>JAQQAC010016209.1:37935260-37988907 GCA_029783875.1 Phataginus tricuspis
TTCCAGTCTCCCTGAATAAAATAGAAAAATTATAACAATTACCATAATAAAAGTTATGTGACTGTGGCCTGCCTCTCTTGGAATATCTTACTGTACTGTATTTGCCCTTCTACTGGTGGTGATGTGAGATGACAAAATGCCTATGTGACTAGACAAAGTGAGGTGAATGACATAGGCATGGTTGACCTAGTGTTAGACTAGGAGGATCCTTTTGCTTGAGACTGCTGTTGACTCTTAGTAACAGAAACTACAGAAAGTGAAACTACGGATAAGAGGAGACTGCAGTAAACAAACTGTGGGTAACAGGACCCAGATTACTCCCTGTCAGAGAAAGAATTTACAAATAAGTAAGGGAGGTAGGCTAACTTGAACCCTAAGGTCCTGGATTAGAATCAGAAATATCAGAATAGGTATATAAATATATATTTACAGATAAATAGATATGGAATTATAGGTATTATGTATACAAGAGTTAATATACATACATGTATTTCCTTGCTTTGTCTGCCAAAAAAGTCTAGAAGCAATGACACCTCAGTGCCAGTGAGCATACCCAGTGCCCAGATCTTGGTTTTTAAATACTATTCTCTAATAAAAGGAACCTGGGTTCCTTGGAGAAATGGCTGAATCTAAGGATGGAGTACACTACTTGTGTGCAGTAATATGCTGATATCCAGATTATTATATCTTATTTTAAATACTGGCAACTAACTGAAACAATCTCCATGCAAACCATTGGTGTAGGGGCTAAACATGTGTAGCTTTTGAATAGAGCCTATTGGCCAGAGTTTTGTGTATGGTTGTGTAGGCTGTGTACTGCACAACCTGATAAGCATTACTCGTATAGAATATAATGTAAATAGTACCCCTAGGGTTGGGCAATGTCAACTTGCACAATCATATAAGTGCCAAACCATGGGGTCAGCAGACTGCAATGTTTGCTTGATCCCCTTCACCAAATTGCTACCCAAATCACTGCTAGGACTTCAAGGTCCTCTGTAGTATGGACCCTTTCCAGTCAAATATCCCTCTACTGAGTCTTCCTAAATCCATCCTCTATCCTGAAGGCTAGAGGGTCCTATCCTAAGGGTTTATCCAAAAGGGTAAACTATATCCCTAAAAGGACCACTTGCTCATCAGTCAGCCTGTTCAGGCTTTGCTGCCACTCATCTTAGTTCATGCTGCTCTCCCTACTCCTTTCCTTATTCCTTCCCCTATCAATTCCAACTACATTAAAATGCTACCTGTTTATCTTCTCCTAAGAAGCTCAGTGAGCTGTGACCTCACCCCTCTTTGAAGACCTCTAAAGTAAGGACAGACATTTTTGGCATTTGTCCTATTTTTCCTCCTGAAATGTAATATATAACATTGTATATCAATTATATTTCAATGAAACTGTTTTTTAAAAAACAAATTAAGATTTAAAGAAAAAAAAAGAAATACTGGGTTTTTTGATATCTTAAAAGGCAAAATGTCAAAATAATGAAAAGAAATAAATTGTCAATGAGATACCATAAAAATTCTATCAAAATGTAAGCAATAGCATCAGACGAAATTAAGTTTGAGTCAAAAAAACATTAGAGAAAGAAACGTATTTTTATACCAGTAAAGATATGGTCTAAAAGAAGCTATGTAAGACTTGAATCTGTATGTATAGACCAAAAACATTTTTAAGAGGACTGAACTATATGAAGTAAAAACTGACTGGTATAAGGAAAACAACTGGCAAAAGCATAAATCCAAAGCTTTGCTGTGACTTTACTTTGGCCTTCAGAGCCGTGGCCTACCTCTCCCTGACCATGGTACCGACGACACTCCCTCTCTGGTTCACTCTGCTATTTCAACAAGCATACTCTCACCCCCACCTTTGCCTGGGCTGTTTCCTCTGCTTAGAACATCCTTCCCTAGATAATCACATGCCTTCCCCCTCCCCCTTTATTCAAGTCTCTGCTCAAATGCTAGGCCCCTGAGAGCAGGTTCAAGGCTCTGCACAAATAGATGAGTGGGTAAAATTGCAATATTTCCAGAATCTCTTGCCTGACCTCAGTTCAATAGGTGTTTCCAAGGGGTGGAGGGAAGTCTATCTCCATATCAATAGGTGATTACAAGGGCGAGCTAGGGCATATCTGGACCTGAGAGGTTGGTGGGGTCCCTTCTTCTGCAGCCAGGTCATGAGAGGCACAGGAGAGCAGAAGTGGACGACTGCTTGTAGGCAATAAATGGGTTTCTCCCACTTTATTTCTCCATTTGATTGATTTCAGTTTCAAAGGTATTTTGCCCCAGGGTTTTCCCCCTGGAGTTACAATGAGGTAAAAACATTTAATGGAATTTTTATTGGTATTTAACTTAATTGGGTCTTAGACTCCCTTCTGGAACACTGAGTTCCAGCTACTTGTACTGGATTCTGCATCTCTCTTGTCCTTCCTGCTCATATTGAAAGGGGGGTTCTTCAGCTACCCTATTCACTCATTCACGAAGAAAGGACACGAGATCTCCAGCAGCAGAGTTTATTGCCTGAAAGACAGAGTGGCGTCTCTAAAGGAGGGAGCAGCAGTGGCAGCAAGGGGGAAGCTGCTTATAAAGGAATTTGAGCGGGAAGTTGGTCCCGTGACTTCTATGCATTACAAGGTTCAGGAAGTGCGGGTGCTGATTGGATGGTTTAAAACAGGTATGTCTTGTACACTTTCTATAGGTTGAGCTCAGTTGGCGCCAAGTTGCCGGCTGATGTAATCTTGAAGGTATGTAGGTTAAGGGAAGTAGGTACCTTTTATGGTAAGGGCAGATTACCTTTGCCCTTTACGGTTGGGTGGCTGGCTGTTGCTAGGGAAACTATCTAGGATTAGGGTCACTTGAACAATGGGTGGGTTTTCCAGTAACTAGAACACATTTTTCTTAGAACTAGGTTGGGGTGAGGCCTTGGGGGGATTCAAGGCTGGGGTGCAGCTGCTGTAGGTGATACAAAGGGAGGGGTTTGCTATGCCCGGAGGTAGTTCTGGGTTCTAACAAATATGTTACCTTATCACAGAGGCCTGCTCTCACATCCTGTCTGAAAGAGCACTCATCTCCCACTTCCACCATTTATCTGCCCTATTTTTCTTCTTACCACTTCTTACCATCTGAAATGTTACAGATACTTATGCTTACTTGTTTATTGTTTCTCTCCTCGAACCAGAAGGTAAGTTCCATGAGAGCACGGTCTTTGTTTCATTCACTGCTGCATTCTCAGCACCTAAAACAGGGATGGGCACCTTGTAGGTCCTTGCTAAAAATATTTGTTGAACTGATGAGTGAATCTTAAAAGGTAATTTACATGCTTGCTCATATATAGAGAAGATTGAGTGACTTAAAATACATTTGAATATAAAGGACATGAACCCAGTTAACAAGCTTGACTTAACAAACCTATAAATATAGAATATAGAATCCAACAAACAGGGACTTCTTATTCTTTTCAACTAATGGGGTAATTACTAAAACAAACCATGCATTATGGCTCAAAGAAAATCTCAATAAGTTCCCAAAGGTCAGTATCATATAGGCCCATTCTTTCACAACATGAAATAAAATTAGACATTAACAACAAAAGAACAGACAAAAAGGAGCTATGTGCTAAGAAACTATAAATAATTTTTTAAAAACTGCTAAATGACTCGAGTTAAAGAAGCAATAAAACTGAAATTATGAAATATTTATGAATAAAGATACCAGTGTGTGTTTACTGAAATATTTATGAATAAAGTAAATTTGAGTAAAATAAGCTTTATGAAATATTTTTAAATAAATATTTATGAATAAAGACACCATTCTGACACCATTGTGTCAAAACCTGTAGTATGCATATCTCTATGCCCCCTTTGCTTTTGCCCCAGAGAAAAATCATAATTGTGATTTGGTAAAATTAATTCCACCTTCTTATCACTATTTGAATATAGATAAAAAGGGTTAGAACAAATTAACAAACCAGATTAAAGAAAATAACCACTGAAAGCATTCTTTATATATTCTGGCTACTAATCTTTTTTCTGTCATATGTGCTTACAAATAATTCTTCCTACTCAAATCACAAATACTGACTTAAGATGAGGCAGAACACCTGAGTTATCTAATGACATAGGAAAATCTGAAGTTACTCAAAGTGCTACCCTCTCCCAAACAAAGACACCCCATAAAGATGATTTTATGGGGAAGTTCTATCAAAACTTCAAGGACAGTTACTTAAAGGCTCCAGTCTAAATCTGGAAAGAATTAAAAGTTGCACAACTCGTTCTATATGGCTACCATAACTCTGACATCAAAATCAGACATGGTGAGCACACAGCATACAAGCACATACACACCCAAAAATTATATACCAATTTCACTAGCAAATAGAGCAAATAGAAAACATTACACATTACATTCCAGAATTCATCTATTTTGACCAAAATGGTTTATCCCACAAAACAGTGTGTCAACATTTAAAAAATTAATCTAAAGCCTAACATAGATTAAATGAGAAAAAAATCTTATGTTAGCATTAAAAATCACCAAAAAATGTAGTAAAATTCCACACTCACTCCTGCTAAACCTCTTAGCAAACAAAAAATAAAAATAAACTTCCTGAACTTGAAAAAAATGGTTTCTATAGGAAAGCAACATTAAACATCCCATTTATCGGTGAAATAAACACTGTAAGTGTTCCTGTTAATGTCAGGATAATTTAAAAAGATGATCATAACGGCCGCTATTATTCCATTTTGCCCCAGAAGACAGCCAATGCGATAAAAAAAAGTGATACAATTGCCACCCCCCCAAGGCAGGCCTTGTAAGCTGAGTAACTGTCTTATATAAAATAAACATCAAAAAAATAATTGCTTTCCTATGCTTATTATCAGATAGAAATGTAATGACAAAATACTCCATTTACAATTGAAACAAAACTATTTTAAAACTTGAGAATAATTTTAACAAGAAATGGATAGACCTATATTAATGTAAGTATGAAACTTCATCAAAGATTTGATGGAGCAAACAGACATACTAAATTCCTGGGTGGTAAGACTTGATATTGTAAATGCTCTGGCTCTCCCCACCATAAATCTGCAATGTTCAATAAAACTTTCATATTTCTATGTTTTCTTCTCAAATGTAACCTCCTCGAGATGCCTTCTCTCACCACCCTGTCAAAAA
This sequence comes from Phataginus tricuspis, assembly GCA_029783875.1. NCBI lineage: Eukaryota > Metazoa > Chordata > Mammalia > Pholidota > Manidae > Phataginus > Phataginus tricuspis. The sequence continues at coordinate 37,940,430 of JAQQAC010016209.1, forward strand.
TTATCCTTGCCCCCTCTTTGGTAATACTCTAGCCCCTCAATTTGCTCTATTCTTAATAAGTAAACAACAAGGCACAACTTTATATTACATACTTATTGGTTTGCTCTTGTACTAGTTTTCTTTCTTAGAAGTAAGCTTCATGAGAGCATTCTTTTTCTTATCCACCGCTGTGTCACCAACTGCTGGGACAATGAATGCCTGGCACATAGTAAGTATTAGATAAATGTTTGTTGGATGAACAAATAAATGAACAAATGAAGGGCAGAAACATTACTTTCAGGTAACTCTGCTGTACTGAGAAAAAGTGTTGAGTAGGAAAATCATGAGGGGCTCTGCTTCGAGGATGACATGATATATGTTTGCAATTTGCAGTGACAAGCAATTGCAAATCAGTAATTTGCTGATGACAAGCAACTAAACATATTTGATATCTTTTTATTTCCTTAAGTATTTAACCTCTCACTCTTGAGTGTCATAAAAATTTTTATTGGTCGTGTCCCACTGAACAAAATTTTAAACGGATGAAGCCCGTAATTATTTACTTGCAGATTTTTCCAGGGCAAATGAATTCATCTCTCAATTTGTGTTGCCAAATCTATGTGGCAATTTCCTTAGCTTAGTGGGTGAAAAATTATTGATCTGTAACTCCTTAATTTCTCGAACCCCATAGCTTCTCTTAATCCTACATTACCAGATTGTCATCTTCCCTATTCTAAAAAGTCCATAAGTATTCTTCATCACAGCACTCAAGGCAAGAGGGAAGTAGAACTTCATACTATCCTTTGATATCATAAAACCCTGATTTTCCCAGCAGGAATGAATAAGAAAACTTGTTTACTGTTTAATAACTGTTTCTATGTTCTGTGTGCCCCTAACTTAGGGCTTGGCACCGCTTCTAGGATATATCAGTCAAAGGATTTTTTATCTTCATGAAGGGGTCATTCTTAGTTTTTCCTATGATGAAATGGGAGCACTTTGAATCCCTTACCTAATAGTCTAAGTAAATAATCCCTTAAATCAAGGTGGAAACAAAGAGATAGAGAAATGGTATATACCAGGAGAGTTAAATATAGCAGAGCCTGTACTATAAGAAAAAGCCAATGGGAAAAAACTGCATGGGGCAAGTCTTGTTCTGCATCGCTTTCTGGGGTTAAATACTTTACCGCATGCTTAGGAGGCTAATGCTCCAGTGTGCTCCATAACTCATCCATCTCTTTGGCAGGTTTTAACTGTTTTGAGAGTATACATTTCTGTTTGATGCACTCAAAGTCCTCAATTTCCCTCATACTTGTCCTTCAGTCAACACTCCTTTGAAATACGATCTCCACCTTCTCTCCTTACCTAATCTTACCTACCCTTCTAAGTACAGGTCAAATCTCACCATTTTGAACCCTTCTCTGACCTTGCCCCAGGAATCACTGTCTTCCCTGAATTCCCAAATCACTTTTCAGGGGCAATGCACTGCAAGCAAGTCACTGTGAGGAGCACAAATATGACACTATCCCTTTCCCTCACCTCATGCTCACCCTACCCAAGGGCTTTCCTATCTACTTAGGCCAAAGAAACAGAACAAAAATTCCATGGTAGAAGAAATGCTGCCAGTAATTAATTAATTACATGAAGCTTAGAGAAGGGAGACATCACTGAACCCTGAAGTAGTTTGGAAAGGATTTACTAAGAAGATACTTGACTTAGGTCAAAGGGAATGGGTAGGATTTAGATAGATGGAGAAGAGGGTATTTAGGTGGACAGGACAGAAGTAAATGAAGAATTGAGATACAAAAGAACAAGATAGGTTCCAGGAGCAGGAAACAGGAAAAGTTCTGAACTATATTCTTTAATGTGCCTGATACCGTGCCTTACCGTAGTAGGTGCTCGGAAAGTATCACTGATTGGTTGAATGAACTGAGAAAGGTAATATTTTTGCCAGGTAATAATCTGCCATTCAGTCACGATACAAACAGAAGATAGCTTCATGTTAAGGAAGGATAACAGCATTAAGTTCCTGCAAATATAAAATATTAGCTTGTTATCCTATCTTACTGATTGGCTGCATCATTAAGATAAAACTAAAGAGAACTCATCTTTAAACATTTAATTGAAATTATAATAGAAATAGAAATATGATCTCAATTAATAACATTGTTCATGATTGTTCTCCATTTATATTCACTGATCCAAAATGTCAACATTTAAGTCAAATATCTACAAAAACATGTGCCGTAGATTGTAACCTAGCTCTCTTTTATTGCAAGTGTTGACCCTTTTATTTTTGAAATGCTTCTTTTGAGAGACAGCTTCACAATGTCTTCTTCAAATAAAGACTTAGGTGCTAAACTGACCAGTGCTCTCCCAGAAACCATTGTTTCTAGGAGAGTAATACATGATTACAAGAAGAATATATCTATTTTTGTTTCCAGAACCACCATTCCACAGTTGCTTGACGCATTATAACAGCATCCTTGAATATAGGCCTTTCTTCTGCTGAAATCTGTAACATGTATCAGCAAGCGTCGGGATGGCTACTGTGGACTTGGGGGCCCTACTCTCTCATGCCTGCCTTTGAGCAAAAAACTGATGGCATAACCGCTTTTTTTCCCCTTAAGTATCAGACAACCTAACACAACTTTGAAAAACCTAACCGTCCAGTTGCTCAATTTCATTTACCAAATGAGCTGGTTTATGTTGTGTGAGTGTGTGTGTGTGTGTGTTATACATGCATGAGCTGAGATGGTTGTTTACAGAATGTAAAAACTCAAATTTAAAAACAAAGCAAGAAAACCAGGTCTCCAGGAACATAAACTAATACGTCCAAACCATTGGCTGTACGTGGGGAAGATGTCAAATTTTACTCCCCTTAAGGCATCTTTGACAAGGTCAGTTTCTTCATTCCCATGAATGACCTTTTGTGGGTCAGTAATTATGCCCTCTTACATAATAACAAGGAAACTAATAGGAAAATTCGATATTAAAGAGATGAGAAAATAATTATTTCTCACTAGGAAAGAGAAAAGCAATTTTCATACAGTTAAATGAACTGAAGTATTTTGTTGAGTTAAATACAGGTTTAGTTAATTCACACAAAAGTAACTGGGAAAACAAAGAGTTTTTAGTAGAGGTGTTCCTCAAAGAATACTCATGAGAGAGGAAAAAATGCAAATGCAAATCAAGATGGAAGAGAAAATAAATACATACAATTGCTAGAACAGATGAGCTAATGTTGGTCTTAAAATTCACTTATGAGAACTATATAAAAGCTGAACATGCCTTAATACAAGTAAGAATGAACAGAATCACTTTCTGCACCTAACTGTATCAAGAATTCTGAGTGAGGAGCATCCTCTAAATAGTACAGAAATGAGAGCTGGGCAGGGAGCAAAGTTTACAATTTCCCCCTCACAGCAAACCACCCTCAGACACACTGTGCTCTGATTTCAAAGTAGGCAAAAGACATGAAAAACCTTCTAGATCTCGCTCTAGACACATCTTTTTTTTTTTATCTCTTTATCTCAAAAGCCAGTGCTCCCCAAATTGGTAGAACTTGCCATTCTCTGAAAACATGGTAGGGAGAACACATAGGTAACAACTTGGCTTTGACAGTCAACGGACACCCATATGACTGTTCATGTCAATTATTTCTCCAGTTGTGGAAAGATGATGAATTTTCATTGAAGAGATAATTCTAACGTTAGGCCTTTTTACTTCTAATTTTTTGACTTGTCTGACCAGAGTTATCCAGCTTTCAATAGCATGAGTTTCAGGACTGCAGCCCTCCCACACTCCTCTTGGTTCTGTTTTTCTGGAGAATCCTGAGTAATACACCAATGTTTATGTGTAATGTGGGAAGGTGGCTTTTTATATCACCTGGTGACACATTCTTAGAAGGTTAACCCCAAACTTCTAAAGTAGAAAGTGACAGTGGGAGAGGATGGGCATATTCAAACTGTTACAATATCCATACAGAAGACATGAAAGCTCACCACAAGACTTTTCTAGAGCATTAGACTTCAGGTAGCTCATCCTGACACTGGCCTCAGTTTTGCCTTCTAAATACCTGAGCTGAAGTAAGAGTGATTAGCTATACTTGGAAATGTGGGGAAAGAACCCTACCAGGAAGTAAAAAAATCAAGCTTGTCAAGAAAAAATCTTTCTCCTACCTAAACTATTTTCCCCAAAGAGACAGCAGAGCCGACACAGCATACTTAAAGGAGAAATGAGAGTACAAAGGGTAACATCTCTGAAAGGAATTTCCTGCTTTCACACCAAGATTCTGCTTCACTACATTGATGATGTGCAGAAAACAAAAATGAGAAGCCTTTGGGTTGACTGGGCAGAGGCACGCACAGTAACAGCCTGTTTTAACAGCAGCCCTGATCATGGACCCAGGGCTGAGCATACCCAACAGAATACAGCCATAGCTGACATTTACCATCAGCCAGGCCCCACCCCAGCTGCTTTATAGCTCCATGTGATCATTTCACTCTCATGACAACCATTCGAAATAGGTGTATTTATTTCCATTCTTCAAATGAGGAGACAGAGGCATCAAGAGGCTAACTAATCTGTCAAGTTTGCTGTATAGAGGCTAACGTGACTAGTAAGGGAGAGTCAGGCATTACCCCAAGCCTTTCTGACTCCTCCCTTGAAGCAACTCTGCCTCCCTGCGCTGGGAACTGACTCTTCACTCCCAGGCCTCTTCATGGTCTCTTCTTTCACTGACATTCAAAGGACACCGCCATGATTAGCTCATACTACACGGAAAATGTCATTATAAAAATCACAGAGGCTCTCTGTAGGCTAGAGAAAGCCTATAAAATATCAGTATGAAAAGTAAAATTCACAGTCAATCCAACATTAATTTACCATGTCTTAAGGACTGAGTACATTTTTATCTGCTAATATATCCCATTCCTAAAAGTGTTGTATAGCTAATAGTTTTGTTTTAAATTAAAATGGAAAAAAATATAGGTTTCAAAGCTAAGATATCATGACAGTGCTTAAAATTATTTTTTTTAGATTGGGAAGTCTCAAACCAGAGCTGGGAACAACTAATTGAATCATTTTTAGTGGACATATCTAGATGAGGCCCACGTCTTAGCATTGTGAAGTTCTGGATTGTTCTTGGGCAGAGGGAAGCGGGGAAGTATCTATTATAACTCACACCTCAACTTCCCCCTTCGTGCTTCCAGCATCTTGAATAACAATAACTTCTCCTTCAGGCTTAAAGCCTCTGAAACATATCCATGTTCTGTCAATTACTAATCACTGTAATTCTATCTCTGCAATCTTTTGCTTCCCTCTCCCTTTCTGTTGCAACCGCCTGTATTCTAGTTCAGATCCTTCCTAACCCTTGCCTCTGAAGTGGCTTCCTTCTCTGCCCCTAGTTCTTCCTACTCTATCTTATATTAAGCCAGAGTTTATCTTCTAAAGAACATCAGTCAATTAACATAAATACTACAGATCACCTTCAAACCCTCCAGGGGTTCCCTATTGCCAAGCCAGAAACAAGCAGGACAATACAAAACAAAATGCAAAGCAAAACAGTTCTCAGTTTGGCATTAAAGGTCCTCCATGGTCTGGTCTCTGTTTATTTGTCCAGACAACATGGCTTCCAAACACTGTGTCACCCTGCACTCTACTCTGTGGTCACAGGAAACAATGCAACAACTCCCCCAGATGCTTTGCATTTTCCTACCAGAACATGTTTTGCTTCAAAATACTTATCACCATCTGACATGCTAAATTCTGTGAAGACAGAAATTTTGGTGCATTATAAATATTTGTTAAATGAATGACTGAATGAATGGTGTTCTCCCTGTGTGGAGTATTTTTTTTTCTCCCATCTTTACTTTCATATACTATCAGTTTCTTCTGCGCATCACTTAAATCATTCCTCCTCCACAGTCCTTTCCTGATGATCCTCACAGAGCCTGTTCCCTTGACTGTGCTCATCCCTTGTTTGGTCCTTCTCTGTTGTAACACTTCCATGGGCCACCTCAGACTACAAGCTCTCCTGCCTCTGGTTCTCCTGCTAGAAACATCCCTGGAAGGCAGAGGTAAAGGGTATGTTCCAAACATGGGGCCTGGCACATTGTCACAAAACTAACATAACTCCCATCTCTTCTCCTAAGGACCCACTTATCTTTCCAAAAGGTCATTTATGTTTCCATTACTAGCCTTACAGCCCCCTCAGCCTGCTTCTAAGAAGGTATTTGTCCTACCAGAAGTGCCCCTCTGCCCCTTCCCATTCCCTGTTGAGATGGTATATAAGCTCCAAATTCTGTCTCCTTGAGTCACATTTTTCTGTGAACTACAGAGTACCTATGTGAGTAAAAATCTGCCTCTTCTTACTAATCTGTCTTTTGTCCATTTAATTTGCAGGTCTCCAAGTACTGAACCTAACAGGGTAGAGAAAAGGGTTTTTCTCCCTGAAAATTGGGTTTGGTACAAAGGGCATAATTTTCCAACCCTGTATTGAATCATAACATCAAATTAGCAGGAACAATGACTGCTGTGTTTCTTCAGCTCCTCATTTCACTGAGGCAGACAAAATTCTGTTTCCAATTAGGATCAAAACACACTCATGCCTGTACCTCAATAAAGGGCTTCTCAGTGCCGAAGTCTATGTTCCTGCTGAAAGGATGCAAAAATAAATATGTGAAAAGTCACTTGTGAGAGTCCAGAACATAAATATTTGGCATTTTGTTGTATCATTTCCTTCCTCTCTATTTCCCAATTTATACCCTGTTGATTTTTTTGAGCTTTGTTTGCTGATTTTTGACATTGAAAATAGATCCTGTTTCCAGAATGATAGATATGCCATTCTATACATACACAACATTTTCCCCTTCTAAAGAATTCCTTTTTAATTGAGAGGAAAAGGCACATTAGGAATAAACCAAAACACTGAATTGAATATTCATTATGGTCTCAAGTATATAAAAAATGTTCACATAAAAAATGTTCACAGAATTGGCAAGTGAATACTTTACTGTATTACAGAGAAAAATCTTGTTTCAGTGGAGGATTCTGCATCCTTTATAGCACCCCCTTCTGGGCTATCAGATTCTTGTCCTGTTCATTGTCTTTGAACTAGTCTACATCTCTTTGTAAGCTGCAGATAACTGATAGATGTACAAATTCTACCTTGTCTGACAGATGTAATTGACTTCCTCTCCCACTGGAAAAACCAGTTTGGGTTCATACTTGCAAATTGGACTGGATCCTGTTACTTTGCCCAAACTGTCCAAGCTTACCAAATTGTCATTCTTTCGGTTTTCTTCAAGATCTACCTACAGTCCTCTGAATTAACATATGCAATTTACTCCCTCCCATCTGACTCAGAGTCAACAAGAACTAAAATCTGACAGCCCAGATCCCTGTTGAGACACCGGGCTCCCTTTGCAGCTGGCCTTTTCCTCTAGAACTTGACAGAACCTTGCAAGCTGAATCACAAAGACTTGATATAAACCTCGAAGGACTCACTATCACAGCAGACAGGAGGCATGGACTGGAATTCTGCGTGGACAAACCACTGTCTAGACCACTAAGGAAGTCCAGTGAAATGCTCAGGTCATGCATGCCCTTACATGAGAGGCAACCACGACTGTGGACAACATGACCAAGAGCACAAGCATATTAACTTGAGAGCTTCAAGAGAGCCAATGTGCTGCGCTGCCTAACCGACTGGTGCTTACAGAATTCTGACCTTCAGCAAGGGTGCATGTGCAGTAGTTGGAAGCAACTGCTATACATTTGTTCCTCAGAACTTTTCTGGCATCACATTTAAGATGCCAACAAAGAAATCTGTCAAGTATCTACAGTTCTGACACCCAAGCTAAAGATTTTCCTCTGCCCATTTCTTAGAACCCAGGGGATTGCTTACCCTCAGTGTTCAACTCCTGACTCTTTAGCATAACGTTTTATTTTTATATCAGTGTTGTTCTGTTTCACTTCAGGCGACCCTCTTTTGAAATGCCTAATCTCCCAGATTCTAGAACTTACCTTTGTCAACAAATCTCAACAGAAAGCTTAAATGGTTTTATAGGAACAATGCAAACGAGAGTCTTGGAAAGACTATTTCTCAGCCCCTGCTTCCTCCACTAGGGACGTTTATGATCACCTCTGAGTTGTTAAGTGACTCATGATATTTGTCTTGAACAAAAGGGGGGGGCTCACCGCCCTGAATTTTATCGGGGCCCTGTGCTCCTAGAAGGTAGCAACAGTTAAGAAATTGCCCGTCCCTTTCCAGGAAAGAGTAAATGTAAAGGACCACCCTGCCCTTGGTGCTCAGAGATAAGACCCACCTGCACCCTTCTGTGGCTCCTCACGACTCCCAGAAGACTCCCTGGCCACCCTGTCTCATGACTCCCTTGTCTACTTGCCTCTAGAAAACCTCAGGTGTTCCCTTTCTTCCTTAAGAGTTTTCTAATTAATGAACATTCTCCCTTTTGCAATAGCCTGAAGATAAAATCATCTCCTCAGTTCCAGTTGCATTTTGTCTTTGATGGTATTTTTAAATTTTTACAATCAGCAGTATTGTAAGAGAGGAAAAACTTGATTGTTTTCCTCCAGCCTCATACGCTCTGTGGTTGGGGGTCCTGCAAATTAGACTGGCAAAAGACACATTAACAAGAGAAAAACAGCTTATTCACATGTGCATTGCACATATACACAGGAATACTCAGTGACAGTAACTCAGAGGGTGGTTAGCACTTGGGCTTATACAGAATCTTAACAAAAGTACAATATATGTTAGAGTAGTGACAAGACAAAGGAGAAGGACTTTGAGTTGTTGTGGGGCAGTAATTTGTGGGAAGGTAAATATAGGGGGAAACTAACAGAAAACAAGGGCTATTTACTCACGTTTGTTATGGAGATCCCTCTGGTGCCATCTCTGGGCTGACAGGACCTGGAGTTGTCTGCAGGGATTAAGAATCCTCCTGGGCAGAGTTTTTCTTGTGTCTGCTTCTTCTCAGTTGCCTTCAGCTCAAAATAACCCTTATGCCAAAGTAGCATGTTTTGGGGTGGCATACTCTGGACACTTTCATTATTCTTATATTTAAAAAAAATGAGTAGCACAGAAGATCCTTTCAAAGAGTGTTTTGGTTTTCTGCAATCACATGTTAATTTTTCCCAGTGGAAGACTAGGTAAAAATGGTGTTTGAGCTCTGTATCCATTACCTTGCATGTATTTTTTAGTGATAACCATAATTGAAGATATGATCTCTTTATTTTCCTGATTATGACACAGGCTCAACGGCATAAAGCCTTGTTGTGCTGGACATAGACTGTACTGGTACTCAGCACTTTTTGCACATCTTTCTATGCCTTTCTTGGTCTTCAGGGGTTTGAAATCTGGGAACCACATTTCTTAGACTTCCTTGTCAGCAGGATTCTGGATTGATTTTAGTTTCCCCTAATGACATAAATATGCACAAAATTTGATATGTGAGGCAAAGACACCAGCAGGTAGATTTCTATTTGTCAACAGATATGAATTTTTCTCATTAGTCTCCAGGTGCTTCTCTGCTAATCACCCTCCTTAACACTGCCAGCTGCTGTGACCATTGGTGACAGTCTCCTGCAATTCCTTTCCTGGACCTTTGCTCCTCCAGCCCTTTCAACAGTCATATAAGCTCCTAAGTCTATGTGTTATCACCCTTTTTGATTGAAATACTGAGAGTGATTTCTGTTTTGTTCTCTTAACCCTTACTGCCAAAGAGGGCCTGATGGTACAGACCTTGTAAGCATGGAGCTAAACTTTTGGTCCAGCTCTGTTTGATGTCATAGGCCAAGTTGCTTGTCTCCTACCTCCCTGGTTTGTCAGCAGTACCTGCATTGTAAATTTTCCATCCTGGAAGAAAGACAAATTTTCCTTCATGGAGGTAGACTCCAGGGACTTTTGAGAGCAGGAAGGGAGATGAAAGGAGGCATGAGGAGAATGGGTCCTCTAGTACAACCTCCTGGAGGGGAAAAACACATCCTGCAGCTGTTGGACACAAGGGAGAAGTGTCAAAAGAAGATGATGTCAGGTGGGTATTTATTCCATACAACACAAAACAAAAAAGTTTCATCAAGAGGATACCACTGCAGAGCCAGTATCTAGTTGAAATAACCTGAGCCCTTCCCAAACACTCCCCCACCATCATGTAGGGCCTGCTGCATCAGAGATGGAGGAGTGGGCTCTAGGCAAAACTCTGAAGGGGTCAAAGTCTACCCTTTGGCACCAGCTCACCATGTCTGACATCATCCCTTTTTTTCCCTCCCAGGTTCCCACCTTAGCCACTCTAGTGTCAGTATCCTTAATCCCTGTTAATTGATCAGAATTAAAAGTGTCACAGGCTCCCAGAATATTTGAATTCCATTAAGGGATACCCAAGCAAAAGCCTTCTCCAGCTCTGTCCATTCTCTTGAGAACATAAGTGAGGGATGATAGGGCAGACCACTCTAGATGTATGTCAAAACCCTGACTTAGCCCACACCCACAAAACATGACACAGACACTATTCCTATAAGATAGGAGTCTACCCCTTCCTTAGAAATCTTCAAAGTCTCTCTGCTATCAGGTTCTAGTTTCAAACAGTTCAAACAGAAAAAAATGGAAGGTTACTCCTAAGCTCTTTCTAAACCAAGGCACAGAAGGATTTCCTAAATATAAAACTATAAGGTTGTCGGTCTTTCTACCCCTGGAATGTGTGAGGACTGATTTCAAGGCTTTTAGGAAAACTGGAGAATTTTAACTTCTACCCTCACCTTCAACTTCTCCACAGATCAAGTGGGTTTCCTTAGACTGGTATCAAACTAAGAATAGGAGTACCCTGCAGACATGTAAACGCACACACACACACACACACACACACACACACACACACACACACACCTTTTATACCTCTGGTCTTTCTCAATTGAGTTAATATTGATTGATCCCATACACACACATATGCTCAAGTACCTTTAGGTTAAATTCCCAGCTGTTATCAGCATTAAGGGTAGAGTCAAAGACAGCCCCTAGGGTTGAGCCTCACCAAATCCTCTCCCCTGATAAGTGCAGTATTGGGTAGTTCAAATCATTACCACGTCAAAAGGTCTTAAGAGCTGCTTACTGGTCTCCCCTGACAGAAGCCTTTTGAGCCTTTAACAATTTCTTAAAAGATCAAAGGCACACAATTCCATGAATAAGTGAATTCAAGATTAAGGCATTTGAGTTCAATCTAAAAATCTGAACTCTGGCCCAAGTTGGGCTCTCAATCTAACAAATATTTTTGTACTTACATTTAATTTATAAGAAGTCATGCCTGCCTGCAGTTCTCCATACCTCCTCCATACATCATACAACTACATTTGGGATTTCCCTTGTTTGCAACCCAGGCATTTAATCTTTGATAACAATCATAACATTCTAAATTTCCCCCGTTATAGCACATGTATGAGATCATTAAAAACCCTGTGAAGTTGTTATTTCTGATGTTTAATATTCAAGTAGGAAATTGAGGCTCAGTGATGTCAATGGCTTCATTCAAGAAATGGCAAAGTAGGATGAGAACTCAGGTCATCCCAAGATGCAAATTCTTAGACACACCCCAGATCCCCAGAATCAGAAACTCCCTAGGGATAGGGCCCAAGAACCTGTACTTTAATAGGCCCCCAGGTGATTCTGATGCTCACTCAAATTTGAGAACCATTGGTCTACAAGTCACCACACAGTCTCGCTCTTGCCAACCGTTCTGACCTTAGCTAGTTCAACTCCTTCCCTCGTCTATTCAGCTCTAACCACTCTGGCATTCTTGCTACCTATTGAATACTCCAGGTTGACATCTAACTCAGGAACTTTTCACTTGCTATTCCATTCCCTCTGCCCGGAATGCATTTCCTGAGGTCTTGATATAGTCTGCGGTTTTTCATCCTAAAGGTCTCAACTAAGATGGCATCTCCTCAGAGGAGCTTTCCCTAACTACCTTATCTCTCAATGCCCTATCTTATTACTTTCTTTTATTTTTCTTCAGAACTGTTATTACCACCATAGGGGAGGGAAAAACTTTCCCTCTATGCTCTTATGTTCAGTACCTGTAGCATGTGAATTAAACTGGAAACTGACAAAAGACAGGTTAACAGGAGAAAAAGACATATATATTTAATTGATGTTTTAAATTCTGTGTGTGCGTGTGTGTGTGTGCGTGTGTTTGGTTGTAGGGGGTGGGGATGAAGCTATACAAAAAACAAGTAAAAACTCCAAAGCAGTGCTTAGACCCAAGGGTTTATATACCACTGTCACAAAAGAGTGTTAAATTGTAGAAAAGTGACTAGACAAAGAAAAGGGATTTGAGCTTCTGGAGGCAGTAAATTGGCTCCAGGAAGGCTCCTGGAAGGCAAATATATAGGGGAAACTAACGGTAGATTAGGGCTGTTTTGTAAGGTTTATTATGCAGACTCGTCAGTGCCTTTCCAGTGATAAGAGTCATTTCTGCTGATCCTAAGATTTATTCTCCTCTTCCTGGTATGTGAGAAAGAGACACCATTACAAATGGAAATTTTGCCCTGCTTTTAGGCAGAGAGAGGGAAGGCAGAGAGTTCCTCCTGTGTCTACTATTTCTTAATTGCCTCCATCTCAAAATAATCCTTCTACTAAAGTGGCATATCTTGGGGTGGCATGTTCTGAACCCCGTTTTACCAACTTAAGTTATCTTACTAAGTTTTGCTTCTTAAATCTCTTGTCTCCTCTCCACTAGACTGTAAGTTCCATGAGGGCAGGGAGCTTGTCAGTCCTGCTGGCTCAATAATCAGTTGTTGAATGAACTGACCTGGATCTCTTCTGTCCCTGCCTGAGTTCCCCCAGGTATGTCTCACCTTGAGTAGTGAACAAAGGAATATTGGCTATGCATTGATTAGATGGGTTTCTCTTTCTATCTCTAACTTAAAGCTGCAAATATGTGAAAAAACTTTGTGAAACAAATGACACTGAAAAAGCCACTTCTAAAAAGAACTTGATATATATCTACTGAAGAAATCAGAATATGCTGGCCCAAAATATGCCTCTGGCATATGGATTGTTTTGAGCTAAAGGCAGTTAAGAACTGGCAGACACAGGAAGAGCTCTTTATCTCCCCCTTACTGCCTAAAAATAGAGTACAAACTTCCCCTTTTGTAAAGGAGATTTATATTTATAAAGGAAATTTCCATTTGTAAAGATGTCTCCTACCAATAAAAGAGCTACTCCTCAAAAGACAGCTCAGGACCTGACAAACTCTTACCTGCACCTCAGACGACCCTTGTTTACCATACATGGCCCTCTTCACTGTCCATAACTCCCCTCCCCTGCCCAGAAGCCCAAGTCAGTGCCATTACCAGTGAGGAGAGGCACTGCTGCTGATTAAGAGGCATTCCCCTCTTCCTGGCATATGAGGAGACATTATTACAAATGGAAATTTTGCCCTGCTTTTAGGCAGAAAGGGGGAAGGCAGAAAGTTCCTCCTGTGTCTACTTTTCTTAATGTCCTCAAAATAAGCCTTATACCAAAGTGGCTTATTTTGGGATGGCATGCCCTGACCCCCTTTACCACTTTAAATTACCTTAATAAGTTATAAGAAAGCCCCCATAACTCCCCTCCCCTGCCTAGAAGCCCAGAAACCCAAAACCCCTTTTCCTTTCTTTAGCCTATGTTGGTATATAAGCATCAATCAATTGGCTGCCTCCTTGAGCCACATTTTTCTTTGTGAACTCACATGTGTACATATGTAACTAAAATTGTTGTCTTCTCTTGTTAATCAGTCTTTCATCAATTTGATTCACAGGCCGCAGCCATCAAACCTGGGAGGGGAAAGGGGAAAGAATTTTCCCTCCCCTGTACTATCATGAAATATGCTTTACAAGAAATATTCAGGGTTAAATTAATAAAACTAATTTTCCCCCTTTGGATTTATCTTTATCAAGTAGGAGATGGCTTTCTTTCCAAGCCCACACTAGAAGTCACTTGACGTGAAAAAAGAACACAAATTTTTAAATGAAGATCTGCATTATATATCCACAAGGTCCCCCTCATTCCAACCTTCTTCTGGAAATTATCATCACTGCCATTGTCATTGGTGCTGTTACCCAGTGCTCTGCTCTGCTAATTCTCATTCACATATCTAGTTTCAGATATTTGGCCAGATCTCTTTTCTCTCAATGGGAAGTTACTGATCTTCACTGTTCATGTAATTGTGGAATGGAGATAATAACTGCTTTTGATTCAAAAGTGCTATGTAAAGTAAAGGTATTATTATGTTATTAAAGTTGACCCTTGAATAACATGGGTTTGAACTGCGTGGGTTCAATTATATGCACATTTTTTCAATAGATATAGTGGAAAATTTTTTTGAGATTTGCAACAATTTGAAAAAACATACTCTCTTCTCCAGCTTACTTTAGTGTAAGGATACATTATGTAAATACATATAAACACACACAAAATACATGTTAATCGACTGTTTACGTTATCAGTAAGGCTTCCAGTCAACAGTAGGCTCTTAGTAGCTGAGTTTTGGAGGAGTCAAAAGTTATATGTGGATTTTCAACTGCACAGGTGTTGCTCAAAGGTCAACTGTATTATATTATTTTTCAAGGACATCTGCGTGGGAGAAGGAGCAGTTGCTTCTCTTCCCTTTAACAGTTCCTTACAAGCCAATTCCCCATCATCCATAACCCCCACTCAACATGCATTGATTTTATATACAGTCAAGTAAGATCAAGTACTCCTATAGAGACCCAACCTTAAGTAACTGGGAGAAGCTAGATAGCATGAAATCTGAGTCAGAATTCATCTTTAGGGGAAAGTGAAGAAAATGGACATCGAAGAACTAACTCCAAGTGTGGCCATGAGCCACTTATCACTTATCAGCTCTGATCATCAAACTGTGCTTCATCAAGGTAGTTATATCAATACCTACAAAGTAGAGGAAGCCGCAACCATGTCTCACTGCATCAGAAATTCTCTTTTGAGATTCATTTACACCAAGGCCATGCTACTCCCCTTGCACAGATTGGAAGTCTTTAGAAATATTGCACTTCTCTTTTGGTCACTAGGATGCTGTCTTGCAAGCTGCTGCTTTTATACAGCACATAGAAGTCTGGAGTTTTGTCCAAGGCCCCACACACTTCAGAGCACTTGCCTAACCTGCAAAAAGAGAATAACTATATTCCAGGGATCAACTTGGATTCTGAAAGAACATGATGCAGCATCTCATGTGGTTTCCTTTTCTGTGGCCAGGATTTGCATCAGTGCCTAAAAGGCCTGCAGCATGGCATACTCGTTATTCATAATAGCACACCACATGAGAACTGGCACAGAGAACCATAAATGTGATTGTAACTTACAGGATAGTTGTGAAGTCATAGTCATATTCATAACACCTTATAATGTTGCTCCTGACCCCTTAGCAGCCTCTGGTGCCTCACAGACATGTCTTTGTGCTTAGCTCCTGCTCTGTACACTAGCACTGAGCTTTCCTCACGTCACCTTAACAGAAGAAGAAATGTTTCTTCACTGGCCCTCCAAAATGCAGGCCCATGTGTCCATTTTCTATTGTTACATGAGAAATTACCATGAATAAAACAGCCTAAAACCACATAAATGTAGTATCTCACAGTTCTGTAGGACAGAAGTCAGGCACAGCATGGTTGGTTCTCTGCTCAGGGTGTGACATGGTTGAAGTCAAGGTGTTGGCCTGGCTGGATTGTTGTCTGGAGGCTCTGGGGAGAAAATTCACTTCCAAGCTCACTGTGATTGTTGACAGAATTCAGTTCCTTGGACCTGTAGGACTGAGGTCCCCATTTCCTTGATGGTTCACAACTAGGGGCTATGCTCTGCTCTCAGAAATGCACCCAAATTCTTTCTCATACTGCCCCCTCATCCTCAGTCAGCAACAGTGCATTGAATACTCCTTGGGCTTCAAATCTCTGTCTTTTGCTTCTGCAGCCAACCAGGGGACACTCTGCTTTTAAGGGGCTCACCTGATTAGGGTAGGCCCACTCAGAATAATCTCCCTTTCGCTATATAACATAACATCAGCACAGGAGTAGTATCTCATATTAATAGGTTGCAGCCACACTCAAAGGGGAGATTCTACAAGGGTGAGGCCCAGTGGGACCCATCTTAGACTTCTGCATACCACAGCCCAAAGGGATAAAGGTGACAGAAATAGTGAATGTGGGCAAGTGGCAGGTATAAGAAGCCTCCAGGGTCATTTCAAAGGCACAAAGCCCTCCAGCTCTCTCATTCCTCTAAGCCTGCTTACCACCCTTTTGAGAAGGCAATACTGAACTCAGAGCACAGTTCAGGTAGCAATACTTTCTCTGAAAGTTGTGTGTCCTAAAGTCTAGAATAGCTAAAATGGTCTTGTAAAAGAAGAGCAACTCTGGATAAATGGCACTAGCTCATTTTAGGACTTAGTATAAAATTGTTGTAATAAAAACAGTGTGGTATGGGCACAAGGATAGGCAAATACATCAATGGAACACAATAGAGCAGAAGCTGGCAAACTTTCTGAAAAGGGACAGATAGCAAATATTTTATGTGTTTCAGGCTATACAGTCTGTCATAACTACTCAACTTGGTTATAGGTGAAAGCAGCCATCGACAATATTTAAATGAATGAGTGTATCTGTGTTGTAATAAATCTTTATTTATGGACACAGAAAAAGATTAAAAATTTAAATAAAAATTTTAAACTGTGCTTCTATGGGAGCTTCCCCGAAGCCCCCAAAATTCAGGAGATCCTCTCATGTTTATGTTGCCATGCAGTTTATCACAAGGGACTCTAACAGGCTTTCACTGTGTTCCCTACAAGAATCTAACTTACGGTGTCTCCTTCCCTGCTGTGTCCTCATAGTGCCTGTAGACAGTAAGCTCTAAATGCATGTTGGCTAAATAGATGACAAACAATCATTATAGAGCCACCTTGTGATCCCTTCACAGTGTTTGCTGGCTTCCCTAACCATTGTTTCTACCAATCTGTGTGATATTTATAAAACCCCATTTAGATCAACCAGCATTTATCAAATGTCTGTCATGTGCAAGATGTCACAGGGGATACAAAAAATAATGAAGAAGAAATCACTCTCAAAGAGCTTGCTCTCTGAGAGGAAAGACTTTTATAGGAACAACTCAAATAATAACACAAATCTGACCCTGCCACTCTCCTGATTAAAACTCTCAGCTAGCCCCCAGGTGCACTTTGGTTCAGACCCAAAATCCTTGCTGTGGTCTCCAAGGCCCACTATGCCTTGGTCTGCACCTCCTTTCCACCCACACACTTCATTATGGTCCAACCATCCTGGACACATCTCCTTTTGGACTCAGGCCTTCAAAGCAGTGGTGTGCTATTTGAGTGTTTAACAATTGCCTCTCTAGAAGAAAAATAAACAAACCTGATTCGTAGAACTTGCAGTTTCCATGGTGTAAATACTCCTCTCATGGCCAATTTCAAGCTACTAATGCAAAGTCAACCAGATACAAAATTGCTGGAAATTTCATAATTGGCTCTTGAGAATAGGTTCAAGCCAATTGCAGTACATCACTGCTTCAAACATGGCATTTCTTCTGGTTACGTCCTATAGTGTGTTGAATAGTGTCCCCCCAAAATTCATGTCTACACAGAACTTCAAAATGTGGCCATATTTGGAAATACAGTCTTTGCAGGTGTAATTAGTTAATGATTTCAAGATAAAATGCTAGATTTAAGGTGGGCCCCAAATCCAATAACTGGTGACTTTATAAAAAGAGAAGACACAGTAAACTCGAAATGGATCAAGGACCTGAATGTAAGCCATGAAACCATAAAACTCTTAGAAGACAACATAGGCAAAAATCTCCTGAATATAAGCATGAGCAACTTCTTCCTGAACGCATCTCCTTAAGCAAGGGAAAGAAAAGCAAAAATGAACACATGGGACTACGTCAAACTAAAAAGCTTCTGTACAGCAAAGGACACCATCGATAGAACAAAAAGGCATCCTACAGTATGGGAGAATATTTTTGTAAATGACATATCCAACAAGGGGTTAACGTCCAAAATACATAAAGAACTCACACGCCTCAACACCCAAAAAGCAAATAACCTGATAAAAAAATGGGCAGAGGATATGTAGAGACAATTCTCCAAAGAAGAAATTCAGATGGCCAACCGACACATGAAAAGATGCTCCACACCACTAATCATCAGGGAAATGCAAATTAAAACCACAATGAGATATCACCTCACACCAGTAAGGATGGCCAACATCCAAAAGACTAACAACAACAAATGTTGGCAGGAATGTAAATTAGTTCATCCACTGGGAAAGCAGTAAGGAGATTCCTCATAAAACTAAAAATAGAAATACCATTTGATCCAGGAATTCCACTCCTAGGAATTTGCCCTAAGAATGCAGAGGCCCACTTTGAAAAAGACCTATGCACCCCTATGTTTATCGCAGCACTATGTACAATAGCCAAGATATGGAAGCAACCTAAGTGTCCATCAGTAGATGAATGGATAAAGAAGAAGTGGTACATATACACAACGGAATACTATTCAGCCATAAGAAAGAAACAAATCCTACCATTTGCAGCAACATGGATGGAGCTGGAGGATATTTTGCTCAGTCAAATAAGCCAGGTGGAGAAAGACAAGTGCCAAATGATTTCCCTCAATTGTGGAGTATAACAATGAAGCAAAACTGAAGGAACAAAATAGCAGCAGACTCAGAGACTCCAAGAAGGAACTAGTGGTTACCAAAGGGGAGGGGTGTGGGAGGGCAGGTGGGGAGGGTGGGAGAAGGGGATTGAGAGGTATTATGTTTAGTACACATGGTGTGGGGGATCACGGGGAAGACAGTGTAGCACAGAGAAGGCAAACATTGCATCTGTGGCATCTTACTACCCTGATGGACAGTGACTGCATTGGGGTATGGATGGGGACTTGGTAATATGGGTAAATGTAGAAACCGCATTGTTTTCTCATGTGAAACCTTCATAGGAATGTATATCAATAATATCTTAATAAAAATAAATAAATAAATAAATAAAAAGAAAAATGAAAAAAAAAAAAGAGAAGATACAGAGACACACACACAGGGGAGAAGACCCCATGAAGACCTGGGCACAGATTGGATTTAGGCTGCTACATGCCAGTGAATGCCTGGGTCCACCAGAAGCTGAACAACGCAAGTACATTTCCTTCCTTAGGGCCTTCAGAGAGAACGTGGCCTTGCTGCACCATGATTTCTGACTTCTGGCTGCCAGAACCATCTTAAGAGAATAAATTCTGTTGCCTTAAGCCACTCCATTTACAGTATTTTTTTATGGCAACCCTAGCAAACCAATACATCCCCCAAGTTTTACCGTGGAAAATCCCCTTCCATCCTACAAGCTTCAACTTAAATAGCTCTTCCTCAGAGACGCCATTCCTAACTAAATCAGATCCCCCCACCACTAATTTCATTATGCTTTTCATTCAGAGCCTCTATTATACTCATGAGATGGAGATAGACAGATCATAAATAAATAGATACATAGATACATAGATGATAGATAAATAGAGATGATTTTTTTTACCTGTCTGTACGCCCCACTTGCCATAAGCCCCATGAGGGCAGGCACATGATCAGTCTTGTTCCCTGCTTTGTCCCCATTACCTAGCAGAATTCCTGTACTTCTCACTCTCTTTTAGTGTCTCCTCCTACTGCGCTGCCTGCTCCTTCTCAGTCTCCTTTCTTGTGTCCACTTCCTCAAAACTCTCCTCCTCTCTATCCACACCCACTTCCAAGGTGATTTCATCATATTTCATGGCTTTTAACTACCACCCACATGCTGACAAGTCTCAAATTGACATCTCCCCTGAACTACAGACCTGTGTATCCAAATGCCTGCTTGAAATCTCTACTTCTTTATTCCTTTATCTGGATGCAGGTAATAGGTGCAGTCACACTGTGAAAATTCAAAGAGTATTTTTCTGTTAAAATGTGATATTTCTGTTAAAAATTATCTTTTGAAGTAAAAAAAAGGAACAAATGCAAAACAGAACTCTTGATCTTGCCTCCCTCACTTGCTCTTTGCACCATCTTTCCCACCTTAGTATTTAGGAATTCCATTTTTCCAGCCATTCAGGGCAGAAACATCAGAGTCATCCTTGATTTCTGATGCCCCCTGTCCAATCCATGAATTCTGCAATGCTGCTCTGCTTCAAAATATATCCAAAATATGACCTCTGCTCACTACTTCCCAGTGCAAACCACCATTATCTCCTCTTCTCCCTTTGCCCGCCAACAGCCTATTCTCAGCACTGCAGCCCTGTCACTCCTCCTCTCAACACCTTCCAGTGACTTCACATCACACCCAGAGTTAAATCCAAGTCCTTCCCATAACCCGACCTTATCTCCTTCTGCCTTCCCCCTCACTCACTCCATGTCATTGTCCTTGCTGTCCCTCAAACATGCCAAGGGCAAGCCTGCCTTAGAGTTTTTGTACTTGTTCTTCCCTCTGCTTGGAATGCTGTTCCCCAAAATATCTGTGGAGCTCACCCCCTCCTTAAGATTTTTGCTTAAATGTCACCTTCCCAACAAGACATTCCCCAACCACCCAGCAAAAAAATAGTGACCCACCTCCCCCAGCACACCCTAACTCCCTCAGCTTGCTTGTCTTCCTCTCAGTACTTATTCATTTATTGTCTGTCTACACCCACTGGAATAGAATCTCCAAAGGCCTGGATGCTCTGTTTTGTTCACTGTTTCAACCTGAGGCCTAGACCAATGCGTAGCACATAGTGGTACCCAACAAATAAGTGAACCCAGAAAGCACATTTCAATTAAGTACTAGAATATATGTGCTATCATAATAATATATGAAACAGCTTTGAGAATATTGAAGGGGAAGGAATTTATTCTGATTTCTGTGGAAGGGTAGAAATCAATAATGCCTCACAAAAGAGCTAACATAGTCATGGAACACAAATAGGATGTCCATCCTCTGAGAAAAGGTAGAGGGCATTCCACAATTCCTATACAAGCAAAAACATAAAATGATTACTTGAAAATAAAACCCAAAAATAAATAAATTGAATAAAAGGCATTGTCTCATATTATAAACCAAGACCTTTTTCTGTCAGTTGTGGGACTGGTTGCAAATACAGAGCAAAACATATGCTGGATCAAACAATCTCAAATAATAAAGCATTGCTAATAGAATCCGTTAAAGAGTAAAGAATTCACTAACTTAACTGGCAAAATGGAGACATGTTAAAATTAGATCAGCAATGCCTCTTGAACTTCAGTTGATAAGCCTGCTTCAATCTGGTCTCAGCTTATTCTAAGCCAATGCCTACAGGAAAGCAAGTTTTTTGACTTACTGGCTTGAACAGCAGTTTCCTAAAATAAAACTAAATGTACTAAAAAAAAATTCAAGAATAGTTATAAACATGCTCATTCCACTAAGGTAAGATTTCTAAACCTAACACCAGAAAAGCACACAAAAGTGACTTCTTCAGTTTTTTATGTACCTCATGTGGATAACAAAGCAGAAATCGCAATATCAACATTTCTTTGCTATACTCATTTACGAGAAAGAGTAAAATGTAAGACGAAATGACTCTGAAGTAGAATCCGTTCAATAAATGCATCGCGTCAAAATTTAACACTGTTGGGATGACCAAACGCAGTGAAAACAAGGCAAGCTTGCTCAGAAGACAAAGACCTGCCTTGGTCTTCTGGTCTTGGTCTCGCCACTTATTAGTCTGGGCAAGTCACTGGGCCTCGTTTGGTCTGTACTATTTAGAAAGTCAATTCCTGCTGTCATGTTCTATCTGAAGGAGGTAATACATTTGGAATTAAGTCAAGCCCAGCATTACAGAAGCTTCAATGTTTTGAAATGCTGGTACAGAAAATCACACACTTTCCCAAGGTAATCTGAGATTCAAGAGGAAGTTATTTTAATTAGTACAGATTCTGATTTTGACGTACCTACGGCCTTACACCACGGGTCATTGCTTCCCCTTCTAAAGTCTTCCCACAACAAACTGTGGAATGTTACCATCCATTATTCCGGTTTTAAAATGATCAGTTCAAAACCAGGTAAGTCAGTTGTGAATCTGAAAAGCCCTACAAGAGCCAAATGAATTAAATGATACCAGCTTACACTTAGGAGCTTTCTGCCTTTTCTCCTAGTCCATTCTCATGAGACAGGAAAGGGAAGAAAAAATAAACCACTTCGTCTTATGCCCCTACAAATTCCTTCCTAACTGGTGTTAGGAATCATGGGTTGGGGTATTATTCAAGTCTGTACTTACTGCTTTTCTTTCCGTCTGCTGAAAGGTCACTATATGTAGCAGCCTGAAACCAGACCTCAGACACTGGTTCCTATGTGACCCCGTGAACCTTGCCTGGGACAGTTTGGTTATACACACGTTCATGAATCATGTGGCTATCACTTTCCCCTGCCACAGCTGTTTAACCTCAGGGAATTACCACGGGAACCCTCTTGCCCCATCAAGCCCTAACAAGACCCAGTGTAGACACTTGCACCTGCCCAAATTGAGTTCCCTGGGAAGTGTTTCTCGTTCCTCCCCACACTGAGAGGAGGACTTTGCGTGCCCCTCACCCCCACATGCTGAGGCTTGCACATCTGTAACGAATCGCAATCCCCGGAGACTTACTTCCTAGCTTTCCTGATGTTTACATTTGAACTGGGATCTTTGAAACTTAGAGGTTTCCTCATTATTATATTAGGGTAGGAATTCCAAATATTTTAACCAAGGTGTATTGCAGGGGAAACTTCAACACAAAGAAAAGGACTTTCCTGGATACCAGTGAACCCGAGGTCATGCTGGTGGCTTCAACATGCTGAGGACTCATTCTGGAAATTCCAGTGGTTCTTCTAAAGGGCTCCTAGTGCAGAGAAAGCCCTAAAAATCTACAGTTCACTGACAAATTGCTTGGGTCTGGAAATGTTCAGCAACCTTGTGGTCTTTTGTTGTTTAAGAATGTGCTTGGAAAAGTGTATCATTGGGCTCTAAAACAGAATAGCTCCCAGGACAGTCTGTCTCAGAAAAGAATGCATTCCACTGACATACTCAGGGATTCCATTTTAAAAACGTCCTGTAAGCTGGTAAGAACTGCACATATAAGATATTAGATAGAAAGAAAACAAAAAGCATGGGAAACTCTCCTTCAAAAGGCCCTCCTGAGAAACTCAATTTGAGGTTCTTAAATCACAGCCATCATTGCAACCAGAGATTTGCTAAAGAAGAGAAGGTCAGGCTTAGGGGGGACTCCAATTCACTTCAACCATGTAACATCAGTATCAGCAGCCCAGGTATCTGCTTAAGCTCACTGGCATCGGTTGGTGTAAGCTTCACTGAGAATTAAACGACCACAGCCAATACTCACTGGTACCTTTCTCAGCAAGTGAGACCAAATAGCCCAGCTGCCATTCTCACACTCGAGACAACTCCGGAAGTCTCTGCCAAACACGGAACGCACTAGGCAGACCAGACTTTCATGGCTACCTGGGTCAGCAAGGCTTTTTGGAAATTGGCCAAATGAAAGCCAAGTCAGAAGGAAAGTTCTTTGTCTACAGAACAGTGTCCAACAGCTGGGGGTGTGGGATGGTGAAGAACAGCGAACTTGTCGGTTCACAGAGAAGACAGCAAGCACTTCTTCCCCTATGACGCAGGCTTTGAGAACAGTATCTTGGCATTCACTCTTAAGATGCCAGGGAAGAAACAGGGATGGCAGTTCATGAGCAGGGACGAGGTTGGAGGTGAGAAAGAGAAGATAAGGGTACAGCGAGCAGAACAAACACAGAAGTATCACTTACTCCAGAAACTGCTTTCACTCACGTCTTGTTTCTCAACGCCAAAGCGAGGCATGCAGGAATTCATTCAAAAGTAGAAAACCACCTATCCCCCACCTGACTATAAATTCCAGGAAATGCCAGGCACTTTGATTATTATGGCCCATATGCCTCGAATTTATTAAAGCACAGACCTGTTTAAGTTACAGGAAGCCCAGCTTTGTGGAATGAGCACCAGGGTGTGTCCTGATGTGACTGTTCTCTTTTAAGTGACGCTAGGCAATTTAAGTAGGCCTTTTTCTGGGTTCTAACTCTCCAACTGTGAGAAGGAAAAGAGAGAGAGCAGGAAGAAAGGAGAGAAATCCTCCATTTCTCTTGCTTATCATTCAGAAACGCTATGAGAATTGACAAATACCATCCTCAGAACACTGCAAGGCTTCTGGAAGCCTGATGTGGGGCATCTCCCAGAGCTGCACAACTGGAGCTTGGCGCATATCACCATAGGAATCCTCAGTACTTGGGACGTTGAGAGGTGCACATGACAATCTTCCTCCTTCAGCAAGTCCCACTTGTAAATTACGATTCATTGGTATTCTCTGATGTTCCTTGTGTAGGAGATAGGAGCTGACTGCTTGGTTTTAAAATAATTTTCTAAGGTTTTTTTTTTTAATATCAAGGCATTTTAATTGGTGAAAGGAAGGGGAGGGAAACAAACATCTCATTCAATGATAAATGGATTGATTCATTTACTCATTCCACAGACATGTATGGTGCGGCTCCAATGTGCCAGAAACTGCTAGGCTCTGGGACTGCAAAGCCAAATGAGGCAGGGCTCTGGCCTCAGGGAGCTCATGGTCTCATAGGAGAGGGACACGAACGAGCCTGTGATCCAGCACTGTGCTGAGGGTAAGACCAGGTGCTGTAAGAGTCCATTTGGGCCACATCTAAACTGTACTGGGGTTTCCAGAACAGGGCATGCCTTGAACTGGACTATAAAGACACATAGAAATTAGAGCGAGAGGAGGGGACAAGGATTTCAGGCAGAAGGAGCAGCACCTGCAAAAATACGCATGAATTAGCTTTCCTATAATGCAAGGGAATATTAAACGAGATATGTGTTGAGCAGCTCCTAAGAAGAGTAGGCATTCAACAGATGAGTTCGATAAACTGGGCAGGGTCAGCAAAAGAGCTAAGGAGCTAGGCAGCTTGTGGTACCGGCATGGATGCCTTACCTCATCCACAAGGTCCTGGCATTGATGGCTGGAGGGGAACAGACAGGCTAGTAGCAGCAGTAAGCACAGGATAGCAGTGTTGGCCCTCCCAGCCTCACCTGCCACCCTCAGACTTCCAATCATATTTCTTGCCCTGGCACCGTGTAGGTAAAGAATAAGTAACTATGTCAGATATGTTTTTCTCTGGCTCACTGATTCTCTAAGGTGCCTTGAGAAGCCAGAGAGTGATCACGTCTAGATTCATGGCTACAGAACTGTAGGAAATGTGCAGATCTGCTACACAACGTGAGCACCCTTAGCTGAAGAGATGCAGCCCTCTCTGGATGAGGTGGTCTGAGAGCTTAGAGATTATGCTTCAGTGAGTTGGAACAGTTACCTTCTAAAAACACTAGCATTGAGCAACATTCATGGAGCTCTCACTAGATGCCCGGCACTATGCTCTGAGGCTATCCCATGACTAAGAAATAGTCTCAGAGACCCCTGAAAAACTAGCCTTTAGAAATGCACAAGAAAAGCAAGCTTTTGCCCAACCTCTAATTAACAGGAAATTTCAAATGTTTTCAATATTTTAAGCATAGTCATTTCTGTCACTTCGGCGGTCTAGAAAAGAAATTTAGATCAAAGAAAAATCCTATGTAAAAGCTCCATCTTTCAGTTCCAGGAGAGAAAGTTAGAAAAGCAAGTGTCTGCTGCCCCCGTGTGGCCACAACTTATTTTTTGCTTTCAGCAATCACCTGAAAGAGCATTTCACACACCAACATCAGGAAACATTTGAAATTAAGAATTTTGGAGAATAAGGCTAGTCTTGTGTAAAGAGTTTCTCCATGCCAACGTCCCTAGGAAAATCTTAGATTAAAAAAATGAAGAAAAAGTTAAATCTCCGGGACAACTAAGAAATCCCAGTAGTAAGTTCTGGTTTACCTTTTTTAAATTAAAGGCCTCTTTTCTGGCATTCTAAATTCCATAAGTTCCTGCAATTTCCAAACAAGTAAAATCAGTTCATGCCCAGGAGTTCAGTAAACAAATTCTGGAAGCTGTTTCAACCAACATCTTAGCCATATGCTCTAAGAGTCATGGAGAATGTCAACCAGATTTGAAAATAATGATACTAAATTTGTTTACTTCCAGAATTTTTTTTTACGGAGTTTAGCAATTTCTAATACTACCAATAGTTAAGTTTTTAGGAAGTCAAAAAAGTTATATGCATATTTTCAACTGTGGTGGGAGGGGATCGGCACCCCCATCCCTCATATCGCTCAAGGGTCAAGTGTAGATTAAATGAACTCATGTTAGATATTTTGAGGGTTTTCTTTGAGGGCAGGTCAAATGATGTTAGTGAACTTCAACAGACTGTTAATTCTTTAGTTATACTGGAGCTTATAAAATATTACTTGAAATAGATGGCTGACGAGACCTTAGACATACTTTTTCTTAATGTGAATCCATAATACATTACATACATTCCACCATGATATTTTGGTGCTACTTGAGGGGTGCTATTTTTCACCAAACAGGAAAAGGTATGCAATTGTCTATAGGTGACTCGCAATTCTGGGAAGATTCGCACACATTTCTACTGAAATAATATCTAATTGTTGTGTATGGGGGTGTGGAGGGCAATGGGGAAGAAGTCCCCTTCCAGAGCTGACTACAAAGAGTTTGTGTGACCCTCTTCACAAGTTTGTAAAGTACAGATCTTAACAGTGACTAGCATATTTTAGGGTGCTCAATGATAGCTCTTATTATCACACAGATTCAACAGTGGTTAAGAAAGAGTCTTCTGCATAATGGAAAAAACCCATCAAATCCCATCTGATGCAAACTTGGAGACATCTGCAGTATTGGAAACCATTACACAAAACTTCTTTTTCACACTCTAGTGAAATTAAAATCACTATCTCAACTATATTTTTACTGTATTTTATGTTAAAAAAAAAAGCTTTTGGACTGTTTTTCTTTATCTATTGTGCTTTCATTCTTTCCCCAGTAATATGTATTAGCAACATATAACCAATTCTTTAAATGTGAGTAGGTAAATTGATAAATGTCTGGATTTTGTATCTGACTTGGCATCCCCTCCCCTTCTAAACAATAATTTATTTGGTATAAACACATACAATCAAATGAATCCACTCAAAGTGCCTTTAATGAGTGCCTTCATCATCAGTAGAGTCTGTAAGCTCGTTGGCGGACACTGAGCTAACTGATGAAACATTCAAACCCCTGGCAACTAGGAGTTGTTCCAGTATAGCCAGCTTGTATTGCATGATCTTGATGTTTTTCAATATTTGCTTCTGCGTGGCTTTTGAACCAGGATAATTACTTAAACTATCCCAAGAGACATTCTTGATTAAAAACTTATAGGTGTTGCTTTTGATTGACCCAGCAGAAGAAGATGGCTTTATGACGGCGAGAAAAGTCGACCTTGTGGCTATTTTACCAGGGTGTCTCTGTAAGGGAAGGACATTACACATATGTAGTTTACGGAGTTTAGCAATTTCGAATACTACCAAATAACATGCTGAGTCTTGGTTACCAAAGTGACCCGACTGTCCTCCCCTAAGAATCAGAGATTAAAAATCTGTTGAAAGACTACACTAAAATATGAAGGCAGCCTTTTAATGCCTAAGTGCCATAGCCTTGGCTTACATTTCTGAGCAGTCTAGTAGGCCTGTATTTTTACCATGTCTGACCCATATCTAAAAGTACTTCACTTGCAACTTTAAATATCACCAGGAAACCCACATTTTGACCTGAATTATTTGTGAGTTCTCAAAACGCTCTCATAAAGATGGCCGAAAAGGAAAATACAGGGAAGAAAGGCAAGCAGTGACATAGGGGGCAGTAGAAGCCACAGATAGAGAAGGTACAGACTCTTGAAGTGGGAGGTGGTGGTAGGGAGTGGGCACTTTCAGCTCTTCACGTGGGTGAAAAGCTGACAGTATCACTTTAGTGACGGAGCTTTTTATGACGGACCCTGGCCGTCGGATGGTCCGCCAATGGAGGGAAGTGTGAGGGTAACCATCTGGGGCTCTCAGGAGAAAGAGAGGAATGAATTGACCTCCCCTTACACTTAACTATTTTACTACCTTTCTACTCTCTTAGACATCCCCCCCAACCCCCCCCCCACCCTCCACGTATTCATCTAGCTTCACATAATTGCAAGTACACTTTACCTCAGAACACCATTTAGAGAGAAGGAATATCAAGGTGAAGAAAGTGCTCAGTAAGACCCACGCACGGGATGGACGTGGTTCCTGCGCAATGTCTCCTCCCTCTTCTCTGGAAGGCAGGCACTCATGGTCCATGGGGAAAGAGGGGGACACTACCCGCCCGGCCTACGGAACCCACGGGTCAGTCCCGCCTCGCCTGGAGTAACTGAGGAGCGCTTCAGTGCCCAGCCTTAAATAGCCCACAGGGTGCCTGACCTCACCATGAGCATGCACACGGGGGTGCTTGCTACATCACAATCACGATGTGATGACGTAAAACCGGCGGGAGGGAGACCAGCCGGCACTTTGTAGCCTCCCACTGGCGTTTACTGAGTCAGGTAGTTAAGAGAGGAGACTTAAGGCATGATGGGGGAGTTTGGGATTCCCGGGAAGCTGGAACATGGTAGAAATACAGATTCCAAACTGACTGGTGAAATACAAGATTTTAGAAGTACTCCTCCCTCCTTCTATTCTTTAAGATATGTCTGTCTTTGCCTCAACCACCACACTATTCATTTCAAAAACACGTTCAAAAACAAGATAGAAATGCACTGTAAAATGTACCCACTGTTTGTAAGCCTTTGCCGGAAACTTCCACACACCTATTGCTATTATAGGACTCACTCTAACTCTGTTCACATTAGGATAATTATGTACATTTGTGTCATTGTACAGTTTAAAAACGAATTGCAGAGACATTTTCCAATATAATTCTCACAATAATTTTGTTGTACAGGTATTTTTAATACTGCATCTGCTTTTGGAAATGCAGGAACACATTCAGGTGTTAAGAGAACTTATTTGAAACTAGTAGCACAAGCAGGACCTGAATCCAGAGTGGCGTCTTGGGACAAACTCTACCATTTCCTCAACCTCATCTCCATCCTTAGGACCTCTGCCTCCACTTGCTGACTTGTGAGCATTAAGTATCGAATATTTTCCACCCAAGAAATTGAACAGTATATTTGAATTAGTATTAATGAGAGGTTACAGATACAGGAACAACTCTACTAGACAAGTTAGAAAATGTTCAAGAAATTCAGGTAAATGTACAAAACGATGCTGAACTAAAAACTCAGAAGTAAAAACAGCAGTAACTCTCAAGGGGAGTGTCAAACTGAAACCCACTAACTCTGCTTAGGGAATAACACACATTCATACAGGTAGGGAGGAGAGGAATTACATTTATACATTTTTCTTATCAGACTTATTTCCCGACTATGAGTTCAGATTAAAGATACATTTATTCAACACGTGTTTACTAAACACCCATGTAAAGAGCACACACTATGATGTATTCTGGGAATAGGATTATGAGAAAAAACAGTCTCTGCTCAACTGAAATGTGCACTCTAGTGTGGGAGACAGACGTTAATACCCACAGAAATGAATGTCAAAGTGCGAATGAGATGAGTGATAGCAGGAAGTACACGGAGCTTATTACAGGATATGGAATGTAAAGGAGAATGAAGTTCCTGATTTTATGGCTTGCTCGTTGGATGGATGGGAAATAATCACTTATGGGGTTACCGATCATGAATTTGGTCTTGGACGTGTCAAGTTTGAGGGGACATTGAGGCATGAAATAATTGATCTCACGAAAGTAATTGAAGACAAATTTGTGAGGCATCTGCATATAAATGATGGTTGAAGCCCTGGATACGGAAAAAATTCTCCTGTCAGTGTAGGGCATAGAAATAGAGAAGTTGGGACAGAGCATTGAAGGATTTTAATATTTAATGGCTGGGTAATAACACTGCCTTGGTATGTTATTGTGGTTATCTTGACATCTGAGTTTCTTGTTTCATCAAATAAAATTGAGTGAACTCCTGAATTCATTTACTTCTTTGTTCATATTTCCCTTTAGCTCTTTGAGCATAAAGACCTCTTTTAAAGTCATTGTCTAGTAATGCTGATGCATGTATTCCTTCAAGAATGATTCCTGGAGATTTATTTTGTTCCTTTGAATGAACCATGATTCCTTGTTTGTTTGTTTTTTTTGTATGCTTTTAGATATTTTGTTGAAAATTAGGCATCTGAAAAAATGCCCATCTGTCCCAGTCTTTAAAGAGTGACATGGAAGCCCTTCACCATTCCGAGCACCCCTGAGCCTTAGGATCAGCCCAGGGTGAATGAAGGATTGAGGTCCTCTATGGTCTTTTCTTGGGGTGTGTCCTCTCTGGGTCTGCGCAAGCTTTTTAAATTTTTATTTCCCCAACTGCTTTTAAATATCTTAATATCCCAAAACATCTCATCCTAGTTTCTTCCTGAGGCCTTACAATTTCTATTGTATTTCTCTACTTGTAATCTCTTGACCCCAGGCATCCACACGTCTGCAGTCCCCTTCAGTTTTCACATGTCACGATGCTCTCTCTCTGTTGCCTTCCATTATGTCCAGATTGAGATCTAAAGTTTTCTGCTCAACTGAGCTCTGAGTCAGGCAAAACAGAAACCCATCCCCCAAACAGCCCACAGGCCAACCAAAACTTGTAAACAATCTTTGCTCTGCTTCTTCAGTCCAATAGATGGAAACAGGAATTGGGCTGCTACTTTGCAGCCATACCTCTTCCAAGGAAGGAGTGTGCCGAGAGTGAGCAAAAGGGCTACAACATTTCCTACTGTTTTTGACGTAGCTTTTTCTTGACTGGGGATCACTTGGTTCCTGTAGATCTTTGACTGGCTTACAGAGATCCTATAAAGGCTTTAGTCAATCTGTAGTTGCTTATTTGGTATTTCTATGGAAGAAATAGTAAGTCCACCATCTTGTTGACATCACCCATTAACCACTGATTGCTAAAATATGACAACTGGTATAAATAATTGAAAGTGTAGAATCTCCCAACCTGTGAAAAACTAGAAATAAATAAATAATAAAGGAATGGATGTCACACATATCATTAACTTTTAACTTTTCTACCTCCTGTTAATTAAATGTCAGTTTTTCTTTTCTTTCCTTTTCCATTTATCATTGATAATTTGAAAATCCCCTTCTTTGTTTCCATACTTTAGGAAAAAATAAGTATCTTTCTAAGGTGTGGACTTAGAATTGTCATTTATCTGACTTTCTGTTTAAATCAGGTGTAGTTACTTTTTAGTATGTACATGTCAAACTGAGAGTTCCTACCTCTATACCATCTCCTAAACATTTTAGATTTTATTTTCCCAACTGCTGAAATGATATATTTATTTATATACTTGTTTATTGTCTTGTTTGTCATCATATGTTTCACATGGGGAGGGGTTTCATCTTATTCAACCTCTCTATCCCCAGTACTTAAAGAGTGATGGGTGAAATGGAAAAGATCAATAAATACTTTCTAAATAAATTAATACTAAATGTCAATACCTCTTTGTTTCTTTATGAAATATCTAGTATATTCCTCTGATTTATCCACCTATTTCAGCCAATTCCAAAATATGTAGCTTTATAATGTATTTTGAAATCTACAAGGACAACCTTCCCTATTATTTTTTTAAAAAGTCCTTGTTTAATCTACTGCATATATTCTTCCAAATGAACTTCATTTCTTTCCAGTTCTAAAAAAGTTGACATTTTAATTGGACTTCCATTAAATCGTGACTTAATATGAGGGAAATTGACAACTAATATTTCTAACCAGTAATAATTTTACATCTTTCCATTGAGTTGATTCTTCCTTTTTGTCCCTCAATAAAGTGTTACAGTGTCCCTCATCTAAGTCCTGTACATTTCTTCTTTGTTTATTTCTAAGGATTAAATAGTATTGCTGTTATTGTAAAGGGAATCTTTTGTTCTCATTATTTCCTACCTTGTTATAAAGTTAGTATAAAACTTTCAATGTTTATTTGTTACATCATATTTATTTATTATGTAATTTATATTTTATCACCTTCTGAATATTTAAACTACTTAATCTATTAATGACTAGAAATTACGAAAAATATATCATAATGTAGCTTTGTCAGTTTATCCTTTCATTCTAATAAATTGTGCTGTTTGTTATTAGATGTTTTGTCAATTGGTTGCAAAATGTTAGTGATTGATATAAAAAGACTTTACCTTTTATAATTGAATATCATTGTATTTTTAGTGTGTACCACCTCTTTTTGGTTTCCTACATGATTTAAAATACAGATTCATGAAATAATAATTATAAATATATGTTAATGGGCAAACAATGTAACAGGATGTAATTTATGACAATTACGGCATAAAGAGGAAGCAAACCTGTTTAGGAACAGAGTTAATATGTGACACTGAAGCCAGGTTCATATTAGCTCAAAATAGATTGTTATAAATTTAGGATGTTAAGTGTAATCCACTTGGTAACCACTAAGAAATTAATTTAAAAATAAATAGAAAAGGAAATGAAGAGGGATCAAAATGATAGACTAGAAAAAGCCAAACATGAAAAAATGCATTATTAGAGGAATTGACAACCAAAAACTATGTAAGACATATAGAAAACAAATAGCGAAATGACAGAAGTAGGTCCTTTATTATCAGTAATCACTTGAAATATAAATGGAATAAATTCACCAATTAAAGACAGAGGTTGGCAGATTGGATACAAAAAATGATCCTTTCATTTATTTTACTTTCCAGCTCTAGAATTTCCTTTTGGTTCCTGTTTATAATTTCTCTCTGTATTGATACTTATTTATTCATATATTGTTCTGGCTTTCCTTAGCTCTATGTCCATGGTTTCTGTGAATTTTTAAGCATACTTAAGACAGTTGACTTAAAGTCTTTGTCAGTAAGTCTGATGATTGGGCTTCCTTGGGGTGGTTTCCATTTCTTTTTTATCTCCGAATGAACCATACTTTTTTTTTTGCATGCTGTATATATTTTTTTTGTTGGAAATTGGGCACTTTGAATATTATAATGTGGTAGTTCTGAATGGCAGATTCTACTTCCTCCCTGTGGTCTGTTATTGTTGCTGTTTTTTGCTTTAGTTGTTTGTTTATTTAGTGAATTTCCAGAATTAGTTCTATAAAGCATGTATTCCTTTTTGAGTGTGGCCTCTGAAGTATCAGTTGATTGGACAGAGATTTCCTTAAGTGCCTAGAACCAGTATGTCCCTATGCCCTTACTTAGGAGCTTTTGGTATGTATTGAGGCATGTCTTCAACACTCAGCCAAGCAGTTGATAACTTTGCCTTAGTCTTCACTTCCTGCTTGTGCAGAGCCTCAAGGTTAGCAGAAGTGACAGCTGAAGGTCTACTAAGGTTTTTCTTGAGCATGCACAGCCCTGTACATGAACACAGTCCTACACACGTGTGTGGCTTTCTAGATTTTGAGGAATAAGGTTGATATTTTTAAAGGCTCCTATTTTCATCTTTTCCTTTTTTTTGGTCGGTTTGTTATTTGCCACTGTTTCTGTTGAGAATTCACCTATCACCTAATGTTATTCCTCTGGAGGAAATATGTCTTTATTTTCCTCTAGATACATTTAATATTTGCTGTTTCTCCATTGTTTTAATCATTTTTACAGCACCCAGATATAGTTTCATTAATATTTATCTTGCTTGGTGTTCATAGGGTTTCTTGAACATAAAAGAATAGATGAATCTAAAAATTATCCAAAAGAGTATACAGTACAGTAATCTATTTATATGAAATTTTAAGAAATACATATTACTCTATGGTAATAGACTAAAGATCAGTGGTTATCTGAAGCCAAAGATGGGGATTATCTGAGGCCAAAGGGGAACAAGGGTATCTTTTAGAGGGATGAAAATGTTCTTTGTCTTATGGTAGATGTCATATAAAATTTTTTTTAAGCCAGTAAGTTTTGGGGTGGTTTATTACTTAGTAATAGGTAACTTTCATAGAGATTTGTATGAAGATGCATAGTGACATTGTAATAAAACACTAAAAGGTGTGATATTGTCTTTGGGAAGCAGGCAGAGGTTAGAAAACTAGTGGGGAGTCTGTCAGCAAAAGCTTGAGGAATGTTAAATAGCTAGTAAAGACTGGAAAGGCACTGAAGAACTTTTATTTGAATCTGGGAAAGAAAGAATCCACAATGTGTAGCAGCAGAACAATCAGCAAGTGTCACCTGAGTAAACCTGGAAAACAGGAAATACACATAAATGAACTTACAGCTTTGGCTGACACGTCTTAGCAGATTGTTGAACATGATACATGGCTTCTAGCTATGTATGACAAAGTACAGGAAATGAACAATGAGTTCATTGATTAGTTTCAACAGTTTTTTGGTAGAGTCTTAAGGGTTTTCTAAATATAATACCATGTTGTCTGCAAATAGAGATACTTCCTCCTTTTTGATTTGGATACTTTTATTTCTTTTTCTTTCCCATTGCTCTGGCTAAGACTTCCAGTGCTATGTTGAAAAAAGTAACAGGAGTGGCCATCTTTTATTGTTTCTGATCTCAGAGGAAAGTTTTTCACCATCGAGTACATTATTAGTGGTGGGCTTGTCATATATGGCCTTTCATATTCTGAGGTACATTCCCTCCATACCCAGTTTGTTAAGTTTTTATCATGAATGGATATTGAATTTTGTCAAATGCTTTTTCTGCATCTGTTAAGATGATCATAGTTTTTTTTTTACAATTTATTTTATTTTAGTATCATTAACCTACAATTACATGAGCAATATTGTGATGATTAAACTACCCCCTTCAAGATGATCATAGTTTTTATCTTTCATTTTGTTAATGTGGTGTATCATGTTGATTGATTAGCAGATGTTGAACTACCCTTGAATTCCTGGAGTCAATCCCACTTGATCATGGTGTATGATCCTTTTAGTGTACCGTTGAATTAGTTTTCTAATATTTTGTTGAGGATTTTTGCATGTGTGTTCATTAGGGATATTGACCTATGGTTTTCTTTTCTTGTAGTGTCCTTTTCTGGCTTTGCTATTAGGGTAATGTTGTGCTTGTAAAATGAGTTTAGGAATATTCTCTTCTCTTTGATTTTTTTTTTGGAACAATTTGAGAAGGATTGGCATTAATTCCTCTTTAAGTATTTGGTAAATTTCACCATTGTAGCCATCTGGTCCTAGGATTTTCTTTGTTGAGAGGTTTTTGATTACTATTTCAATCTCTTTACTAGTAATAGGTATGTTTTGATTTGCATTTCTTCACGATTCAGTCTTGGTAGGTTCTATGCTTCTAGGAGTTTCTCCATTTCTTCTACAGTGTCCAAACTGGTGTATAATGGTTCATTGTAGTCTCATTTGTATTTGTAGTCCTTTGTATTTGTATGGTATCAGTAGTAAGATTTCCTTTCTAATTTATAATTTTATTTATTTGAGTCCTCTATCTTGTTTTTTGGTATGAGTAGCTAAAGATTTGTCTGTTTTGTTTCTCTTTGGACCTTCCTTTTTTTTTAAGTCAATAAATTTTTATTTAAAGAATTCCATATGTTGTAATTCCTTCCATTGACAATTGCCTTAGCTCCTCCAAAGTCTGAGTCATGATCTTCAAGATAGTCTTTTTTTTTTACAATTTATTTTATAAGATAGTCTTTTTAAATCAACTTTTGTTCAATCCACAGTTGTCATTACCACTCAGTCCAATATTCTTTTAGCTGAGCTTTTTGCTTTCCACTTGAATATTGGCATACTTCAAAAATTCTCTGCCTGTACTCTCTGAGATCCCATTTCTTCAAGCAATTTACTTTGGTGGAGCACTAGAAGTTAAATTGTGGGAAGTAGATTGCTATTTAGGTAAATGATCTAGAACATACTAAATATATAGATATTCTCTAATCATCTCTCTCAGTCCTGTTACATCTAGTTTTTACTCATGAGCCTAGCAAAAAATGTTACAGGTCTCATTGTCACCACTACAATAAATTTCCTGTAATAGAATCATAACCTATGTCTTGACCTCCCTTTTATGAATAGAAGTACCTTTTGTAGTTATCCTGGCCTTGTCTCACCTTTGGGTCTATCTGAGGAGGGCAGGTAACATGGCTGCTTATTTGACAGGCCTCAGGATCAAGAAGATCTGCATCTCCAGAAATACACTAGATGAAATATATGTAATGAGTCCAATCTAAATCTAGATCATACTTGGATAATAAGATTAGGACTTTGAGCCTAAGCCAAATGCCATAATGAGATCTGAGTTTTGGGATAAAGGATTAACTATTTTACACAGGGAAGAATGTAAATAATTGTGCCTAGAAGATGACTGGGGTAGATTGGAAAACGTGGCCACAATACATTAGAGCTCCTGCTATCAAAAGGTGCTATGTTTTTCTCCAGTACTTTGAATTTGATCTTCCACTGTGAGTTATTTTGACCAATAGAATAAAAGTGATGATGTGTGCATTCCAGAGCCTAAGGATAAAGAAAAGGCCTTGAAAATTTTTGCCTTAAATGCTGCCCTGAAATCGATATAGTGTTGAAAAAGACCAGGATTAATGACTATGTGACGAGAAAGGTCCAGCTATCCCAGATGTTTCAAATAGGTTAAAATGTCTGACAACTTGTCAGCTGAATGCGGGCACTTGCGTGAGCCTAGGCAAGATCAGCAGAACAGCCCAGTCACTCCACAGAATCTTAAAAATAATAAGGTCTTGTTATTTCAAGCAACTGTGTTTTGGGTAGTGTTACACAGCGTATTGGTTTTCCACTGCTATATAAAAATTACCCTAAAGTTTAGCAACTTAAAACAGCAAACATTTATTGTATTACACAGTTTCTGAGAGGCTGGACACTCAGAGAATACATACAATGTCACTTTTATCATATTCTAATGGTCAAAATAACAAGGGAAGATCAAATTCAAAGTACTGGAGAAAAACATATCACCTCTTGATATCTGGAGGTATAATGTATTTTGGTCATGTTCTTCAATCCACTCCAGACATCTTCTAGGCATAATTATTTACATTCTTCTCTTTTGTAAAATAGTTTACCCTTTATCCCAAAATTCAGATCTCAGCTTAGCTGAGGTTCTGGGGCAAGGTCTCTTGTGTGGTTGGAGTCAAGCTGTTAGCCAGGACTACAGTCATTTCAGAACTACAGTCATTTCAGATCTTGGCTAGGGTTGTTAAATGTGCTTCCAAACTCACTCACATGGATTTGGCAAGCCCCTGCTGCTTTCTGGCTATAAGCCAGACACTTTAGTTTCTCACTATGTGGGCCTCTCCATAGGTCAGCTCACAGCGTGGCAGCTTGCTTTCCCCAGAGTGAGTGAACCAAGAGGGAGAGAGCATGTGTGTGAGAAAGCGCACAAGATGGGAGCCACAGTCTTTTTTAAAACCCAGTCTCTAAAGTGACATATCCTCAGTTCTGCTGTATGCTATTGCTCACGCAGACTAACTTGGTGCAGTACGGGAGGGTACTATACAAGAGTTTGAATAACAGAAGGTGGGGATAATTTGAGGTCATCTTAGAGGTAGACTACCACAAATAGCAATAAAGAACTGAAATACATATCATGGAATTATTATTAGTTTTGTTAGTGCTGAGAATTACATTATGGTTCTCTTATAAAAAATTCATACAGGCATACCTCAGAGATACTGCGGGTTCCATTCCAGACCACTGCAATAAAGCAAATATCGCAATAAAGTGAGTCCAGTGAATTCTT
This sequence comes from Phataginus tricuspis, assembly GCA_029783875.1. Lineage (NCBI taxonomy): Eukaryota > Metazoa > Chordata > Mammalia > Pholidota > Manidae > Phataginus > Phataginus tricuspis. The sequence continues at coordinate 37,978,228 of JAQQAC010016209.1, forward strand.
TGGTTTCCCAGTGCATATAAAAATTATGTTTACACTACACTACAGTCTATTAAGTGTGCAACAGCATTATATCTAAACAAACATGCACACCTTAATTAAAAAGTATTTTATCACTAAAAAAAGTACTATATCACTAAATAATGAATATACTAGTAATGAAGCAGTTTGGAACATTGTGAGATCAGCAAAGTGTGATACAGAAACACAAAGTGCACAAATTCTGTTGCAAAACTGGCACTGATAGATTTGCTTGATGCAGGTTGCTACAAACATTTAATGTATAAAAAATGCAATATCTGGGAAGCACCATAATGTGAGGTATGCATATACTTGAAGAAATGTATACCAAAAATAGGGGTGTGAAATGACATGGGTCATGAGATTTATTTAAAATACTTCAGCAGCAACAATTATAACAAAAAAAGGATAGATAAAGCAAGTGTGGCAATATGTTTAAAAGTCTTGAATATGAGTGATGGGCATTGGGAGTGTATTATCTTATTCATGTAGCCTATAAAATTTTAAATTAACATTTACCATGTGCTGGAAATGGAATCCTTTGAAACTTTTTAAAACTTGGGGGCAATTGTGAATATCAACTTTAAAACGTCTGAGGGAGTACCTAATTTTTTCAAGTTTCTTTTAAGGGTCATGTAAGCAAAATATTAATAAATAAACAACACTGATATAAGAGTATATTGAGGGTGACTTTTCTTTTTGCCTTTGAACTAGTATCTGCAGCCTAAAGCTGAGAACAAAGAAAGGTTATACTCACCACATTTTAAAGAGGGGCTCCAGGGCCCAGTAAGTCAATAACTGGGGCCAGATATCTCCCTTGGTTATTATTATAAAGAAGATGCTGAACTGACTTTTCGCCTGAAGTATCTCTGCAGAACACTCCCAACGTCTATAAAAGCAGAAGACTAATGAGAGAGGCTAAGTCAGACTTCAGTATGCACTCTAATGGCAAGTTATAACAGCTTTTCTCTGTCCTTCCCCTACAGACTTAGGAGCTAAGTATCTTTGGCATGTTGTTTGTTAAGCCTGCCTGGGCCACTGCCATAGGTGCTTAGTGGCAGGTAGTGAGGGGGCTTTTGGGAAAGCTTGACCTGGACTTCCTGGAGTTTGTGTGATACATGTAAACTTAGCTACTGTTGCCTGCTTCTCTACTAGAAAAGTCTGAAGGCAGGGAGTTTACTGGCACAGTCAATGGAAGCAGAGCAAGGAGGGGATGTAGTGTAGTATTCTTGGTAAGAAGGGGAGAACTCTTACACAAAACACTGCAGTACTTCACAACACTGGAGTGTGCGGAAAAGGGCCTCAGAAGTTCCCTCAAATCCACATAGAGTATGCAGTACGGGAAGGACAGATCCAGCGGGGTTACGTAGAAGCCAAAAATTGAGGAAACATTCACCCAGAGATGGGGTAAGGACATGAGTAACATTATCATCAGCCAAATAGGCTCACTAAGATTATACTGGCTACTGGCCTCACCCCCAACAAACAAGCAAAACATCTGTAGTCGGCATTACTATTATTTACACTGTCCAAATCCTTTCTACCTCTGGACACATTAAACAGATGTCCATTGAAGCTATGTGATGTGGCCGTGTCATGTGACCTGCATTGACCAATGAAATGTAGGCGGAAGTAGCGTACATCATTTCTATGTTGAAGTATTTAATTGCCAATGTTTGGTGTTCCAGCCTACTTTTTCCCAGTGCAGTAGAAGACTGTGGAAGCATTTATTGATGGAGATGCCATATTATTTGAAGCATCCTGGAATTGCTAAGCCAACATATGTAGATATATGAACTGAAGAGTCACCTAGACCCCCAAGGACTTTGTAAGATTAATTTTAAGAAGTTCTTTTTGTAAACCATTGAGATTTTGGAGTTGTTTATCACTGTAACAAAGCCTGGCAAATCCTGATTGTTACTCCATCAATGAGGACATATTAGCAAAAGTCACAAGCCCCTGACAGGAGTCTAGTTACATAAGATGATCCTTACCATCTCTTTTAGTCTCCCTTCTATCTCTTAATCCTATAGGAGTTTTGTTTGAAAAGTGTAGAGAAAGAGGTCAGGTTCCCTGTCAGTGGCAGAGAGAAGTCTCTTGATACCACTCTCAGGAAAGCTTTGAATCCAATATGAGGCTGAATAATATTCAATATGAGATTAAATGTTAAGAGGTTTTAAATTAGATGACTTTATTAATAACTGAAAGTGACCAGCAATCAGAAAACTATGGTATTTGGTCAACATAGGTATTCGTTACCTAATATGGAAGGAATATCAGAAGTGGCAGAGTTTGGAGCAAGAGAAAGAAGTTCCCTAATCGTTACCCACCAGGATCAGACTGATCAAGATCAGTAAACCAGTTCCACATCTTACAAAATTCTAGAATGTTCTATAGACAGAGAGGACGATTCATAATAGGTAGCTGTCTGGTGCTACATCTGGAGAGTAAGTGCCATTTTATTTTTTGCCATTTCTCTTCCGAAGACAATATCTTTAGGATTCATAATTTTCTTTTTGCTACTTTCTCAAGTATTACAATATAGCCCCCAGTAAAGAACTATTCCATTAAATCTCCACAGTGCCCAGCACAGTGATTTTTACATCACAACTACCTAAATAAATGTTTGTTTAAGGCATATTTTACTGGGGGACAAAGGATTCTCAGGATGCCAGTTATCCATAAAATAGACAAACTACAGGCACAACATCTCACTTATTACTTAGGCTCAATTGACAATGTAAATCTTTACTGTTTCCTGCTTTTAATACTTGGTTCTTATTCCAGGTTTTCCTTTTAGCTTCATCTGTGGGTTTATACTGTCCTTTATTGATCATGCAGTCTTATTTCTATTTGCCAGTCCAAGCTGTTTAATGTCATCTCTTAGGGTATTTAAGGAAATATTTTCCTTCCTTACTGTTTGCCTGTCACCACCACCACCACCACTATTATGTCAGTAAAACTTCTCAACTCAGTGGCACCTGTAGCCTTAGTATGGAATATCCTTGGACTTGTCTCTTTTCCTTGAGATATGTCTCTGCTTCCCTGAATTGTCTCTTCTCCATACATATATGTATCTCTTACCCATCTCTATCAGTCCTGCCAACAGCAGTTCCACTGCCTCCCCAAGTGCACACACACACACACATGCCTGGTCCTATCCAAGCTGAGATTATTCTTAAAATGATGTGTGGTTTTAGGGAAAGACTTTATGGATCCTAGCAGATAACAGAAATCTCTCATTATAACTAATAAAAAATTGTATGGAACTTTTCAATTTGCTTAGTCATTTCACAGTTCAGTAGTTCTATTTATTCATAGAGATTAAAACGTATTCTTGAATCTAGTGTACTCCTTGAAAAGACTCCAAATGTAATATAAAATAAGTCTAAACTAAGTATTCATTTCTAATACTCTGCCATTTTCTTTTAACTCTAAACCTCCCAAAATTCTACTTTATAAAACAATTCTAAACAGTTTGTAAACATTGTGGTCTTGCTGTTTTAGTCAACTTATTTTCAGTTACTCATATAGTCTTAATATGAAGTCACTGAGTTTGGAAGTGGAAAATATAAACAATACTATATCTTACGTTTTTGTTTGTTTTCCTTCCTTTTTGAAACTCTCTTCTTTCTTTATTTTGGTGACCGGGGTATCTCTTCTCAGCATTTGTGGTCACTTTTCAGTTTCAGTGGGCTGTTTTTTCTCTACTCATCTCTTAAAGGTTGGTTTCTTTCAGTGCTCCATACTGGGACCTCTTCTTCATGTTGTAAGATGCCGCAGGTGATTTGTGTGACCACAGTTACTATCCATACACAATGAATCTGATGTTAGAGATAGAGATATAAACAAAATAAAGTCTTTCATTAAGTTTACATTAAGATTAGTGAAGGTACAAATAAATAAGCAGTTGGTAGTAAGTGCTATAGGAAAGTGAGTAGCAAGTTAAAGGATTAAGATATTTCATGTAGGGTTGTCATTGAAAGCTTCTATAAGAAGGTAGCATTGGGCTGGGGGCTTGAATGAAATGAGGAAGTGAGTCATGTAGGACAATATCTCTAGGACATATATTCCTGGCAGAGAGAACAGACGGCACAAAGGCCTTGAGGCAGGCACATGCCTCGCTGGTTTGAGAAACATCAAGACCAATATGGTAGGAGCATAGCGAGTAGGGGAGCACATCAGGTAAGGCAATGGAGTGGGACATTCATCTAGAGCCTTGTAGGCCATCATTAAGACTTGACCTTTGACTCTGAGTGAAATGAGGAGCCATTTTTTGATTTTCATCAGGGGCATGATGTAATATAGGTCGTGGGTACTTTTTACTTTTAAAAATAAAATTGTACATAGTTAAAGTGACCAACATGATGATTTGATATACATATACATAGTGAAATGATTGCCACAATGAAGGTAATAAACATATCACCTCCTCATATAGTTACCATTTTTTGTATATGGTGACAGCACCTGAAACCAACTTTCTTAGCAAATTTCCAGTTATTGACTATAGTCTTCATGCTGTACATTATATTTCAAAACTTATTCATCCCACATAACTGTAACTTTGTATCCTTTGACCAGTATCTCCCCATTTCCCTTACCTCCCCACCCCTGGCAAACCACCGTTCTACTCTCTGCTTCTATGTACTCAACCTTTTAAATTCCACATATAAGTGGATCATGTTAGTTTTTTCCCTTTCTGTCTCTTGTTTATTTAATAATGTATAATATCCTACAGGTTCATCAATATGGCTTATGATTTAAGAGTCATAGTGACTAATTCGTAATAAACCATGGTGGGGGTTTAAGGATAGAAGAAGAAAGACCAGTTAGGAAGGTGTTGCTATAATCCAGGCAAGATATGATAGTGATTTGGACTACATAGGTAGCAGTGAGATAGGGGAAAATTAATGTGCTTCAGATAGATTTCAAACTTTGAATTGACAGGATTTTTGTTTGTTTGTTTGTTTGGATGAGAGTAGGTGATAAAAGATGATTCTTTGTTTTTTGACCTGACCAAGTAGTTAAGCCTATATCTTTATCCAGACCTCTAGGTCCATGTGAACATACCTTCACCTACCCACTAAATAACTTCAACTAGTTGTTCCAGGGCATCTCAGATGAAAAAGTAAACTTGTCTTCCCATAACTTACTCCTCCTTCTAATGAACTGCATCTCTATCCACCCAAGTGTCAATATCTTCTTCTTCACCCTTTCCCAAACCTAGTTATTTACCAAGTCTTACTGAGACTATCTTCTAAAATATCTGTCAATATCTCTCAATTCTCATTCCCTTTGCTGCCTTATTTCAGTCCTCTACTCTTACCTGGAATGTTGCAATATTCCCATAACTGATATTACCCCCTGCAGTCCCATCCTTTTCTAATTGATTCATAGCACCTAGTGTAGTGCTTAATAAAGTGTAAGCAGTGTATTTTATTGAAGTAAATTAATACATTATAAATTAATAATGAATCCCAGATGATGGTTAACTGTATATATGAATTTGGCCCAGCACAGTATCCAGATATTTGGTCAAACACTGGTCTAGATGTTGCTGTGAAAGTATTTTAAAGATGAGATTAGCATTTAAATAAGCAGACTTTAAGTAAAGCAGATTACACTCCATAATTTGAGTGGGCGAGGGGGCCTAATCCAATCAGTTGAAGGCTTGAAGAGCAAAAAGACTGATATTTCCTGAGAAAGGGAATTCTGCCAGCAGACTGCCTTCAGACTTGAGCTGCAGTTAGTTCCAGTTCTTCATTGAGTCTACAGTTTGCCAGCCTACACTGAAGATTTGGATTTGTCGAACTCCACAACCGTATGAGCCAATTTATATAGGGAGAGATAGACATATATATCTCTATATATCTCTATACATATCTTATTGGTTCTGTTTCCCTGGAGAACCCTAATACAGTCTGCGTGTTAGGGAATGCAATTTCAATGACGGATCAAATATTTCATCACTTAGACTGATGTTAATTAAAAGCAGTTATAATAATAACTTACATTAGATATAGTCAGGTGAAATTCAATTTGGAAAATGAAAACTAAAGGAACCACAAAATTTGCCATCACTTCATAGCATTGATTAGCAAGACACTTCTTCTGATTAGCAAGTCCCTATCATAGTTTCCTGAGCCTACTTCCCATCAGCCCCCACAGTAGAGTCAGTTAACCCCAACCTACCTGCTAACTCCTGACATGTAAGGAATATATGATCTTAGATGTCTTGGTAACTAAGCATCAAGGCAGCTTGAGTGCTACCAATATTATAAAAGTGTACCCTGCTTCAAGTAAACTCGGTTTTTGCATTCCTACATGACATCAAGCCTTCCCTTTGTAGTCCAATTCTTGGCTTTGGGTCGTAGCCTTGGTTTTCCAGAATCTTTGCATTGTAAATTTCTATTCTTTTTTGTTTTTGCCACTAGATACTAGAGTTCTAGCTTTGAATCATCATTGCCTTCTGCCAGTCTCTTCTGAGACTATGGGTTCTTACCTGGCAATATATCGGCCTGATATCCATCTCTGGACCTCCTTGATGCCAGTTCTCCTCAAGTCTGTACATCCCTTTTCATAGGTCCTACCCTAGTGAATTTATCTATTCTCAGTGTTCTGGATATCCTTCTGTGCCTTTTGCCCATCTTACTGCTTGTCCAATTTTATCTCAGTTCTGGCATGAAGCATCAGTGCTGCAGTTCAAGGAGCTGTCACCAGTTGTATGACAGCACCAACACCATTAGGTGAAACTGGCTCAAGGTTAGGCTATTTTGTTATGTGTCAGAGAGGAAAATTAATACACATGACCCAGATTATAATGTTTTAAAATATAGTTTCTATATTAACACAAAAGTGTTAGTGTAAAAATTGTGTCTAATTATCTCATAGCCACCGAAGAAAATTAGCTGGCTACAATGTTTCATAGTGTTGGAAATCCAGAAAAATCTACCTGTAAAAAAATGAGTGAAGACAATAAGGTAAAACATATGACTTTACAAACATGCTATAGTAAACTAGCTCACCTATATGTTAAATAATGCACCAGAAGGCCCTGTTTCAAGAAAATAAGAAATGAGACTACAGTTCCAGTATTGAGTAGTTCTGGCACATGAGGCTTCATTGAAAACATTGAAGATTATGTAGAATAAGAAAAACTAGAAAGACTGAAGGAGAAGGTAAAAGTTGAAAAGTTCTAAATGGATCATTGAGAATTCACATTCCTGCACATGTTTTCATTCTCTTAGTTAAAATGTCCTCTCACAAAACAACTTTAAGCTTCATTTTTCCTAGAGAAACAACATAGAACTAATGTATTAGAAGACTGATCTCTAAACATATTTGATTATGTGCCCAGATCAGTTAAAAAAAGAAAGCACACTTAATAAGTGTATATTAATATTTATAAGGCATAAACAAATATATTAAGAAATTTCAAAGCTTAGAGAAATGTTATCAAATATTACATAGTAACTTAATGATTTTAAACATTGCTGAAATTTTGTAAGGATTTATGTTCATGCTCAATGCACATTGTCTTTAATGCTTTCTAATCAATATGGCTTCATACTATCAATAGATCATAGCTTGATACAATATACATTTAGAGTGGGATTCATTTTGACAGCAGATGTACATGTGCATTTCGCATGGATTCCCGAAAAATTACAAAATATCTCTTGGCCATCCTCCAATCTGGTCTGTTTGTATCATCATTTTTACAGGGTTCCTGACTGGCAAAAAAACTGATAGGAGAACGGGCAGCCTATCTTTTCTTGTTTGTTCGTGCTTACATTTTAGTATTACCTATAACCAAAGTTTTCTTAAATAAACAACTTGTCCATTTAAAACTGCATAACGGGACTTCCAGGAAGATGGCAGCGTGAGCAGGGTGGCAGAAATCTCCTCCCAAAACTATATATATCTATGAAAATATAGCAAATACAACTATTCCTAAAAAAGAGACCAGAATACACAGGAAAGCACACAGCATGCAGCTACACATGAGAGGACTCGGCACCCCGCGAGGTGGGTAAGATACACAGCCGCGACAAGACAGGACCCAAGCACTCACCCACCCCAGCGCACCGGCGGGAGGAGAGGATTCAGAGCGGGGAGGGAGTGGAAGTACAGGCCCGTGAAATAACGAGCCCTGGTGATGTGCGCAGGGAGCGCTGACACACATCGCACGGTGTAGTGGAGATTGGAGAGACAGAGGGTGCAGGGTCTCAACGGGGAACGCGCCAGGGTGCTTGCACCAGCTCCCGGGAAGGAAAAAAAAAGAAAAGAAAAGTATGCTTAAAGAGACAGGAGCCCAGCGGATGAGCTGGATCGCCCCGGCACACTCAGCCCAGCAAGCTGGGAGTCCTGGGGAGTTTCGGACCCCTTAGCTGGGAACTGGGAAAGGGTGGCAGTACTTCAACTTCCCACAGAGATCAACAGCCTCCCATTCGTTCCCACCCCAGCCAAAGCTATAAAGGGCCCTGCGGAGTGGCGCAGCCATGGCTGCGGAATAGTGGAGCAACAGCGCCACCTAGAGCATCCCCACAAAATCTACTGCCGGTGGGCGTTTTGTTGTTGTTGTTGTTTTGTTATGTTTTGTTTTTTGTTTTTTCTTCTCTTTCTTTATTTATTATTTTCTTTCTTTCTTTCATTCTTTTCTTTTCTTTTTAAAGTCTTAAAGAGCCCAGCTGACATACGTGGCAACTACCAGCGACCACTTCTATAGCCATGAAAAGACAGAGGAATATAGTCCAGACTAAGATCAACCAGACGACCCCAGAGAGGGAGCCTGAAGGGATGGAAATGCACAGTCTTCCTGAAAAAGAATTCAGAATAAAAGTCATAACCATGCTGATGGATCCACAGAAAAATGTGCAAGAGCTGAGGGAGGAAGTGAGGGAAGTGAGGAAAGACAATGCACAAATCAGACAAGCGATCAACATGCTTAACAGCAGACTGGACGAGATGCAAGAGACTGTTAATGGAATAGAAATCAGAGAACAGGAATACAGAGAAGCTGAGGCAGAGAGAAATAAAAGGATCTCTAGGAATGAAAGAATATTAAAAGAACTGTGTGACCAATCCAAACAGAACAATATTCGCATTATAGGAGTACCAGAGGAAGAAGAGAGAGAAAAAGGGATAGAAGAAAACTTTCCCATGCTGGGGAAGGAAATAGTCTCGCAGTCCATGGAAGCCCACAGATCTCCCAACACAGGGACCCAAGGAAGACAACACCAAGACACATAATAATTAAGATGGCAAAGGTCAAAGATAAAGACAAAGTATTAAAGGCAGCTAGAGAGAGAAAAAAGATCACCTACAAAGGAAAACCCATCAGACTATCATCAGACTTCTCAACAGAAACATTACAGGACAGAAGAGAATGGCATGATATATTTAACGTAATTAAACAGAAGGGACTCGAACCAAGAATATTGTATCCAGCACGATTATCATTTAAATATGATGGAGGGATTAAACAATTTCCAGACAAGTGAAAGTTGAGAGAGTTTGCCTCTCATAAACCACCACTACAGGATATCTTAAACGGACTGCTCTAGAGGGAAGCACCCCTAAGGCTAAAAAGATGTCACCAGAGAAATAAAATCATAGCAAAGAGTGCAGACCATCCAAATACTAACTAAAGACAAAGAATAAAACACCTAGAATATAAAGAATGTAGGAGGAAGAATAAGAATGGAGAGAAATAAAGAAACATCAGACTGTGTTTACAATAACTTAACAAGAAAGTTAAGTTCGATTGTTAGATAGTAAAGAAGCAACCCTTGAACCTTTGGTAACCATGAATCTAAAGCCAGCAATGGCAATAAGTACATATCTATCAATAATCACCCTAAATGTAAATGGACTGAATGCACCAATCAAAAGACACAGACTAACAGAATGGATAAAAAAGCAAGACCCATCTATATGCTGCTTACAAGAGACTCACCTTAAACTCAAAGATATACACAGACTAAAAGTGAAGGGATGGAAAAAGATATTTCATGCAAACAACAAAGAGAAAAAAGCGGGTGTTGCAGTACTTGTATCAGACAAAATAGACTTCAAAACGAAGAAAGTAGCAAGAGACAAAGAAGGACATTACATAATGATAAAGGGGTCAGTCCAACAAGAAGATATAACCATTATAAATATATATGCACCCAACACAGGAGTGCCGGCATATGTGAAACAAATACTAACAGAACTAAAGGAGGAAACACAATGCAATGCATCCATTTTAGGAGACTTCAACACACCACTAACTCCAAAGGACAGATCAACCAGACAGAGAATAAGTAAAGACACAGAGGCACTGAACAACACACTAGAACAGATGGACCTAACAGATATCTACAGAATTCTACACCCAAAAGCAGAAGGATACACATTCTTCTCAAGTGCACATGGAACATTTTCCAGAATAGACCACATACTAGGCCACAAAAAGACCCTCAATAAATTAAAAAATATTGAAATCCTACCAACCAACTTCTCACATCACAAAGGTATAAAACTAGAAATAAATTTTAGAAAAAAATCAAAAAGGCTCACAAATACATGGAGACTTAACAACATTCTCCTAATGAATCAATGGGTTAACGACCAAATCAAAACAGAAATCAAAGAATATATGGAGAATAATGACAA
>JAQQAC010016209.1:37989407-38165428 GCA_029783875.1 Phataginus tricuspis
TATCGGGAACAAGACAGGGATGCCCACTCTCTCCACTGTTATTCAACATAGTACTGGAGGTCCTAGCCACGGCAATCAGACAAAACAAAGACATACAAGGCATCCAGATTGGCAAAGAAGAAGTCAAAGTGTCACTATTTGCAGATGACATGATATTTTACATAAAAAAACCCTAAAGACTCCACTCCAAAACTACTAGAACTAATATCTGAATTCAGCAAAGCTGCAGGATACAAAATTAACACACAGAAATCTGTTGCTTTCCTATACACTAACGATGAACTAACAGAAAGAGAAATCAGAAAAACAATTCCATTCACAATTGCATCAAAAAGAATAAAATACCTAGGAATAAACCTAACCAAGCAAGTGAAAGACCTGTACTCTGAAAACTACAAGACACTCCTAAGAGAAATTAAGCAGTACACTAACTTATGGAAATTCATCCCATGCTCTTGGCTAGGAAGAATAAATATTGTCAAAATGGCTATACTACCTAAAGCAATCTACAGATTCAATGCAATCCCTATCAAACTACCAACAGCTTTCTTCAATGAACTCGGACAAATAATTCTAAAATTCATATGGAACAACAAAAGACCCCGAATAGCCAAAGCAATCCTGAGAAGAAGGAATAAAACAGAGGGAATTACGCTCCCTGGCTTCAAGCTCTACTACAAAGCCACAGTAATAAAGACAATATTGGTATTGGCACAAAAACAGATCCACAGACCAGTGGAATAGAATAGAAAATCCAAACATTAATTCAAACATATATAGTCAATTAATATTTGATAAAGGAGCCTTGGATATACAGTGGGGAGATGACAGCCTCTTCAGCAGCTGGTGTTGGAAAAACTGGACAGCTACATGTAAGAGGATGAAACTGGACTACTGTCTAACCCCATATACAAAAGTAAACTCAAAATGGATCAAAGACCTGAATGTAAGTCATGAAACCATAAAACTCTTAGAAAAAAACATAGGCAAAAATCTCTTGGACATAAACATGAGCGACTTCTTCATGAACATATCCCTCCGGGCAAGGGGAAGAAAAGGAAAAATGAACAAATGGGACTATATCAAATTGAAAAGCTTCTGTACAGCAAAGGACACCATTAGCAGGACAAAAAGACATCCTACAGTATGGGAGACTATATTCATAAATGATGTATCCGATAAGGGCTTGACATCCAAAAATATATAAAGAACTCACGCACCTCAACAAACATAAAGTAAATAATCCAATTAAGAAATGGGCAGAGGACATGAATAGACACTTCTCCAAAGAAGAAACTCAGATGGCCAACAGGCACATGAAAAGATGCTCCACATCACTAATCATCAGAGAAATGCAGATTAAAACCACAATGAGATATCACCTCACACCAGTGAGGATAGCCAACATCCAAAACACAAACAACAAGAAGTGTTGGCAAGGATTTGGAGAAAAGGGAACCCTCCTACACTCTTGGTGGGAATGCAAATTAGTTCAACCATTGTGGAAAGCAATATGGAGGTTCCTCAAAAAACTCAAAATAGAAATACCATTTGACCCAGGAATCCCAGTCCTAGGAATTTACCCTAAGAATGCAGCAGTGCAGTTTCAAAAAGACATATGTACCCTGGTGTTTATCACAGCACAATTTACAATAGCCAAGAAATGGAAGCAACCTAAGTGTCCATCAGTAGATGAATGGATAAAGAAGAAGTGGTACATATACACAATGGAATATTATTCAGCCATAAGAAGAAAACAAATCCTACCATTTGCAACAACATGGATGGAGCTAGAGGGTATTATGCTCAGTGAAATAAGCCAAGCTGAAAAGGACAAGTATCAAATGATTTCACTCATACGTGGAATATAAGAACAAAGAAAGAAACTGAAGGAACAAAACAGAACCCAAGAACGGACTAACAGTTACCAAAGGGAAAGGGACTGGGGAAGATGGGTGGGAAGGGAGGGATAAGAGGGAAAAAGGAGCATTATGATTAGCAAATGTAATGTTGGGAAAGCACGGTGTGGGCTGTACAACTCAGAGAAGACAAGTAGTGATTCTATAGAATCTCACTATGCTGATGGACAGTGACTGTAATGGGGTTGTTGGGGGTACCTGATGAAGGGGGTAGTTTAATAACCATAATATTGCACATGTAATTGTAGATTAATGATACCAAAATAAACTATAAAAAAAATTTCATCTCATTCTGGTAGTCTGCTGCCACTAATAGTAGGTATTTCATGGTTAGTGTCTTTTTTAGGATCCACCGTGTCTTTATACCTCTCCCCGCGATGTCTGTCTAAGTATGGGCTCCAGTTAGAAGCTGCTCTGCAGGACCTTACAATACTCTGAAGAGAAAAAAAAAAAAACGGTAAAAGAAATATTGTTTTGGAACTTAAGTGCTACAATCTGGAAATGAGCAAATATCAAAAACTGTATTTTCATTTTAGAAAGTCGTTTCTTTGCTAACCAAAATGGAATTAAGAACCAGAAAATAAGTAAAAAGTGATAATCTACATTCTTAATACCCAGTTTTCTAAAAATGATACTCAAATTTAACTAACTAGAATGAGGGTTCGGTGAAGATCTAAACCAGTGTATACCTGGAAATTTCAAGAATCAAAGAAAGGGAGCTCCAGGGTCCAACCATGGATCTCGATCCATTCATGAATGGACTTGGGAATTTATTTAAAACCTCACTTCTCAACCTACTTTTCATTGTCCTAGTGAGATGTCATAATCAACACCAGCCCCCTAGGCCTCCATGGGAGAAGGACAACTCAGCTCTAGGTTGGGTTCAAGATAATGTACTAGGCTTTCCCCAGTCTAAAAACATTAGGACATGTATTATAATCAAACAAGTTTTTAAAAGTGAAGATTACAGATATAAAGCAAAAATGTCACCTTCAGGAACAACTCAGTACAGGTATAAATGTCATAACTTTTATGTGCTCAGTAAGCACTTTAATAGGGCCTGAGGATACAGCAAGCAAGATAAGACTCCTCCTTGAAGGAGCTTGTGGTCTAGTACAGGGAGGCACAAATATATCCACAGTATATATAATACAATGTTATGCACCTAGTAATGGATGATTGTCTCGGCTATAGAAAAAGCCTAAAGGAAAGAGTGATCAATTTGATCTTATGTTCATAATCTCATATTACCACCCTATGGGTAAATTAATTTTCACTTTGATATAAGTACTTAATATAAAGTATAAATAAAATGAATTTAATGTGTTTACTTGAAAGATGTTCCCTTTAGCTTGAATTATTTTTATGATAGTTATAATTGGAATCCAGATAATGCAGAAAATAATCATATACCAGCCTAGAGCAACCCCCCAGTCAGGGTATGGAATTTCAGCATAATCGATCTATGAAATTTCACTAGTGAACAGATCAAAATTGCCTGGGAAAGCAAAATATGAAAAGACAAAGCTAAAGATGAGATTTAATTGCACTAGTGATTTCAATTGCACTAATGATTAGCAATTTATGCCACTCCTTAGAAAAAAATTATCAAAAAGAATTGAAATGAAAATGCATGCAAGCAACCCAGATAAGCAGGTAATAGCCAGAAGATAACAATACCAAATGAACCAGTCTAAATAATTTGTGTCTGGCTTTGAACAGATTCTCCCAAAATTAGCACCTCCACATATATATCTATAAAAGATATAAATACTTGTCCAACATGTATTTCAGCAAAATACTTTACCAAAAGATGTGTCAGATTGAAAGTAAAATAATGTCTGAAATTTTCTTATTGAACTTCTAACTTTCCTTTATAATTGCATGGTTTTATTCTGTGCCATAAGCTAGCCCAGCATACTGATCAATTCCGAGAATGTGAAGTACCCTTTAGTGAACATTCTTTGCTCCTTATTAATTATTTTCACTGTATAGAGCACCCCTTACTCGACACCCAAAACACACACACATTCACACACACTACTGGTGCATATTTATCAAAACAAACTTTACTTCCAGCCTCTTAGAAAAAAAGCAAGCCCAATGTATGCGTGGGTAAAATGGTGAAATCTGAGTCATAATGCTGAAAGCAGTTTAAAGCCAAATACTAAAAATGTTTTTTAAAAAAACCTTCTAGACGTGTTTCTGCATTAAAACTAATCATTTAGAAATCTGCAAAGCAAACAAAACAAAACCCCCAAATCACCTAGTAGTTTCTCTAAATTTAGCTCTTGGTTTTACTAAAATCAATGAGAAAATAGAATGTTAGAACCTTTATAAGATAGAGAGTCAAGTTTAATTTTAGAATTAGACCAATTCACTAACTTAATTACAGTAATTTAAGTGCATTTCACAATTACCGCAATCTTATGAAACTACAAGAGAATGGATGAGGAATAGTGGAGTCTAATATATATAACTTTATATAAAATAGACAATAACATATATCATTTAATACTTTTGCATTTTAAAGTAAATCCAGTTGTCAAATTTATGTAATCAGTGAAAATTAGCTGGCTAAAATGGTTAGAGGTTCTAAATTGATAAGGAGCTTATTTTATTATGGAAACTTGTCAAATGAGGAAAATAATATTTAGAAGCTCTGTCAAAGTCCTTTCACAAAAATATGGAGCATCCAAATATTTTAATTCAGCACACCCAGTCCCCAACTACTCACTATTTGAAACTGACCTTCTAATGTTAAAAAAATAAAACACCCTCTAAAGACAAACATGATACTTCAGGTGTGAAGCAAATGCGAGATCAAATTCCTTAATGGCTTTTCTAGGAAAACCTTGGAGGCATGGAGACAATGAGAGCCAAGACACATCCTCTATGAAGCTTTGCTACTTCCTCACCCGACCATTATCTCTAGTCGATAGGAATTCTCCAGCTTTTTCAGTGTTTGTCATTCATCCAGTTAGTGTCCTGAACTGTTATTTAAAGATATCGTGTCTAATGTCATGTGTCTCCAGCAAGACATCCTATTAACATAAACCACTGTCTGTATTGACACAGGTTTTTCTTTCTTCTTTTCTTTCTTCTTCTTTCTTTCTTTCTTTCTTTCTCTCTCTCTCTCTCTCTCTCTCTTTCTTTCTTTCTTTTTCTTTTTTGGAGAGCAAGGCAGAGGCTTTTGTTTAGAGAGAAAGCGAGAGGACAGAGATCCTGGCTCAGGCTAGTAGAGGACAAGAGAACCCCGGGGTGGTGTGTTGTCTAGGGATACAAAGGGCTAGGGATGTACACCTGCTAGAGTGTAACTAATTGGGTTTTAAGATGCAATCTTATTTTCAAGATGGAATCCTTCCTGTTTTTACTACATTGTTTTAGGCTTGCTTGATGAGCATTTAGTCAGGAATAAGAGTGAATTGTAGATCTTCTACCTTGCGGTGGTGAGCATCAGGTTCCATGAAATTGATGAAGTTAGAGGCACACAGAGAGCATGTAAAGGAAGTAAGGAGCGGCCCTGCCTCACTCAAGAGGCCAGGGCGGCCTGAAAAATCCAGATGAAAGTCAGAGAGAGAGAGAGAGAGAGAAAGAGAGAGAGAGAGACTCCTCATAGATATCCGGTCGGGCTGCCAGGGTCTGATTCCAGACACGTGGAATTGAGAAGCCGCTGAAGTGTAGCCTTGGCCTAGACTCTCACAATTGTCCATGGCTTTCCTTAGTCCCTCGCGTCCAAGGAGATGCCGCTGAAAGGGAATCCTGGCCTCCACTCAGGTGACTTTCCAGGCTCCTAAGGGAGACGGGGGATCCACTGAGGGAGACGCAGAGGAACCTTTCGCTTGAGACTTTGAGATCAGCAGCCGGGCTAGTCCCATTTAAGTGGCTGACGAGTGCCGGATGTTGTGTGCCATAGACAGCTTCCTTGTACAAGGAGAGTGAAAGAAAAAGGCAGGCTCAGACGCCAATACTCACCTCTGAAGTTATCTCAGATGAGCCCCCAAAAATGAAGCCAGGGTTCTTGTTCATGGAGTCGAAGAATGAACTTTGCAAATGCTCAAGGTAGGAGAGCAAGGCAGAGGCTTTATTTAGAGAGAAAGTGAGAGGACAGAGCTCCTAGCTCAGGCCGGGGTGGGGGGGGGGATAAGAAAGCCCCCCAGGTGAATTTCTTTTAGTAATTTTAGATAGACTAAATGCCTCCATAAAGTGTGTGCAGTAAAACCTGAGTGTTGTTTCTTAGCTTTTATAGTTGTTGTTTCTATAGTTGTTATACTATAAATTAGTATATTTATTTGTTTATTTATTTTAATTGTTTTACTGTAGTTGACATACAGTATTATGTTAGTTTCAGGTGTACAACATAGTGATTAGTATATTTTGCAGTTAGCTTCAGGTGTACAATACAGCAATTGGTACATTTAGATTGAACTTTTTGATGGCAGTCTTGCTTGTAGGCATTTTATTTTCTGTACATAGAAGAGAGGTTAGGAATGTTGTAGATGGCTCAGCATATGTCTTAGGGAATAAGCAAATGAATGTGTTTTGGAAAAACCTGAAAAAAAGCCTGGACTGGATCGCTGATGGAAGAACCAAGCGGCACTCGGAGGTCTTGGAGCATTGAGGTTTTAATTTTACACCGGCGGGCTCAGAGAAGTAATCTCCCAAGGTCTGAGCCCCGACCAAAGGCAAGGGGAGCAATATATATCTTTCTGCCTCTTCATCTGCAACATTTCTACGTGCACAGCAAGCAAGCATGCAAGGGGGAGTGAACTTAGGGAGTGAGTGCCTGGCAGAGCGGGAATTAAGGGAGGGTTCTGTTGTTTTTGCTGAGAAGCAGAAGGGAGCCACCTGGACTAGATTGCTGTCCTTGTAAATTTTTCCCTATCAAATGATCTACTTTTATTTATTCTATTGATAATTTTTAAGTATGTAGGACCTTTAAGTCTATAGGAGGCTGTTTATTTTCTCAAATGGTACATGTTCCCTCAAAAATAATACTGCAAAGGCATTTTAATTTAGGCAACTTGGAGGTGTCAGGCATAAAGCAAAAGTTGAAAATCATTAATTTGTGACATTAGTTTTCCTTATGTGAATTATTTCCAATGGGAATTATTCTTCAAGTTTCTCTTAGAAATGTTTAGATGCGTACATATTATTGACAGCAAACTCATGGCATATTAATACTTATAATCAAAAGGAGAGGTGTAAGGACAAACCAGCAAGTTCTCCATCATAGCCAGAAAATCCATCTTTTTGCTCCAATCATTTCTGTATCTTCAATGAATATGTTCCCTGCTAAAAAACAACAACAACAACAAAGAGTGCATTTACCCCTTGCTCATGTTTTCCTCCCTTAATCATTGTGGCCCCAAATTATCTGACTAAATATTTTTCTATAGCACAGCAAGGAAGCATTCACCTTTAACCACATTTCATTCATAATATACTTTTGCCCAGTTATAGTATACTTTACTATTATAGTAAACATATGAAAAGGAATCAAACAATTATTTTAATAAAAGGTGTAGATAATTCTATAGTCACTATTTACCATAAATCCAGATGATTCCTATTAGTTCCAGTATAACTGCAATCAAAATGCCCCATCCAGCACAGAAGTGGTCAGTCAGATGAACCCAGTAAGTTCCAGCCTACCAGAAAAATGTCAGTTACTTCTAAGTATACTTTAAATTATTTTTATGATTGATGAGGTATCCCAATTGAATCTATTAATTTGACTTTAACATATCCTCCTTGTCTTCAAAGGAATGTTTTCAAACATAAATACAAATGTGGCTTTAAATACTTCCAAAAGAATTCACCTTTCATTCTATACTGAGTCACTGGAAAAAAAAAAGGCATTCAGAATAGCTGATCATCAAAATGATATGCATTGTCTGTGGGCTCTGTAGTAGCTGCCAAGAAATAGAGCGTATGTTTAAAGTCTATAACTTTATTGTAATTGTGAAAATTGTCCATTATCAGGCCTCCTCCTGCTCTGCAAAATATACTTCCTATTGAAATTGTGTTACAATGGAAAAAAACGTGGGCTGAAACTCAGAGAACCTTGATCCAAGTTAGGCTTGCGCTTGTCACTAAGCAGCCTCTTAAAACCTTGGTTTCCCCATTTAGATCATAAAATACATTCAGACTAACGTTTCACCGATGAAAAATTACTACCTGAATGACACACACCAGACCAAGGAGAATCAAAACCAAGCAGCAGCCCAGCGTTATGACAATCCTCATTTTCTTCAACATTTCGGGAAATAAATCTTGAATTGTTGTTGTAATCGTTTGTTCAGAAGTGAAGAAATGACATGTTGTATGTCAGGCTCATTTGCCAATATTTTAATCAGAAAATTCAACTTCTATTAACCAGATTTACAAATACATGTTGGGCAAATATACTCTGGGCCCTCCTCCTTGCTTTTAAAAATCCACGGGGTCCTCTCTCTTGGCAGTCATCACTTGTCAGTTCTGGCAAAAAATCAAATGCAGCTCTGTTTGTTGGTTTGAGAGTTGACTTTCCACTGAAGGCTTTTCTGCAGTCATGGCATTCATAGGGTCTCTCTTCCATATGAATCCTCTGCTGTTTAATCAGTGGTGACTTCTCACTGAAGATTTTTCCACATTCATTGCATTTATAGTGTTTCTCTTGTGTGTGAGTTCTCTGATGGACAACAAGGGTTGACTTCTCACCAAAAGCTTTCCCACATCTTCTGCATCCATAAGGTTTCTCTCCTGTATGAGATCTATGATGGACAGAGAGATGTGATTTTCCACTGAAAGACTTACTGCATGTGTTGCATTCATAGGGTTTCCCTCCTATATGACCTCTCTGATGAACAAAGAGGTGTGACTTTCCCCTGAAGCTTTTACCACATTTAGTGCACTCATAAGGTTTCTCTTTTGTATGAGTTCTCTGATGTTTTATGGGGGTGGGCTTCCCATCAAAAGCTTTCCCATGTTTATTGCACTCAGGTTTCTCACCTGTATAAGTCCTTTAATGCATAAGGATGGACTTACCACATTTGATGCCTTCATAAAATGCTTCTCTAATGTGTTTTTCTCCACATCTAATAAGGTGGTATGAACTCTTAAAGGCTTTTGCACATTCACCAGGTACAAATGGTTTTTCTGCTGTATGAGTTCACTGATGTTTAATCAGAGTTGACTTCTGGATAAAGGTTTTCCCACATTTGCTGCACTCTTAGAGCTTCTCCTCTGTATGGGTTCTCTGGTGTGCAATAACGGTTGGTTTCTGGCTGAAAGCTTTTGCACATTCACAGCATTCATAGGGTTTCTCTCCTGTATGAGTTCTTTGATGTACAAGAAGGTTTGCTTTCTGGATAAACACGTTTCCATACTCAGAACATTCATGGAGTTTCTCCCCAGTCTGAATTCTCTGACTTTTATTAAGGGTTTGCTTGTGGTGGAGGGCTTTTTTATGTTGATTAGCCTCACGCAATTTCTCTCCAGGTTGAGCTTTACCAAGATTAGAACAGAAGCATAATTTCCAATATGTCCTACATTCATCATCTGTCTTTCTAACACAGCTTCTATTTTGACTAAGAAAGTTTAAATTATGTTTTGAACACTTTCTCCATGAATAATATTTAGAGAGTCTTTGTTGTATAGAAACAAGGTCTATGCTTGGATAAATGACTTTTCTGCATGCTCTGAATTCCTGGTCACCTTCATCCTTCAGTGATTCCTTATCTATGAATGCAGTTTTCCACAGAAGTTCGTCTTGGCTTTCCTTGTGGTTATCTATCTGGTCATCAACATGCCAGAATTCTAGGAAAAAGACACAGTGAATCATCAAATTTGTAAATATGTCTACAGTTAACTCATGAATTCTCTGATGGGAGCTCCTGTCAATAGGACTTGAGCTGTTGTGGGTGGGCTCTTTCCATTCCCCACTACCACCACCTTCTCTGGCTGTAAATACAAAGAAATGTTGGCCCATATTTAACAAAAATAATTTAACACATATTCAAGCTCAAAATCAAGAAAATATATTAGGTGTCAAACTTGAAGTGGGAATTTAAAGTGATATGTGAACAGGAACTGAGCTTGAGGATTTGCAGAATCCAGACCACAGGGAACAAATGTTCAGGAAACTGGAATGTAATTTCCACTTAAAGTTGAAATCACAAGGGACTTCCATGCTTGCTAAAAAGGAGCTAGAAAGACTCCTACTGGTCAAGGAAATTGGAAAGATATTATATATAAGGAAATCAAAAGCCTAGTTCTCTAATCAATCCAAATGATTATTAAGTATAGCACAAATCCACAAGCTGAAAAATTAACATAAAAATTAGGGCCATTATTAGTTTCCTAGCAGTGGCAAACTTTCCAAAAGATATATTCCTGTTTTTATAGCTTAAGGCTCACATAACTTTTATGGAAAACCAATTCTCACTGAAGAGTTCACAGTAAATTAAAACTTCTCAAAGACATGAACCATCATGAGGAAATCAGCAGATACAGTTATGGATACTCCTATTCTTAGAACTATAGTTAATAGAACAATCTGGCATTTTAAATAAATATATTTCAGACATTCAAAGAAATAGGTAAGAACTAGACTATCAGGGAAAGAACAGGAAAATTAAAAAAAAAAGAAGCAAATACAAATATGAAAGCTTATACAAGCATTATTAAGAAAACCTCCAAACAGAGAGGTTTAACAGTAGACTAGCCATAAATACAGATTGAAGAATTATATGACAGATCTTGGGAAATCACCCAGATTGTATCATAAAGGCTAACAAAATGGACATATGGCAAGAGAAATGGCACAATGACAAATTCCAACATAGGTTTAATAGAAAATCCAAATGGAAAAAAAACAAAGAAAAAGGGAAAGAAGGCAACATACCAGGAAAGAGGTTAACAGAGCAGCCCTGAGACTGATAGACTTCGAAAAGCTAGCTTGCAAGCTTGGCCCTTGGCTGGCATCTAGGAATTCGGAGTTCAGGAATGTCTCCACCATTTCCTAACTGATAAGACTGCTTGTACACACAATATGATTTGTGCTGAACATTTCCTTTCCTTCCTGGAGTCTGGAATTTTGGTAGGTGCTAGACAGAGTTTGTATATGTGACCGGCTTCCAATAAAAACTGAGGACACTGGGAGATTCAAAATGGCAGCATGAGAGATGACACAGAGAACTCCTCCCAAAACCACAAAGAGTACAAAAATATAGTTAAATAACACAACTAACCCTAAAACAGCAACAAGAAAGAAGGGTGAATCAGACTGCATACAGACCTCACTAACAGAGCAGACCTCATGAAACAGGGTAACGTAGGAAAGCCTTAATTGGGTGGGACTCAGGCCCTTCCCCCACCACAGCTCACCGGCTCAAGGAAGAGAAATGGAGTGGGGGAGGGGGTGGAAGACAGGGACTGCTGAACACCTAGCCCTGGAGATCTGCTTTGTGAGCATAATCCTATAGTGTGTGGTGCTCTGGATGTTGGGGAGCTTGGATGGGCACAGTGCTTGGGAGACTGACATTATGGCCGTTTGTGGAGGGGGGGATCCACATACAGCCACTGTGTGTCAGAGGAGGGGCGGGTGGTCTGAGAGGCCTCCTAGCAGCGAGAGCGCTGCTGAAGGGGAGAGGTTTGCATGGAGCTTCCTGCACGGGAGAAAGGAGAGCTGGACAAGGTTGTCTGGGGGTGTTCTGCCCAGCTGGTTGGGAACTTTGAGGAGCTTCGGGTGTGCCATCCCCTTGGCTGCCTACTCAGCTCCGAGGTCCCCAACAGTAATATGCAGCCTGCTGCACCTGATTCTTAGCCTGCAGGCACTGGTTTGCAAACTGGCAGTCACTGTGCTGGCGTCAGACCAGCTGGAGGGAGACCCCGCCTAAAACATATAGAGACGCAAAGCACAGAGGCTTACACATGTGTGCTTGGCCCACTGGCTCTGACACTGGAGACAGGCACCAGAGACGGGACTCAGGAAACAGATCTTTCCTCCCCCCAGGCACTAGCTCTGCTCCCCTACAATCCCCAAACTCACGCTAGGAGCTGAGCAGCTCCAGAGACTGGAGTTTCTGCACACTAGTGGGTACCAAAAAAAAATATGAAACATCAAAAGAACATGGTTCAGACCAAAATATCACAAACCCCAGAAAAAGGGCCAAATGAAACTGAACTCATCAATCTTCCTGAAAGGGAGTTCAAAATAAAAATTATAAACATTCTTATGGAGGTACAGAAAAATATTCAAGAACTCAGGAACGAATTTAAGTCAGAGATTCAATCATTAAGAAATTCCATATCTGAAATGAAACATACAATGGAGGGAATTAAAAGCAGATTAGCTGTAGTAGAAGAGATGGTAAATGGAATAGAAATTAGAGAATACAAAGAAGCTGAGGAACAGAGAGAAAAAAGAATCTCTAAGAATGAAAGAATATTGAGAGAACTGTGTGATCAATCCAAATGCAACAATATTCGCGTTATAGGGGTACCAGAAGAAGAAGAGAAAGAAAAAGGGATAAAAGTGTCACTGAGGAGGTAATTGCTGAAAACTTCCCCAATCTGGGGAAGGAGATAGTCTATCAAGCCATGGAGGTGCACAGATCTCCCAACACAAGGGAGCAAAGGAAGATAACATCAGGACATATAATAATTAAAATGGCAAAGAACAAGGATAAACACAGACTTTTAAAAGCAGATAGAGAGAGAAAAAAGATCACACACAAAGGAAAACCCATCAGGGTATCATCAGACTTCTCAACAGAAACCTTATAGGCCAGAAGGGAGTGGCATGATATATTTAATGCAATGAAGCAGAAGGGCCTTGAACCAAGAATACACTACCCAGAAAGGTTATGATTTAAATTTGAAGAAGGGATGAAACAATTTTCAGATAAGCAAAAAGATGAGAGAATTTACTTCCCACAAACAACCTCTACAGTGCATTTTGGAGGGACTCCTATAGATGGAAGTATTCCTAAGGCTAAATAGATGTCACCCAAGGGATAGACAAAGAGTACAGAATATGGTTCATAACATACAAAGAATGGAGGAGGAAGAAAAAGGAGGGAAAAAAAAGAACCTTTAGGTTGTGTTTGTAATAGCATATGAAGCGACTGTTAGATATTAAGGGAATTACCCTTGAACCTTTGGT
Source organism: Phataginus tricuspis (assembly GCA_029783875.1). Taxonomy (NCBI): domain Eukaryota; kingdom Metazoa; phylum Chordata; class Mammalia; order Pholidota; family Manidae; genus Phataginus; species Phataginus tricuspis. The sequence goes on from JAQQAC010016209.1 coordinate 38,002,476, forward strand.
AACCACGAATCTAAAGCCTGCAATGGCAATAAGTACATATCTATCGATAATCACCCTATATTTAAATGGTCTGAATGCACCAATCAAAAGACATAGAGTTACTGAATGGATAAAAAAACAAGACCCATCTATATGCTGCCTACAAGAGACTCACTTCAAACCCAAAGACATACACAGACTTAAAGTTAAGGGATGGAAAAAGATATTTCATGAAACTAATAGAAAAAGCAGGAGTTACAGTACTTGTATCAGACAAAACACACTTCAAAACAAAGAAAGTCACAAGAGACAAAGAAGGACATTACATAATGATAAAAGGATCAGTCCAACAAGAGGATATAACCATTATAAATATCTATGCACCCAACACAGGATCACCTACATATGTGAAACAAATACTAACAGAATTAAAGGGGGAAATAGAATGCAATGCATTCATTTTAGGAAATTTCAACACACCACTCACTCCAAAGGACAGATCAACCAGACAGAAAATAAATAAAGAGACAGAGGCACTGAGCAACACATTAGAACAGATGGACCTAATGGACATCTACAGAATACTCCATCCAAAACAACAGTATACACATTCTTCTCAAGTGCACATGGAACATTTTCAAGAATAGATCATATACTAGGTCACAAAAAGAATCTCAGTAAATTCAAAAAGACTGAAATTCTACCAACCAGCTTCTCAGATCAAAAGTTATGAAACTAGAAATAAATTAAACAAAGAAAATGAAAAAACCCACAAACACATGGAGGCTTAATAAATGCTCCTAAATAATCAATGGATCAACGACCAAATAAAAACAGAGATCAAGCAATATATGGAGCCAAATGACAACAATAATTCAACACCACAAAATCTGTGGGATGCAGCAAAGGCTGTTCTAAGAGGGAAAGTATATTGCAATACAGGCCTACCTCAGGAAAGAAGAACAGTCCCAAATCAACAATCTAAACTCACAACTAATGAAACCAGAAAAATAAGAACAAATGAGGCCCAAAGTCAGTAGAAGAAGGGACATTATAAAGATCAGAGCATAAATAAATAAAATCGAGAAGAATAAAACAATAGAAAGAATCAATGAAAGCAGGAGCTGGTTCTTCAAGAAAATAAAAAAAATAGATAAACCCCTAGCCAGACTTATTAAGAAAAAACAGAGTCTACACACATAAACAGAATCAGAAATGAGAAAGGAAATATCACTACAGACACAACAGAAATACAAAGAATTATTAGAGAATACTATGAAAAATGATATGCTGTCAAATTGGATAACCTAGAATAAATGGGCAACTTTTTAAAAAAATACAAGATTCCAAGACTAACCAAGGAAGAAACAGAAAATCTGAACAAACCAATTGCCAGCAATTAAATTGAATTGGTAATCAAAAACCTACCTACGAACAAAAGCTCTAGATTATATGGCTTCACCACTGAATTTTATCAAATATTTAGAAAAGACTTAATACCGATCCTCCTTAAAGTTTTCCAAAAAGTAGAAGAGGAGGGAATACTTCCAAACTCACTCTATGAAGCCAGCATCACTCTAATACCAAAACAAAGCAAAGACACCACAAAAAAAGAAAACTACAGACCAATATCCCTGATGAACATAGATGTAAAATTACTCAACAGTACTAGCCAACCAAATTCAAAAATACAGCAAAAAGATCATCCATCATGATCAAGTGGGATTTATTCCAGGGATGCAAGGGTGACACAGTATTCGAAAATTCATCAACATCATACACCATATCAACAAAAAGGACAAAAACCACATGATCATCTTAATAGATGCTAAAAAAGCATTTGACAAAATTCAACATCCATTTGTGAAAAAAACTCTCAGGAAAATGGGTATAGAGGGCAAGTACCTCAACATCATAAAAGCCATATATGACAAACCCACAGTCAACATCATACTTAACAGCAAAAATCTGAAAGCTTTTCCTCTAAGATCCAGAATAGGACAAGGATGCCCACTCTCCCCACTTTTATTCAACATCAAACTGGAGGTCCTAGCCGTGGCAATCAGACAACACAAAGAAATAAAAGGTATCCATTTGGTAAGGAAGAAGTTAAACTGTCACTATTTGCAGATGACATGATATTATACAAAGAAAGCCCTAAAGAGTTCTCCAAAAACCTCTAGAATAACTGCATTCAGCAAAGTTGCATGATACAAAATTAATACACAGAAATCTGTTGCATTCTAATATACTAATGATGAAGTAGCAGAAAGAGAAATCAGGAAAACAATTCCATTTACAATGGCATGAAAAAGAATAAAATACCTAGGAATAAACCTAACCAAGGAGGTGAATGACCTATACCCTGAAAACTACAAGATACTCATGAGAGAAATTAAAAAAAGATACCAATAAATGGAAATAGATCCCATGCCCATGGATAGGAAGAATTAATATTAACAAAATGGCTATCTTGCCTAGAGCAATCTACAGATTCAATGCAATCCCTCTCAAAATACCAAGAGCATTCTTCAACAAACTAGAACAAATAGTTCTAAAATTCATATGGAACCACAAAAGACCCCCAAAAGCCAAAGAAATCCTGAGACACAAGAATAAAGCTGGTGGTATTGTGCTTACCTTCAAGCTCTACTACAACGCCACAGTAATCAAAAAATTTTGTATTGGCACAAGAACAGGCCCGTAGATCAATGGAACAGAATAGAGAGCCCAGATATAAACCCACACATATATGGCCAATTAATATATGGTAAAGGAGCCATGGATATACAATGGGGAAATGACAGCCTCTTCAAGAACTGATGTTGGCAAAACTGGACAGCTACATGTAAGAGAATGAAACTGGATTATTGTCTATCACCATACACAAAAGTAGACTCAAAATGTGTCAAAGACCTGAATTTAAGTAATGAAAGCATAAAACTTATATGAAAACATAGGCAAAAATCTCTTGAATGTAAACCTGAGCAGCTTTTTCCTGAATACATCTCCCCAGGCAAGGGAAACAAAAGCAAAAATGAACAAATGGGACTACATCAAACTAAAAAGCTTCTGTACAGCAAAGGAAACCATCAGCAGAACAAAAAGGCATCCTACAGTAGGGGAGAATATATTTGTAAACGACATATCCGACAAGGGGCTAACATCCAAAATATATGAAGAATTCACATGCCTCAAAACCCAAAAAGCAAATAACCTGATTAAAAAATGGGCAGAGGATCTGTACACACTTTCCCAAAGAAGAAATTCAGATGGCCAACAGGCACATGAAAAGATCTTCCACATTGCTAATTATCAGGGAAATGTAAATTAAAACCAAAATTAGATATCACCTCACACCAGTTAGGATGGCCAACATCCAAAAGACAAGGAACAATAAATGCTGGTGAGCATGAAGAGAAAGGGGAACCCTCCTACACTGTTGATGGGAATGTACATTAGTTCAACCATTTTTGTGGAAAGCAATATGGAGGTTCCTCAAAAACTAAAAGCAGAAATACCATTTGACCCAGGAATTCCACTCCTAAGAATTTACCTGAAGAAAACAAGATCCCACATTCAAAAAAGACATATGCACCCCTATGTTGATCACAGCACTATTTACAATAGCCAAGAAATGGAAGCAACCTAAGTGTCCATCAGTAGATGAATGGATAAAGAAGATGTGGTACACATACACTATTCAGCCATAAGAGAGAAACAAATCCTACCATTTGCAACAACATGGATGGAGCTGGAGGATATTATGCTCAGTGAAATAAGCCAGGTGGAGAAAGACAAGTACCAAATGATTTCACTCATTTGTGCAGTATAACAACAAAGGAAAACTGAAGGAACAAAACAGCAGCAGACTCAGACTCCAAGAAGGGACTAGTGGTTACTAAAGGGAAGGGGGTGGGGAGGGTGGGTGGGGAGAGAGGGAGAAGGGGATTAAGGGGCATTATGATTAGCACACATAATGTAGGGGGTTCACAGGGAAAGCAGTATAGCACAAAGACAAGTAGTGACTCTATAGCATCTTGCTACGCTGATGGAGAGTGACTGTAATGGGGTGTGTGGGGGGGACTTGATAATATGGGTGAATGTAGTAACCACAATGTTGTTCATGTGAAACCTTCATAAGATTGCGTATCAATGATACCTTAATAAAAGAAAATTTTTTGAAATTTAATACTGGAAACACAATACAGTAGTTCCCCTTTATGCATGGGGAATACCTTCTAAGACCCCTGGTGGATGCCTGAAACAATGGACGGCACTGAACCCTATATATACTAGTTTTTTCCTATTCATACATACCTATGAAAGTTTAATTTATAAATTAGATGCAGGAAGAGATTAACAATGTAACAAAATTGAACAATTATTACAATGTACTATAATAAAAATTATGTGAATGTGGTCTCTTTCTCAAAATCTTATTCTAGTGTACTCATCTTTCTTTTTATGATGATGTGAGATGGTAAAATGCCTACATTATGAGATGAAATGAGGTAAATGACATAGGTGTGGTGACCTAGTGTTAGGCTACTATTGACCTTCTGATGATATGTAAGAAGGAGGAGCATCTGCATCTGGACCACAGTTGACTGTGGGTAACTGAAATCATGAATGAGGGGGCACTACTGCATATGAAAATTAAAAAGAAAAATAAAGTAACTCAGGGGATGGACTTAACAGTAGAATGGAGATGACAGAGACAAGAGTCAATGAACTTGGAAACAGACTGACAGAAAAAATCCAACCTGCTACTCTGAAGGATAGAGAGAAAAAAGAAGAGGGAGAAAAGAAGAAAGAAAAATAGAATCAGGGAACTGTGGGACAATATCAAAAGGTCCAACATTCATGTCACTGGAGTCCTCAAGGGGGAGAAAAATGGCTGGAAAGCAAAATTAAAGAAAACATTGTGAATGCAGCCAGAGGAAAAAAAATAGTGTTGCATATGAGGAAACAATGATTCAGTGACCCTGTTCTCATCAGAAATAATGGAGGCCAGAAAACAATGGGACATGTTAAAATACTAAAGGAGAAAAAATATCTACCCAGAATTCTATACCCAGCAAAAATATCTTTCAGAATAAAATGAAATTTAAAATTTCTCAGTAGAAGGAAAACTAAGAGATTTTGTCACCTGTTCTAAGAGAAATGATACAGTGTCTTCTTTGGGGTGAAGGGAAATGATATCAGAAGAAAGCATGGAATAAATTCAGGAATAATATGTATGACAGTCAATTACATCATCATCTCAGGGTGTTGAAATGTATGTAGATATAATAAATATCAAAACTATAACATAAAGGAGAGAGAGAAGGTAAAGAGGCCCAGGTTGTTATAAAGCTTCTATATATTACTGAAGTATTAAAATATAACTCTAAGTAGAATGTAAAAATTTAAGTATGTGCATCTTTAAAGGCAGAAAACAGTTTAACATATATGTATCAGTCTATATGGCAATACCACACTGTCTTAATTACTACAGCTTTATATTAAGTGTTTAAATCAGGTACTGTGAATCATCCAACCTTGTTCTTTTCATAATTTTTTGGCTGTTCTGGGTCTTTGGTATTTTCATATAAATTTTTGCATCAGCTTGTCAATTTCTACCCAGTAGCCTACAGGGGTTTTGTTTAGGTTTGCACTGAACCTGGATTCTTGAAATACTAAAAATGGTAAGTCTTCCAATATATGAACATGGTGAATCTCTCCATTTATTTAGGACTTTTAAAATTTATCTCAGTGATATTTTGTAGTTTTGAATGCACAGGTCTTGCATAGGAAGTACAATTGTAATTTATTCTATTTCAAACATACTTACTTTTTGTCAATATCTCCTTTTCTTTTTAATCTAGTGTTAACATATATGTTAAATTGTTTTCAACAAGGGTGCCAAGGTAAATCAGTAGAAAAAAGAGTCTTTTCAAAAGTGCCACTGGAAGAATTGAATATTCATATGCCAAAAAAAGGAAAGGAAGAACATTGACCCTTACCTCACAACAGGTAAAAATACTTAACCTCATTATTAGCCATTGGCCTAAATGTAAAAGATAAAATTATAAATCTTCTGAAAGAAAACATATGGTAAAATCTTTTTTACCTTGGGTAAGACAGAGAATTGTTATATAGGGCATAAAAAGTATGAACCATAAAAGAAAAACTTGATAAACTGGGATTTATCAAAATTAAGAATTTGTCTATTTTTTGAAAGGTACTATTAAGGTAAAAACAAGCCACAGCCTGGGAGTAAATACTTGTAAAACAAATAGTTATAAAGGATTTACATAAAGAATATATAAGGAACTCTCATCATGTACTAGTAACACAAAGGGCAAAAGATTACAACAGACAGTTCACCAAAGATGTGCAGATGGCAAATAAGCACATGAAAAGATGCTCAACATTAGTTATTGGAGACAGGTAGATTAAAAACACAATGAGATACTCTTACACAGCTACTAGAAGCAAACTAACAATAGTAATAATGACAAGTGCTGGCAAGGACACAAGTGCTGGAACACTCATATGTTGCTGATGGACAACCAAAATGGTAGAGGCACACTGGAAGTGTGTAGTGTCTTGTGACCATGCAATCCCATTCCAAATATTTACCTCAAAATATGAAAACATATGGCCATGTATGGACCAGAACATGAATGTTCTTATGAGTTTCTTTATAATAACCAAAACTTGGGAAAAATTCCATTCTGCATAAATTGGTCCATGGATAAACACATGAAACATTACTCAGCAAGGAGTAAACTGCTGATATAGGTCACAACATGAATGAACCTAAAAAGCATTAAGGTAAGTGAAATAAATAGGACACATAAGGCTACATACTATAAGATTTATTTACACAACATTCTAGAAAGAACAAAACTAGGAATAGAAATGAGATCAGATTTGGGAGTTGGGGGAGAAGTTTAATAACAAAGGAGCATAAGGGAATGTTTAGGAGAATGAAAAGGTCCAGCATCTTGACTGTGGTGGTGGTTCCATGACTAAATATTTGTCAAACCTATGGAACTGCACAGCTAAGAAAGATGAACTTCATGGTATATAAATTATACCTCAATAAATGTCACTTATAAAAGTGAATGCAGGGACTTCTGGAAAAAGATGGTGGAATAGAAAGGCAAGGCAGAAACCTCCTCCCAAAAACACATAAGAGAAGAAAATACTGCAAATACAACTGAACCTGAAAACGACCTGAAGACTGCAGAACAGACCACTTACACCTGGGGAAGAAGAGAAGACCACACAGAAAAGGGGAAAGTGTCAGAACCAAGACTGAGCAGGACCCAAGCCCTCCCCCAACCCCAGCCTACAGGCAGAAGAAAGAGGAACAGAGTGGGGAGGGGTTAGGAGCCCAGGAGCACTGTACACCTGGCCCTGGAGATCTGCCCTAGGGGATCGCCTAGGGCATTACCCTGGGTTCTGTTGATTAGCAGGGCTGGACACTAGGGACAGGTGGAACACTGTGGGAGGCTGAGACTCCAGCCAGTCTGGAGGGAAGGCATGCTCCACCGGTCATGAGGCCCAAAGCACAGGCAGCAGTTTGAAAGACTTGCAGTGGGAGGGGTGCCAGAGGGGTGAGGGTTAGACAGAATTCTCTCCTCAGGAAAAAGGATAGGTGGAGGATACCTCCCCAGCCCTTCCTCGGCCCAACAGATAGGGAACTTTTGGGAGCCTGAGATGCTCCATCCCCCTTGCTGGAAATGCAACCCTGAAGCTCCTCCCTGCATGTGCTGCTGGAAGCCAATCCACTTGGCCCAGCAGCAGTGTCAGACATTGCTGCCTGGCAGGCAGAGGGAGACTCTCCCAGCTTCCATGGCTCCGTTTCAGCCCAACTGGGGAGGTGCCTGCAGGAGCCAGCCCCAAGAGCTCCTTCTTCTCTGTGGGTGTCCAAACCTGGTGCCATGCATCCAGCTGGGGCAGAGCCACACATCAGTCCACCCATCCCATTATCTCTGCAGCCCTGCCATTGCTGCAGGCCAGGCAGAGGGCGGCTGCACCCACAGTGAGCTCAACAGAGACTCCTGATCTGATCACAAAGGCAGCAGCTGAAGCAAACTACATGCCCAGCCTCAGACCACTACACAAAAAGGTGGCCCTGCCCACTGCATGCCAAAAGCTGGGGCCCCCACAAAATAGAACCAGGCACTACAGAGTAAAGAATCTTGAGCTTCTGGGCACCATAGGATGCCTTCTTCATAAAGCTATTACTCTATAAGCCAGAAAGCACAGCAGAGCCATCTAACACCAAGGAAGAAACACAGAAACCCTGACAAAATGAGGAGGCAGAGAAACATGAGTCAAACAAAACTATAAGACAGAACCGCAGAAAGAGGGCTAAATGAAATAGAGATCACCATTCTTCTTGATAAATAATTCAAAATTAAAGTCATAAACATGGTCACAGATTTACAGGAAAGTATTCAATATCTCAGGGAGTACTTCAACAAAGAGATACAAGACCTGAAAAAGAGCTACTCAGAGCTGAAGAATCCAGTAACTGAAATGAAACATACAATGGAGGGATTTAAGAGTAGTTTGTTGCAGGTAGAGGAGACTGTGAAACATGGAAATTAGAGAACAGGAAAACAACAACACTGAGGAATAGAGATAAAAAAAGGATCTTTAGAAATGAAAGAATGATGAGAGCTATGTGACCAATCAAAATGAAACAATATTCACATAATAGGGGTAACAGGAGGAGAAGAGAAAGATAAAGGGATTGAAAGTCTCTATAAGGAAATAATTGTTGAAAACATCACCAATTTGGGGAATGAAATAGATATTTAGGTCATGAAAATGCAGAGATGCCCTAACAAAAGGAACCTGAGCAAGACAACACCAAGACATTTAATAATTAAAATGGCAAAGATCAAGGATAAGGAGAGAGTGTTGAAAGCAGCCAGAGAGAGAAAAAAGATTACTTATAAAGGAAACACCATCAGGCTATCAGCAGACTTCTCAACAGAAACTCTACAGGCCAGAAGGGAACAACATGATATATTTAATGTTATGAAACAGAAGGACTTCCAACCAAGAATCTTTTACCTAGCAAGATTATCATTTAAATTTGAAGCAGGGAGTAAACAATTTCCAAATAAAGAAAAGTTAAGGAATTCACCACCACTAAGCCAGCCTTATAGGATATGTTAAAGGGACTGTTGTAGATGGAAATGACCCTAAGGCTAAATAGCTTTCACCAGTGAAAATAAACCCACAGTAAAGGTAGTAGACCAACCAATTACCAAGCAAGTACAATGTTAAAGCAAAACAAAAGAAGCAAAATCAATCATACACAAAATCCAGTCAAGGGATACACAAAAAGTGAAGATAACGACATCTAATATGAAAAATGTGGAGGAGGAGGAAGAAGGAAAAAAAATTACCTTTAGACTGTGTTTGAAATAGAGTAATCAGCAATTTCAGATAGACTATTATATAGTAAGGAAGCTATCCTTGAACGTTTGGTAACCACAAAACAAAATCCTACAATAAAGACACACACACATACACACAAAATAAATTAATTAAAAAAAGAGAGAAATACAATTACAACACTAAGGAAAGCCATCAATAAGAAGAGAAGAGTATAAGAGAGGAAGAAAGGAACAGAGAGGAGCTATAAAAAACAGCCAGAAAACAATTAATAAAATGGCAATATGCACATATCTATCACTAATCACCTTAAATGTAAACGGACTGAATGCACCAATCAAAAGACACAGAGTGTCAGAATGGATAAGGAAACGAGACCCATCTATATCCTGCCTACAAGAGACTCATTTCAGACCCAAAGACACACACAGACTGAAAGTGAAGAGATGGAAAAAGATATTCCATGCAAATAATAGGGAGAAAAAACAGGATTAGCAGTATTTATATCAGACAAAATAGATTTCAAAACAAAGACAGTAACAAGAGATAAAAAACATTATGTAACGATAAAGAGATCAGTCCAACAGGAGGATATAACCATTATAAATATCTATGCACCAACATAGGAGCACCTAAATATGTAAAACAAATACTAACAGAATTAAAAGGGGAAATAGATTGCAACTCATTCATTTTAGGAGACTTTAACATACCACTTACATCAATAGACAGATCAACCAGACAGAAAATAAGTAAGGAAACAGAGGCATTGAACAATACACTAGATCAAATGGACTTAATAGATATCTACAGACCATTCCACCCAAAAGCAGCAGGATACACATTTTTCTCAAGTGTACATGGAACATTCTCCAAAATAGATCATATACTAGGCCACAAGAAGAGCCTCAATAAATTCAAAAAGATTGAAATTGTATCAAGCAGCTTCTCAGACCACAACGGTATGAAACTAGAAATAAATTTCACAAAGAAAACAAAAAAGCCTATAAACACAAGGAGGCTAAATAACATGCTTCTAAATAATCAAAGGATCAATAAACAAATTAAAACAGAAATCAAGCAACATATAAAGACAAATGAAAACAAAAACAACAGCCCAACATCTGTGGGAGGCAGCAAAAGCAGTTTAAGAGGAAAGTACATAGCAATACAGGCTTTTCTCAAGAAACAAGAACAATCCCAAATAAACAGTCTAAATTCATAATTAAAGAAACTAGAAAAAGAAGAATAAATGAGGCCAAAGTCAGCAGAAGGAGGGACATAATAAAGATCAGAGCAGAAATACATAAAATAGAGAAGAATAAAACAATAGAAAAAAGCAATGAAGCCAGGAACTGGTCCTTTGAGAAAATAAACAAAGCAGAGAAATATCTTGACAGACTTATCAAAAGAAAAAGAGAATGTACACACATAAACAGAATCAGAAACAAAAAAGGAATAATCCCAATGGATACCACAGAAATACAAAGAATTATTAGAGAACACTATGAAAAATTATATGCCAACAAATTGGACAACCTAGATGAAATGGTCAACTTTCTAGAAAAATAAAACCTTCCAAGATTAACTCAGGAAGAAACAAAAATCTGAACAGACCAATTACCAGCAATGAAATTGAACTGGTAATCAAAAACTCCCCCCAAAAACATGCCATGTTCAGATGGCAATAACAGCTAAATTCTACCAAACATTTAAAGAAGAGCTAATACCCATCATTCTTAAAGTATTTGAAAAAATAGAAGAGGAGGGAATACTTCTAAACTCATTCTATGAGGCCAGCATCACTCTAATACCAAAACCAGACAAAGACACCACAAAAAAAGAAAATTACAGGCCTATATTCCTGATAAACATAGATGCAAACATACCAAACAAAGTATTAGCAAAATGAATTAAAAAATACACCAAAAAGATCATCCATCATGACCAAGTGGGATGTATTTCAGGGGTGCAAGGATGGTACAATATCCAAATCAATCAATATCATATACCACATTAACAAAAAGAAGAAAAAAAAACATGATCATCTCAATAGATGCTTTTTAAAAAAGCATTTGACAAAATTCAACATCCATTCATGATAAAAACTCTCTCAGCAAAATGGGTAGAAAGGGTATGTACCTCAACATAATAAAGGCTGTATACAACAAACCCAAGCCAACATCCTACTTAATAGCAAAAAGCTGAAAGCTATTCCTCTAAGGTTGGGAACAAGACAAGGATGCCCACTGTCAGCACTTTTATTCAACATAGTACTGGAGGTCCTAACCACAGCAATGAGAAAACACAAAGAAATAAAAGGCATCCATTTGGTAAGGAAGAAATTAAACTGTCACTGTTTGCAGATGACATGATATTATACATAGAAAGCCCTAAAAAATCCTCCAAAAACCTCCAGAATAACTGAATTCAGCAAAGTTGCAGGATACAAAATTAATACACAGATATTTGTTGCATTCCTATATACTAACAATGAACTAGCAGAAAGAGAAATCAGAAAAACAACTTAATTTACAATTGCATCAAAAGGATTAAATACCTAGGAATAAACCTAAGCAAGGAGGTGAAAGACCTTTATTCTGAAAACTACAAGACACTCATGAGAGAAATTAAAGGCACCAATAAATGGAAATCATGGACAATGTGCTCATGGACAGGAAGAATTCATTTTGTCAAAATGGCCATCTTGCCTAAAGCAATTTACAGATTCAATGCAATCCCTTTCAAAATACCAAGAGCATTCTTCAATGAACTAGAACAGATAGTTCTAAAATTCATATGGAACCACAAAAGACCCCAAGTAGGCAAAGCAATCCTGGGAAACAAGAATAAAACTGGGGGGATTACATTCCCTGACTTCAAGCTCCACTACAAAGCTAAGGTAATCAAAACAATTTGGTACTGGCACAAGAACAGACCCACAGAACAATGGAACAGAATAGAGAGCCCAGATATAAACTCACACATATATGGCCAATTGCCACACATATATGATAAAGGAGCTGGAGCCATGGATATACAATGGGGAGAAGACAGCCTCTTTGACAACTGGTGTTGGCAAAACTGGACAGCTACATGCAAGAGAATGAAATTGGATTATTGTCTAACTCCATACACAAAAGTAAACTCAAAACGGATCAAAGACCTGAATGTAAGTCATGAAACCATAAAACTTAGAAGAAAACATAGGCAAACATATATTGAATATATGCATGAGCAATTTTTTTTTGTACACATCTCCTCAGGCAAGGGAAACAAAATCAACAATGAACAAGTGGGATTACATCAAACTAAAAAACTTCTGTACAGCAAAGGACACCATCAGCAGAAAAAAAGGCATCCTACAGTATGGGAGAATATATTTGTAAATGACTCATCAGGTAAGGGGTTAACATCCAAAATATATAAAGAACTCACATGCCTCAAGACCCAAAAAACAAATAACCGTGTTAAAAAATGGGCAGAGGACCTGAACAGACACTTCTCCAAAGAAAAAATACAAATGGCCAAAGGCACGTGAAAATACAGATGCTCCACATCGCTAATCATTGGGAAAGGCAAATTAAAAAAACCACAATGAGATATCACCTCATACTGGTTAGAATCGGCACTATCTAAAAGACAAGAAACAACAAATGCCAGTGAGGATGCGGATAAATAGGAACCCTCCTATACTGTTGGTGGGAATGCAAATTGGTGCAACAGCTGTGGAAAGCAGTATGGAGGTCCCTCAAAAAACTAAAAGTAGATATACCATGTGATCCAGTAATTCCACTCATAGGAATTTACCCGAGGAAAACAAAATCCCTGATTTGAAAGGACATATGCACCCCTATTTTTTTGCTGCACTATTTGCAATAGCCAAGATATGGAAGCCACCTAAGTGTCCATCAATAGATGAATGGATAAAGAAGAGGTGGTACATATACACAATGGAATATTATTCAGCCATGAAAAGAAAATAATTCTTGGCATTTGCAAAAACCTGGGTGGATCTAGAGGGCATTATGCTCAGTGAAATAAGCCAGGTGGAGAAAGACAAATACCATATGATTTCATTTATTTGTGAAATATAAAAACAAAGCAAAACAGAAGGAACAAAACAGCAGTGGTCTCATAGAAAGCGAGAAGTGACTAATGGTTAACTAGGGGGAGGGGTTGGAGTGGGTGCAGGGAAGGGGGATAAAAGGGCACAAGAATTTGCAATCACAGATAAGTTGATCACAGGGACTGCTGAACCACTGTGATGTACATTTAAAACCAACATAAGATTGTATATTAATGATACTTTAATAATATAAAAAAGAATGCAGTCACATCGTAATAAACATGTAATGAAAATACATGGAAAATACCCAGCAAAGGACAGGGGCTGGTTGCCAGGAGGACCAAACATGATTAGAGGGTTAGAACTTTCAGTCCCACCCCTGGACCTCTGGAGATGAGAGAGGAGAAAGTGGCTGGAGGTTGAATCAGCCAATGACCAAAATATGACTATGTGGTGAGCCTCTGTAAAATCCCAAAAGAAGTGTTTTAGGCCCTTTTCCCTTTTCAGAGAGCTTCCATGTTTGGGGATCCAGAACACTTCCATGTGCCACTGAGCCAGGCCCCAAACTCCATGAGGTCAAAAGCTCCTTTGTTCAGGACCGTGCCCTACATATCTCTTCATGTAGATGTTGACTCATATCCTTTAATAAACTGGTAAATTTAAGTAAGTGTTTCCCTGAGTTCTGTGAGCTGCTCTAGCAAATTAATCAAACCTAAGGAGGAGCCCATTGGGACCTCCAATCTGTACCGGTTGGTAAGAAACACAGGTAACAGCCTGGGGCTTGTGACTGGCATCCGAAGTGGGGGTGTGGGGCAGTTTTTGAGCACTGAGTCCTTAACCTGTGCAATCGGATGCTATCTCTGGGTGGACAGTGCCAGAACTGAGTTGATTTCTCAGACCCACTGCTGGTATCCGAGAACTGGTTGGTGTCATGTGGAGAAGAACACCCCCACCCACAGGCACATTGGAATTGGTCTCAGAGCACCTACTCATGCTTTCATAGCTTAGGATACACAGAATTTCCAGGGAAAAGAACTTTCACTGAAGAGGAGTTCACAGTAAAAAATTAGAAACCTCAACAAGAAATGAATGCCAACGAGTTGAAAACTTATGTCCACAAAAAAACCTGCCTGTAGATGTTTTATAGCAGCTTTACTCATAATGGCCCAAAATATGAAACACCTTAGATGCCCTCCAGTAGGTGAAGGGATAAAGAAATTGGTACATCCATACAAGAAATATTATTCAGCAAAAAAAAAAAATGAGCTATCAAGTTACAAAAAGACATGAAGGAACCTTAAATACATAATTGCTAATTGAAAGAAGCCAGTCTGAAAAGAGTACATATTATATGATTCCAACTATATGACATTCTAGAAAAGGTAAAACTACAGAGAAAGTAAAAAGATCAGGGGTTGCCAGGAGGGTGGGGGGAACAGATGAACAGGTAAAACACAGCATTTTTAGAACAGTGAAACTATCTTGTATGATAAGGTAATGGTGGGTTTTTATCCATCTGTCAAAACCCTAGAATTGTAGGATACAAAGAGTGAACCTTAATGTGAACTACTTTAGTCAATAATGTATTGATATTCACTCATCGGTGTAACAAATGAACCACACTAATGCAGGATGTTAATAATAGGGGAAACTGTGGTGGGGTGGAGGGCAGTATAAGGAAACTCTGTATTAGCTGGTCTATTTTTCTATAAATCTAAAAACTGTAGATGGAAATCTAAAAAATAAAACCCATTAATTTAAAAAGTAGAAGATAGCAAAATACCATGAAAATGCTAACCGAGAGAAAGCTGGAGTAGCTGCATTAGTTTTGGATGACTTCAGAATAAGAAAGATTTTCCAGGAGAATGTGGGACATTACAAAATGATAAAGCAATCATTTCTCTAAGAAGACATGCCAATCCTAAAAGTGCATGCACCTAATAACAGTACTTCAAAGTATATGAAGCAAAAATGATTAGAACTGAAAGAGAAATAAACAAATGCACAAGTACAGTTGGAGACTTCAACACCCATTCTCTAAATAATTGATGAAACAAATACACAGAAAAATAGTGAAGATATAGAAAAACTTCACTTAATTGACACACATACACTGTATCCAGCAACAGCAGAATACATTTTTTTCAAGTGCCTGTGAAATATTTGACATATTCTGGGCCTTACACAACCCCAGCAGATTTATAATAAAATAAATCATTCTATGTACAATAACAGTATTAACGTAGAAATCAGTAACAGAAAGATAACTGGAAAATTCCAAATATTTAGAAATCTAACAATATACTTACTTCTAAGTAAGTCTTAAGGTAAATTTTAAAATATTTAGAATTAAAATGAGAATACAACATATAAGAATTTGTGGGACATAGCGAAAGTAGTGCTTTGAAATATATTTACAGCACTGAGTGCATAAATTAGAAATAAAAAAACAAGAAATAATAAAAATTACAGCAGAAATCAGTCAATTGAAAATGGGGAATGTCCTAATCCATTTAGTAGAATAGTACTCAGTGACACAAAGGAAGAAACTACTAATAAAACCACCAGATAAATCTCCAGAGATTTGTACTGAGTGAAAAGAAGAACCAATCCCATAAGGTTACATACTGTATACATGAGTCCATTTGTATAATGGTCTTGAAATGACAAAATTACAGAAATGGAGAACAAATTAGAGCTTTCCAGAGTTTAAGGAAAGGCTAGTAGGGGTGGAAGAAGATGGATATGGCTAGAAAAGAGCAACATGAGTGATCCTTGTGGTGATGGAAATGTTCTGTATTTTGCCTGTATCAACGTCTATATCCTGGTTGTATTCTGTACTAGTTTTGCAAGATATCACCATTGGGGGAAATTGGGTAAAGGGTACAGGAAACCTCTCAGTATTATTTCCTATAAGTACATGTGAATCTATAATTTTTTTTAATTACCTTAAAAAATAACCTAGTATTCCAAAGAGAAGAATGCAGAAACAGGCAACAGCTACCAAAAAAGAGGGGACAAACAGAAAACAAATAGTAAAACGAAAGTCCTAAATCCCACAATATTCATGATTACATAAACTGTAACAGTCTAAGAAACACAATCATAGCAATTGATCCATAAGAAAAGCATTTGCAATATTCAATACCCAGTCATGAGAAAAACTCTCAGAAAACCAGGATTAGAAGGAAATGTCCTCAACCTTTACCAACCATCTATGAAAAACCCTACAAGTAAACTTATGCCTAATGGTGAGAGAGTGAACGCTTTTGCCCCAAGATCAGGAACAAGGTAAGGATGTCGCTCTCCCTATACCCAGTCAACATTATATTGAAAATCCTAGCCAGTACATAAGGCAAGAAAAAGAAATAAAGGCATCCAGATTGGACAAGAAGAAATAAAATTGTCCTTATTCACAACTACAGGATACTAGAAAATACCCAACTAGTTACAAAAAAAGTTGCTAGCACTAATCTGTGAGCTTAGAAGGTCCCAGGATACAAAGCCAATACAGAAATTCATAAAAATGTCTACAAAATGTCAGTGACCAGTGGGAAACTGAAAAGCCAACACACACACACACACACACACACACACAAAACATCTATGTTATAAGAATATAAAACACGAGACTAAATGAAACAAAGTATGTGTAAAACCCGTCCATTCAAAACTATAAAACATTACTGAGATAAATTCTAAAGGATCTAAATAAATGGAGATACACTGTGTTAATAAATTGGAAGACCCAATATAGTTGGCATACCTACGATCCATAGACTCGATGCAATCGCAAACAAAATCCTCTGTAGGCCTTTTTTAAAAATAGAAATTGACAACCTCATTCTAAAATTTATATGAAAATAGCAAGGAGCTAGAGTTACCAAAAACGACTTAAGAAACAACAAATTTAGGGGACTCACCCTCCCTGATCTGAGCACTTATATTAAGGCTACGGTAATTAAGACAGTGTGGTATTGGCATATAGACTGACGCAAACATAGTCAACTAATTTTCAAGAAGGGTGCCAGGGAAATTCATTGAGAAAGAACAGATTTTTTTCAAAAATGTTACTGGAACAATTGCAATTGAATATGCCAAAAGTAATAAAACAATGTTTCCCCTTACTTCATACCAGATATAAAAATTAACTGACTATCAGTCATGGCCTCAATGGTAAGAACCAAATTATAAATATTCTGAAAGAAAACACAGTAGAAAATACTTTTTTCACTGGGTTAGAAAGAGATTTGTAAATGGGACACAAAAGCATGAACCATAAAAGGAAAACTTGATAAAGTGAACCTTATCATAAATAAAAACGTCTTCTTCAAAAGACAAAAGGCAAAACCTGAGAGTACATACTTGGTAAACTATAGACAATAAAGGCCTTGCATCTAGAATATACAGAGAACACTCCCAATTTAATAACACACAGAAACGGGAAACTATTGCAACAGACACTTCCCCAAAGAAGATACACAGATGACAAACACATGAAAAGATGCTCAACATCCTTAGTCATTACAGAAATGCAAATGTAAGTCACAATGCGATGCCCCTACACACCTCAGTGACAGGTGTGCTGCTGGGAAAACGAAATGGCACATCCACGTTGGAAAACACTTTGGCAATGTCTTACTGAGTTAAACATATGCTTACCACAGGATAAGGATATATTTAACTTAAATATAGTTAAATATATGCTTACCAAGCAACTCCGCTACAGATGTTTCCCCAAGAACTATAAAAGCATATGTCCACATAAATGCCTGTACAAGATGTTCACTAGCTTCATGTATAATAAGCGAAAACCATGAACAAGGCAAATGTGCATGAACTGGTCCACGGAGGAACAAACTGGAGTTCACCTGCAAAAGGGACAGAACGCCACGACACGGGGGAGTCTGAGAAGAAGTAAGTGACAGCAGCAAGACACGTGAGACTACATGCTAGAAGACTCATTTCCATGACATTCTAGAGAGAGAAGCAAAGTAGAAGAAAGGAAAACAGATCAAGTGTAGGGGTGGAGAGAGAAGCTTAACTATAAAAGGGAACAAGGGATTTGGGGGGAGAATAAAATAGTCCAGTATCTTGACTGTGGTGCTGGTTACGTGACTGAGTATTTGTCAAACCTATAGAACTGCACGCCTAAGAATGGTGAGCCTCATGGTATGTAAAATTATACCTCCACAGATCTCACTTAAAAAAAAAGAATGCAGCCCCATCATAATAAATATGTAATGGAAATGCGTGGAAAATAAAGATGGGAATCATAACATTACCACATACAAACAAATATCGTGTGCTATTAATGAATCTCCTTTTGTTAAAGTACCTATTCAGCAGTAAGGATAAACAAATACTAACAAACCTCGAGCCCTAGTTCATGACGCGCCTGTGGAGGTGTCTGGGGGTGAAGTGTACCAATTTCCACAGCTCACTCTGAAAAACATCACAAAACATTGTGGCTGCTGCTGGCAGGACAGTGACACCAGTGCACAGAGAGGCACGAGGACAGCACGTGCAGTGAGGTGCTCACTGGGGAATCGAGGAGGTGGTATTCCATGGGCGTGCAAATCACAATTCCTGCACTTGTTCTGTGTGAAACTTTTTACTAAGAAAATGTTGGTGAGAAGAGAAGCTAAAGAACTGCGAGGAAAACCAAAGTAAACAGAAATGGAAACAAAAGTAACAGGAGAAATCAACAGAACAGAAAGCAAATAGAGAAAATTCCCAAAGGCAAAAGTTCCTTCTGTGAAAAGCTGTACAAGCTTGACTTCAGTGCTGACTCTCCTACAGGGGGTCAGACCAGCATTACTACTACCATGTGGCTGCTCTGTAGGCTAGCAGTTCTTGGAAGACCTTTACTTTCTCATGAAAATTTATAGGACTAGCCAGAGATTCATCCAGGGGCCAGGGGAAGGTGCTGGAAGAAGCCTGAAGCTCGGAGGAATGGCAGAGGGGACCCTCTGTCCAGTGGGTAGTCCCAGCGTTCTGCCTGCCTTCCCATCCCACCCTATCCCATGCTCCTGGGTGGACAGTCTTGCTGTGTCTCCACGGGCCTCTCAATCCCCTCAGGGGATATTTAAAGCAGTGCATGCCAACTACACATGGGCTATCTAGAGTGTTGCTCAAAATGCACACAACCAGGCCCAGCACAGGCTTTCTGAAATGATTTCTACAGGGTGGGGCCTATGCCTCAGTACCCTGAGGGTTCCACGGTTCACTATGTGGTACACCTCTGGTTAATGACAGCTGCATTAAAAACATGTCTTCTATGGCTAATATTAATGATAAAAACACTGATTGGAAGGACTCATCAGAAGAATTAAAAACAGAAATCTTGAGAGGAGGCTGCCCTTGGAGGTGTGACTGGGAATTTGCTAAGATTACCTTGTATTCGTACTGTTCTGGGCTCTTGGACTGAACGTGTGCATGCTTTACTTCTCATACAATGCAGTTTTCATAGAGGGAATTGTGACTCAAAGCATGGATGGCACCTCTAAGTTTGCTTTTCCTCCTTCCGGGACACCACTGAAAGGCAAAAGACTCAGTCATTCCAGTTCCGGGAAACACCAGGCATGAGGAAAAGCAAGCCATCAGCAGACCGGACATCCTGATGAACCTCTACAAGGCAGCAGGTATGGGACCTACTGAGAAATAAAGAAGAAACTGGAGCTGCAAGTGTCCCTGGCAGCAGTTATGCGGAGGTGGGTGCAGCCAGCAGAGGGAGGCTCTGAGAGGGGCATGTCTGCCCAGCAGGTTAGGCTCTGGGGAAGCCATTGGGAGGCACCTGGGATCCCACAATAGCTGGAGCTCTGAGACTGACCTCTAGGCAGCTGTTGAAAAGCAGATTCAGATTCACCAAATCAGAGGTGGACCCCAAAGGCCTGCATTTCTACTGAGAGCCAGGGCCGTACCTGGGCCACTGGTCCACGGACCACACTGAAGAGTGACAGCGTTCCAGACAGACTTCTTTGGGATGGGCCCATGGGGTGGCCACTGTGACTGGGAGAGAAAGAGAGGAAGACAGACACCTGAAGAGTTTCTGGGTCCCCAAAAGGGGTCCCGAGCAAACACGACCAGGGAGAAGCAGTCCTGCCCAGAGGGAGATGCTCACTGACGCATCCCGCTCTGGGATAGGTAACGTCCTCCCCAGTTTCCTTCTTTATGGAACAGAGAGACAGCAGAGAGGGAAGAGTTGACTGGGAGGGAAGTATTGAGAAGAGGAGGAATCTGACAACAGGCAGCACCAAGTCAGATGCGGAAAAGCCTGAGGAAATAAGGGAAACAGGCCAGGGAAGGGTGGCTCTGTTCAGCCACAGCTCGAGAACAACAAGGACATGACGGGGACCATGCCTAGCAGAGCTGAGGTCAGCAGCAAAGCTTTTTCATCCATACCGACTCCAGCAGACCAGGCAGATAATTTCCCTGAGCTTGAAGAAAGACTCCAAGTTTCAGACTTGGAGTGTGCCAAAGGAGGAAACATCCCGCCAACATCGCAGTCTCTCCTGATGAGAACGCAAATGCCCAAGAGGGGACAAGTCCTAAAGCTTGCAGAAGGGACGAGGAGGGGGAGCAAAAAAGGCTGGCCCCTTCTCCCTAGCCACCCAAGGTGCTGGAAGGTAGAGATGGATCTCGAGAGCTGCAGGGGCTGCTCTCTGTCTGAGGCCAGGAGGCAAGGGGGCTGTGGAAGGGCACGCAGCTGGGGGCGGGGGAGGAGGCATTGCGTGGACACCCCAGCAGCCTGTCCCAGCAGACCCGAGTCCTGTCCCCGAGTCAGGGCGCCCTGAGAAGAGCTCCTGAGTGCACCCCTGAGGCCAGACGCTCAGTGACCTACCAGCTGCCCTCGCCCTGGCCTCAGCTGGGCAGTTCCATGCGGGGGTCTCTCCATCTGCTATCCCAGCCTCTCCTCCTCCTCACGACCTGAAGATCACATCTGCTTTGGCAACTCAGTGCCCTGTGGAAGGAAAATGACACAGGACCTTGTTATCAATGCCAGAGGCACTCCAGAACTGAGGTCCATCCTTGCGAGCACAGCACTTGCCCGTCACTGCAGGTCATACACAGAATGGCGAGAGCACAAACGTCCATGCAGGGTGCAAACGAGATTATGGGCTCTTGAAAGCAAGCCTTCGGCCTGAGCTCATTCAGGGCTTCAGAGGCCCCTGGGAGCAGCAGCCAGGACAGGGAGACACGGGTGGCTGCGAGCTGGTCCCAGCATGACATCCCTGTACAGGTTCTTCTGAGCACAGTCCAGCTGCTCCCCCTCCTCCAGGGTGACATCCACAAACACGTCCCTGAAGGTCAACAACTCCTGCAACAGCACCTGCCTCTTTAGCCCAGAGCAACCATCTGGGGGACCGGGACAAAATGTCACATCACACAGTGCCTACTCTGTGCTGCCCTAACTCCTTCCCATGTAGCAAACATTTCGATATCACTCCCCCGCTGCGTGCCCTCCCACAGCCCCCCTTGCCTCCTGGCCTCGAAGAGGAAAGGGAGGCACACAGAGTGTGAAGTCACTGGCGCAGGGCCACCTAGCTAGGAATCAGGAGTTACATCCATGGGGTCCCGTTTCCCCCCTCAGTTTTTAACCATGACCCTGCATGGCCATCTCTACATAACTGTTCCTGTGCTGCTCATGGTCCACAACTTGACAGCATATGGTACAGAGTGTTTACGTAACTAAAATTATTTTGAACTTTAGGGAGAAACAGATGAAGCACAAGAAATACCCAACCCTGAGAATGCATTCTTTCAACACAATTTCCTGAAGAGAGACCAACCTGATCAGTCCCGGGGACGTAAAGATTCACAAAAACAAACAAAACACCTCCTGAACTGAAGGAGCTTCAATCTTGTAGAAGGAGAAAAACAACATTTGCAAACTCCTCTATGAGAGGGAGGGAGAGAGGGAGGGTGGGTTGCCTGCCCAACAGGGACAATGACAGGTAGGACAGGGGTCAGAGAGAAGTAAGCCCAAGTTCAGCTTGGGGCTGACGGAGAAGGCCTCGCAGTGGATATGGAGCCAGAACTTCTAAACCAGGTACTCAGTCCTGACTGTGTGATAACAGAAATCTATGCTATCTGTGTCTCCCCCAGGTTCCTGGCACAGAGCTCCTACAAGCGCTAGGCGCATCACTTGTTCTAATATTTGTTACTGGAAAAGGCTGACACTCGGCTCCCTGACACTCCTCTCTTGAAGCCCTTGGAAATTCCCTAAGTGACTAGAGCACGAGGAGCATTTTTGTTCTAATGAGGTGACCCTCGGAGGGCCTGGATGGCTCCTGGATGGGCTGGTCACCAGACAAAGCTGGGATTACAAGCTTAGAATTCTGAGCCTCACGCCCATCCTCCAGAGAGGGGCGAGGGGCTGGAATGGAGTAACGATCCACCCTTCCTACCTAAGGAAGCCTCTTTAAAATCCCAGCGCATGGGGTTCAGAGAGCTTTCACACATCCACACCAGGAAGAGATGCACCCCAACCCCATGGGGACAGGAGCTCTGTGCTCAGGTCCCTCCCAGACCTGACCCTGTGTATCTGTTCATCTGGCTGCTCACCTGTATCCTTTCTCGTATCTCTATAAACTGCTAAAGGTAAATGTTCCCCTGAATTCTGTGAGTCACTGCAGCAAATTAATCGAACCCAAAGTTGGCGGTGGACGTTTTTGGAACGTCCGATTTAGAGCTGGTTGGTCAGGTGACAACCTGGCCTTGTGATGAGCATCTGAAGTGGGGGCAGGGACAGGTTTGTGGGACCCAGCCCTTCACCTGTGGGGACTGACCCTCACAGTAGGACACCCAGTGGTGTCCCAGAGAGTGGCTTGGTGTGGGGAGGACCCTCCACATGGCTGGTGACCAGGAGTGCCAGAAGCAAAGTGTTCTAAGGAGACACACAGGAAAGAAAGACACACTGGTGAAGAACTGGGTTTCTGTCTATCCAGGAGGAGACTGAACTGGGCTTTTCCTTGATGATGACCAACAGTTCTAATCTTAGCTAGTTAATCAGGAAAGAGGAACAGGAAGCAGAAGGTCTCTGTCTGGCCTGGTCTGCAGATTGAGGCAAAAACAGAAAGTGTGTATTTGGCTGGTCACCACCAAACTGGAACTGGCTTTTCTCACTGCCCAGATTCCTGTCAGAGAGCAACAACCCACCTATTTATGCTCTGGATCCATCCTGTCTCGCCCACACTTGGTGGTCCTAAATGGAAGAAGACATTCTGCACCTAGGAGGTCCCAACAGGCCATACACGACAGAGTTTACTCAGCTTTGCAGAAGACACTAGACAGGGAACAGTGTGCAGAAGGGCATTGACAGGCAGGTGGCACCAGCAGGAGGCATCCTTGGAGCAGCCCACCCCCTCCTCCTGCCAGTCCCAAATGATGGTCCAGGAGTTGGGAACCATGACCACACTGGAAGCCCTAAGCTGTCAAAATTCTATATGCACATAGCCTTTCACCTGGAAGTCTCCCCAGATCAGATGTATGTGGATACAAAGTGAAATGCACATGGGTAGGTACCACTACATCGTTTATGGTATCAAAAGACTAGAAAATATCCCAAAATGCACATCCCTGGCAGAGAGGTAAATACATAATGGTATTTCCAGCCAGCAGAATTCAGTAGCCATATCCCTAAGTTGTGTACAATCTGGGTGATTTGTCCTCCAGGAAACACTTGGCAACATCTGCAGAAATTTTTCAGTGTCACAACAAGGGAGGTGGGGTGGGAGCACTGGCATCAGAGGGTAGGGGTCAGCGATGTTGCTAAACATCCTCCAGTGTGCATGGCAGCACTCCACGACACAGCATGATCTGGCCCAAAATGTCAGAGAAGACCCAGCTTGACCAAATGCACAGTGAAAAGGAATGGTCACAATAAGGACAAGAATGTGCTGTAATCTGGGAGCAAGGCAGGAAGGAAAAGAAAGCAGGATTCTTATACCAAGATAGACAGATATGCATGCTTGATCTCTGGGAGAACGTACAAAAAAATGAAGGAGATGGGAGGATGGGGTGAGAAGGAGAACCATTTTTCACTTGGTGTCAAACAAAGCTGTTTGAATTTTTTTACCATGAGCACAAATTACTTCTTAAAAGGCTCAGTTCCAGTAATTAATGCACTATTCAGAATGTGTTTTTAGAATTTTCGCATCCACGTTCTTAAGTGAAAGTGGTCCATCATTTCCTGTTTTGCTGCACCTTAGTCAAATTTAAGGTTAAGCAACTTCATAAAATGAACAAGACTCTGTTTCATCTTTTAACAGCCTGGGAATGCTGAACATGGAAATTATTTGGTCTTTAAAAAATTGTGTGAAAGTAGTAATTAGTGGAGGATTTGGGAGGGTAAATTTAAAGTGTGGATACCTTTGACTAGAAAATCCTACTTCCAGGTGCATTCTCCATATAAATCTGCACTATTGGACAGCTACATGTAGAACGTCGTTTAAGAGGCACTGTTCATAATAGCAAAAGAAAATTAAAATCCTAAATGTCCACAAAGAGAGAAAGAGTTAAATGAGAGCTCCCTATTAGTACATAGGACCTAACCTTTCTGTACCGATGAGGAACACCACCCAGAATATAATCAGGTGGGAAAAGCAAGAAGAGAATGGGAGTATGGTGGCATTTGTGCTAAAGCAAATGCATTACAGATGTATCTGCTCAGTTAATTGAACTGACATAAATGCATCTACCCCACGCTATCACCAAGTTGTTGACAGTAGGCATCTCTGAAAAATAATGTGGTCCTGTAGGGAGATGAAATACGGAGTTTGGGCTGCTGCTTTTTATGCACATTAACTCACAGAGCGTGGATTCACTTTCAGTATCCTAAACATAATGAAATATCAAAAAGTGAAAACTGGAAGTGAAGAAAGGGAAAAAGCAAGACGAGTCTGTATTTCTACAATCTGATGTGAAAAGGAAAGGAAAAAGATGAGGCCTGTTTCCCGGAAGAAGAAGTAGATCAGAAAAGTCTTTTTCTATCTTTTTTTTTTTTTCCTGTGGGGAGGGTAAGATTGGAGAAACCTGAGGTCCATTACAGGTTGAAGAGAGAGCAGCAAGAACAGATGAACAGGGATGAACAGGTTATAACACAGACTCCTCAGAGCTGCCTCGAGGTCACTGGAAACAAAATCAGGGATAGGTAAGTCAGGAACTCACCTGGGACATGGCCATGCTGTTTTGCTGGGGATGAAGGATGGAGACCTATGAAGGCAGAACGAGGAGGGTGGGGATGAGTGCATACTGCCATGACACCATCATCATCGTCGCCCTTGCATCCTGTGGCCTGGGAGCTCCAGCCTGTTCCCCTGGGACATCCTTAAGATCATGTGGGCTTTGCCCATAGAATTTTTTTCTCTTCCTGGACAGATGCACGACATATGTTTAAAGACATCTGCTCAGAAGCCATTAACCATTCTTTCCTTAACTGTTCCTAGAAATGCATCAGAATGGATGCATAATAAGTGAGCACAAGGACGCAAGGCTATTAACTGTACTTGTTTTAAACATTCAAACAGTGAAAGCAGCAAAGCCTCCAGCAAATGGGACTCACTTAAAAAATAAGACACACATAAAATGGGAATTCCACACGGGCTTGAAAATGCAATGGGATCTTGTTTTCATTTCTTAACATTTAAAGCTGATAACAAAAGAGCGAGTACAGTATGACCCCATGTGTTGAGAGTAGACTATGTATGCACAGAGGAGGAGCATTTGTGAAAATGCTGACACTGGTTCCTTTAGGTGATGTCCCATTTCTTCTTGGTTTATTTGTATTTTCTCATTTTGACAGTGAATATTAATTACTAGTAAAATCAAAATGATTACAAATCACCCTTTATCACACTGAGCCCGAGGTGACAGACCCTGAGCAAAGTCCAGAGGACAGGGAGGTCTGCTGTGGTTGGAGGAGGTGACAAACCAGGGCTGAGAACTCTGGGGAAGGGGAGGCAAGGGAACAGAGCAGTGAGGAGCCCAGCACTGGCCAATTCCACACGGAGCTGGAATCCACTGACCTTGCTCCTGCCCCTTCTGGCTTTTGCCAGCCCACCACCACCCTGTTCCTGCCCCACCACTTCCTCCTTCCCACGATTTCCATTTGACTGGCATGCTCTTCCTTACCTGGCAGTTTTCAAAAGAAAGTTTCCGAGGAGCTCTTGTGCAGAGTAACCACTCTCACTGCAGTGATACCTGTGGCAGCCTCAGAACAACAGGGCACAGAGCTCTGCGGCTTAACAAGTGCCATTCTCAGGCCCAGTTACAGCGGCTGCAAAATGTGGCAGCAGAACTAGACGACAGCATCCCCAGCTCCTCCCCCTGCCCTGAGCACTGGGCCTGTCCCGTGAGCCTCCTCCCTCTGCCCTGGGCTCTGGGCTGAGACTCCCCCAGCGCTCCTCACAGGGGCTCTCCCATTCCTAAGGAGGCAGGACCAAAGGATTCAGAGACAAATGCATCTCAGCTGGGACCATCACTGCAGCACCAGATCTCTGCCTCTCACGCGGGAAACTCACCTCCTTCTGAGGCCTCAGGCCGGGTCTTCTGCAGACTAAGGGAGCCCTGGTGCAGACGCGCTGGAGTCTGAAGTCGTGAGCTGTGGTCTCAGTTACGCGCCATGAGCTGTGAAAACAATGACTACACACAAGAGGCAATTAGCAACCCCTCTGATGGAGTGAAGGTGAGGAAAACCCAAACGTTTTGCTCAACACAAAGCGGCACAGGCCCTCATCTCGTTTTAAGCGTTAACGTTTAATAGGAGCTCAGTTATTGCCAGACACGGAGCTAAGCACTGCCTGATTTTGGAGTCTGGCTCTGGAACCAAACTGCCTGCCTGCGCTGCTGCCTTTCGTCTGTCGATAAAAGTGAGTGCCTCCTATGTGCCGGTTCTACCGCCGATGTGCTGGAGAGACATCAGTGACAAACAGCAGAGTCCCCGATCCTGTGAAGCTGTAATCTAGCAGGGAAGACAGGCAGTAAGCAACATTGATAAACGGAGAAATTCAAGGTATGTTACTTAGCAAGGCATAAGCTCTATGTGGGGGAATAACCAAGCAAAAGAAAAAGAACCCCCGGGTTTACAAGCTGTGTGACTTTGGACAGGTTTCCCAGCCTTTCTGTCTTGCTTTCTACCTGGTAAAGGAAGATTGTCGCTCTACCGACTCACAGGGGGAGGGTGAACATGAATGGGAAACACAGGGTGCCTCGCACTTAACTGTGCACTCAGTCAGCAGGCGCTGAATGGATCGACGAGTCAGTGACTCGGGGACGCCCCAGCCCGCCAACCAACACTCACCCCCACGGCGTCGTCACTCACCCCCCCAGGGCCCGAACCCGTCACCCGGCCCCTCGGCCCTTCCGCCCCTCGCCGTCAAGCCCAGCCCCAGCGCCTCCTCTCCCTACTCCGCGACTCGAGCCTGACATCTCATGGCGGGTATCAGCAGCCGGGAGCCCACGCCGCCCTCGGGGTCCGCAGAGCACGTCCGCTGCCGTCACCCCGGCGCGCCAGGAAGCCGCGGCCACAGCCAATGGCCGGCAGGGCGCCGTTCGGGGACGCTGACGCTGACTCTGAGCGAGATGGGACGACGACAGCGTGTGACCATTTTCCGTGACAAGGGGCACGAAGGGGAGGGCAGGCGTCTGCGGGCGGCGAGAAGCTACAGTTCGATCGCGGCCATATTGGCGGCGTGCCGGCCCCTTGCAGTTGGGCGGCGCTCCGAAGCAGCCTCTGCCAACCTGGCCTCTAAAAGTCCTGGAGTGCCCTCGAGGAAAGTTTTCTGGTTCCTGTCAGGGTCTGGGGCAAAGATGCCCCACTGACCTTGTTATCAACTGAAATGTTGCTCTTTACGTGCAATTATTTTTCTTGCCTTAAAATCTGCTTTGCCTAATATCTAATATTAATTCTATCAGAGTTCAGTAGGATATCTGCAAGGAATTGGCTTACATGATTCTGGGGGCTGGCTAGGCAAGTCTGAAATTTGTAGGGCTGGTCGGCAGGCTGGAAGCCCTTAGGCAGGACCTGCTGTTGCAGTCCACAGGTGGAATTTCTTCTTCCTCAGGGAAAGTCTAACTTTGTTCTTAAAGCCTTTCAACTGATTAGATGAGACCCACCTAAATGACTGAGGAAAATTTCCTTTACTTAAAGTCAATGGATTATAGATGTTAACTACATCTATAAAATATCTTCTCACCAACACCTGGGTTAGTATTTGGTAGAATAACTGGATACTGTAGCCTAGCTAAACTGACACATGAAATTAACCATCACAGTTAATTTTGCCATCTTGGCACCATACACATCTCCTTAAACCATACTTAATCTCCAAATAAAGACAATAACCAAGTCATACTTCCACCTAACACAATATAACTATCCTGGGTATAACCCAAAACATGCTAACCCTTTGTCCAGCAAAGAAGGTCAGTGGGG
This sequence comes from Phataginus tricuspis, assembly GCA_029783875.1. NCBI lineage: Eukaryota > Metazoa > Chordata > Mammalia > Pholidota > Manidae > Phataginus > Phataginus tricuspis. The sequence goes on from JAQQAC010016209.1 coordinate 38,031,368, forward strand.
GATATTCACTCTTCTGGATAACCTGTAACTTAAATACTGTGATGTAAAGTTAACACTTAATACATCAGACATTAGATGACAAGAGGAAAAGATAAGGCATGAGAAAAGCGGAAAAAAATCTCTCCCATATATCCATACCATACAGTTCCAGTCCTTGTCTGTGCAACTGGATACCTTCTTTTACTACCAGTTCATATTTCCTTTGCCTTAAAACAAGCACGTCAGCTTGTGATTCTTTGCCTGGTGCGGTGACCCAAACCTTCATTCCTGAAGAGACTGGACCATTAGCTACCCTTCCGGAATTGGGTTATTGTAGTTCTCCAATGACTTTAATCACAGGACATGAGATGCCCTAGGGGAATTATTCAAGTGTTCCAGACACACTCTTCTTTATCTCCATTGTGGAGCAGTAATCCAATTTCCCCTTGGTAGTCAGGATCAATCACCCAGCCAACACAATAATTCCCTTTTTGGCCTATTGACTTAGAGGCATGAGAGCCCCAAGTGGCTGGGTGGCCGTCTCAACTCCCAGTTCACTGAGATCACTGTTGTGTTTCCTGGTGGGAGCATCCCTCCCTTTAGAACTAAGACCTCTAAACCGGTAGAGCATAAGGTTGTGGGGCCAGGAAGCAAAAATTTTGCTATGGTATCACTAGGAGTGAGAGGTGCTGCATCCACTTCTACCCCTTGATTCCTGGCTTCTGCTGAGATGGTTGAGGGGTCTATGAATCACACACCCACTCTCTTCAGCAGAAGGTTATCCAGCTATGCTCTTGGCCCTTCTCGGGAGCATGTTTTCTCACCAGCAGATTTCCTAATTTCGGCATCCTTTGCAGCCTGGGTAGGTCAGGAACCTCCCAAATCATCAAATGCTGGGTGCTTTTTGCTTAACAATTCTTTCCACAGTTTATCTCTTTCCTCTTGCATTTACTAGAAACAGAAAGGGGAGACCACACTCTATCTTCCACACTTGGCTTGGAAGTCTCTTCTCTTCAGCTAAATACCAAAGTTCACCACCCACAAGTTCTAGTTCCCGCACAACTGTAGAATACAGTGCAGCCAGTTTTCTGCCACTGTATAACAAGGATTGCCTTTCCTCCTCTTCCAATAACATATTCCTCCTTTCCTTCTGAGTTCTCACCAGAAGTTACTTTCATATTTCAGCCAACATTCTATTCATGACAACACATGTATTCTCTAAGACAACAGAAAGTTTCTCTACCATGTTCACTTCCTCCTGAGCTCCCACCAGAATTGTCTCTAATGTTCATGTTTCTACTAACAATCTCTTCAAGGCAATCTGGGCTTTCTCTATCCTGCCTTTCAAAATTCCTCCAGCCTCTGCCCATTTACCCAATTCCAAAGCCGCTTGCTCATCTTTAGGTATTTGCTATGCCAGCACCCCACTTTCCAGTACCAAAATGTGTATTTCCTAGGGCTACTGTAAAATGCTATCACAAATTTACCGGCTTGAAACATTTAAGACATTTTTTATTAAAACATAACAAAGACATTTATTCTTTCACAGTTTTGAATGGCACAAGTCCAAAATTAAGGTGTTGGCAGGGCTGTGTGCTTTGGAAGGCCCTGGGGAGACTCTTTCCTCCTTTTCCAGCTTTTGGTGGCTCCAAGCATTGGTTGGCCCATGGCTGCATAAAGCCAATCTCTGCCTCCATTTTCAGCTGGCCTTCTACTCTTCTCTGCGTTCTCTTCTGTCTCTTATAAGGACTCTTGTCATTAGGGCCCACTTGGGTAATCCAGGATAATCTCACCTCCAGAGTCTTCATTTAATTACATCTGCCCCTTTCCAAATAAGATCTCAGGGTTAGGATATAGACATATCTTTTGGGGGACTACCATTTAACCCACTACATAAATATAGCTATGCCAACGTTGTTTTGGTTAGTATTTGCACTGTGTATCATATTCCATCATTTTCCTTTCTAACCCACGTCTTTACATTAATGATATTTCTTGTAAACCATATATAGTCTTCTTTTTAAAAATCCTGTCTTACAATTTGAATTTAATGTAGTTTATATTTATATTTCAATACACTATATTACTATTTATTATCTATTTTGTCTCCAGTTATTTTGTCTCCTACCTTCTTTTGGATTAATCAACTTTTATTCTTCCACTTTCCTTCAAACATCTTGTTAGTTTTACAGTCTTTAAGTATTCTTTTAGTGGTTACCCTAGAGATGATGACATGTACCTTTGATTTGCTAGTCCACCATAGATTAATACTCTTACTGTGTCCACTACAATTCAGCGGTGTGAAATATTTTAGCTCCCTTACTTTTAGCACTATTGGTGACTTGAATTTTAATTGTACATATATTTCAAGCATCACGATGCATTATTATACTTGCTTAATACAGTCAGTGTTCATATAGTTTTCCTTATGGGAAAGTTTTAAGTTATGGATTAAATATTTATTACAAGTACAAAACAATTTGGATTTTCTACTCTTCTGTCCTGTCTCTGACAGGATCATCTGGCCATTGCATCAGTCACAGACTGGCTATCACCAGACTGCTTATCAGATGAGCTCACAGATGAACTGGTATGAGCCACCTTCCTGTTATTTCCAACTGAACATATTCCTAACTGATATAGGCTGAGATTCAGGAGAATTTGATTGTAATTCTGATGTGACCACAGTGAAATGTCTGGTCAAAAGTAAAGTGTATTTCCATATACCAGCAAAGAGACATTTAGAAAATGAAATTAAAACAACTTACCCCTAGTGCTCGGATCTCGATCTCTAACCACCATTTCCACTAAAAAGGAACCAGAGATTTTTATAGAAACATCTGATTCTGTATCTGGGGCAGGAAGAATACATGATGAGCATGGACATCTGTGATGATGTAGTTAACTCCTTTGGGGTTCCTGGACTCAATCTCAGCGTGTGTGTTGGGGGGAGGTGGGCAGTCTTCTCCCCCCACCTCCCCACCGCACAACACCAAGCAATTCTTGCACACCAGCAGGGTGTCTGAGAACTCACCTTAACTCTGATGCTCTCTGCCCAGAGACAGCACCAGATCTCCCAGGTTAAGGGCTCCGTCCTACAAGACTGCTCCCCACCACCCCACACCAGATGCCGATTGCAAGCCCCAAGCTGTTACCTGTGGTACTGACACACTGGCTGTAGATTGGAGGTCCCCATGACCTCCCCTTTAGGTTCAATTAATTGCTAGAGCAGCTCACAGAACTCAGGAAAACACTTATGTTGATCATTTTAATAAAGGATACAAGTTAACACCCAGATGAAGAGAGGCATAGGGCAAGGACCCAAATGAAGGAGCTTCTATCCTCATGGAGCTTGGGGACTGGCTCTGTGGCGTGTGGAGGAGTTCTGGTTCTCCGAGCATAGATGGTCTCTCCAACTGAAAAGAAAGATCCAAGAGAGCAGAAAGCAATAAGCTCTTCTCGTGGGTTTTTGTGAGAGCTTCACTGAAGAGTCATGATTGACTACATTATCGGCCATTGCCTGATCCAGCCTCCAGCCCCGCCCTTGGGTGGGGGCGTTCAAGACACCCATTTCACCTTTAAAACTCTGTAGTGTTTTCAGAAATGAAACACTGATTTGGATGAAGACCAAATACACCTAGGAAATATATATTTGGTCATATGAATGACCAAATAGGTGTTTCTTATGACTCATATTGCAACATCTTACTGTTCTAGAAAGCAAAGATACACTTAAAGACTGACTAATGGGATGTGTCTAAAGGACTAGGAAGCATCACAAAGGGCCTTTGAACACATGAAAAAGAATAATAGCTGCACTTTATTGTAATACGTTAAATAAATGAAAAGCCATGAGTTCATAGTGATGCTCTAGCAATAAACAAACAGAAAAGGATAAAAGGAAAAAAGAAAGTTCTTTGTCTTATTGTCTCAGAATGAGTTCCAGGTTAACAGAGATGGAGAGTTGCACACAGAAGATGTATTGGCAAGAACCATCTGCAGGAGGTTGAGGAAGATAGGATAGGACAGAGGGAGAATTTACCCACAATGCTGTTGCAAATGAGGCCTCAGACAATCTTACGGGGAGCTCTGGAGCTGAGATGGCCCTTCAGAGTTGTCCCAAATTGAGGAGAGTGGGCTGGACCTTTGTATTCCTGCAGCCGACCCTCACTGCCTACTGCCTGCTCCCTGGGCAGGGTTGGGAGGTGAGGCTGTAGCTGAGGGCAGTTCCCAATGAGAGACATGACTGTGAGATCAGTAGCTGACTTTCCCAGAAGCCGGGGAGTGGTGTATATTGGCCCTGAAGAGGAGATCTGAGCAGAGTACCGCAGTACTCACTACGACAATTATTTATAGAAGAAAACCACCTCATAAATAAAGGAAAAATTGTATAATCAGCAAATCACTATTTCACAAGCCCCCATGTAGTAATTGATTCAGACAAGGAATCTTAAGGAATGTTGCCTTAGTTGGCTTGAGCTGCTGTAACAAAATACCGTGAACTGAGTAGCTTATCAACAACAGAAATGAAGTCTTCACAGTTCTGGGGGCTGGAAGTCCAACATCATGGTGCCAATATGGTGGAGTTATTGGTAAGGGCCCATTTCTGGGTGGCAGGTGGCTGTATTCTCATAGCCTCACACGACAGAAAAAAGATGAACTAGCTCTCCGGTCTCTTTTGACAAGGGCACTGATCCCATTCAGGAGGGCTCCACCTTCAGGTCCTGGTCACCTCCCACAGGCCCTCACCTCCTGACACTATCACACTGAGGGTTAGAATTTCAACGTATGAATTTTTGATGGAGGGACATAGACAGTCAGTCCACAGCAGATGTTAACAGCACTTGATAAAAGATTGTTTTGAACAGGATACTCACAAAATACCACACTGCCACTCCACAAATTGCTTGTCATTGCATAGAAAACTTAGCGTCATTAATAGTGGGTTGCACAGTAGCACCTATGAAGTATTCTTGGCAATTATTAAGTATTTTTGTTGAAAATGCTTAACCTGAAACTCATCAAGCCTCTAGACCTAACTTCAAGTCTACAGAGAGTACAAGAGATAAAGGAAAAGTGTAGACATCGTGAGGAAACAATTAGATGATACAGACTGTGGGACCTTCTGCGAGCCGGCTGGCCCACTTTCTTCACAAAGTCAGTATGAGGCTAACAGGTGGGGGCAAGGTGATGACGACTGTGTCGTTTTCAATTTCCCTAAGTACTGTCTTAAAAACAGAGCCATTATGATAGCAAAAGAAAAACATTTCAGGGGCTACGTTTTGAACAACACAGGGTGACAGGCATCCCCAGAATGCAAAGAGATGAAACCAAACCACTGCCCACAGTGAGACCTTTGCAAACCCTGCAGAGGTTTGGCAGTGATGCAGAGGAGTAGTAGGGGGAACATGGGGGCATACTGATGGTCCTGTGGGCCCAGGGACACTGAAACCTTGCCTCAGCTCAGTTACTGACTACCTCGGTTCCCACCACAGGGGTCACCCCTAGCCCCAGGCTCCTCACCGGACAGACTTTCCACTGGCATCAAGACCCTTCCAGATGCCGCCCACCCCGGGAGAACCCACACACCCTCATCCCACCAAACTGGACGTGAACACTTTCTACACTGTTGCTGTATCTATCTCCTCACCCTGCCATCTCAGGCTGCCACACCGGCTTCTTCCCTACAGGCTCATCTAGCTGGGGAGCAGTCATCAGCTTATCTTCACCTACATCCCCGAATTCTGAGGACAAGCTTTTTCAGAATCTCTCTCAAGCTGCACCCCAGAGACAGAGCTGGGTGGGTCTGTGAGTTCCTGCAGCTCAGCAGCCAGAGGAGAGACAGATGGTAGAGTCTCCCCATCTGGAAGGCAATCTCCAGCGTTTGAGTTCTATTGGGGCCCCCTCTCTTAGCTTGAAGTGGTAGTGGTGAGGTCCATAAAAAAAGCGGCAAAGTGCTCTGCACTGCAAAATTTCCCTTCCAAAAATACTTTTGAAAAAGCAATCTCCAACCTACTCTCACAAGGATACAGGAGGTGGCAATCCAAAAATTTGGCCACCTCACAGTTAAATTTTCCAGAATATGTTTAGATGCCTCATGAGACTATGAATGTGCCAGGAAATAATGAATACAAATAAAATATCTCTACTCTTCCCATTTTATCCTCGTACTTGCCTCTGGTATTTTGTAAAGCCAAAGTAACCTTATTTTTTCATAGATGGATGGTGGTTCTTTTTAAATAATGAAGAATGTCCTTTAGTGTACCAGAAAATGATACTAGATAGTAACGCTAAATCACCTACAGAAATTAAAAACTCCAAAAAAGGTAAATAAGTAGGGAAACATAACATACATATTACTTAGAATTCGTCCGTGAAGCTATCCAAGCCTGGACTTTTCTTTGTGAGCAGAATTTTAATTACTAATTCAATGCCCTTACTTATTATACGTTTATTCAGATTCTCTACTTCTACTTGAGTTCATTTTCGTAATTTATGTATTTCTAGCAATTTGCTCATCTTATCTACATTTTCTAATTTGTTGGCATAAGAGTTGAACCTTTCATGCTTCAAAAGGCACTATTTTAAGAACATGAAGGCAACCCACAGACAAAAAAAATTTGCAAATCATATTTCTGGCAAAGGACTTGGGTCCTGAATGTACAAAGGACTTTTACAACTCAATTATTAGATGAAACTCAACTGAGAAATGGGCAAAAGTTTTCAATACACATTTCACCAAAGAAAATCTACAACTGACCAATAAGCACATGACAAGATGCTCTACATCATTAATCTTTGGGGAAATGGAAATAAAAACCACAATGAGACACTCCTTCAGACCCATCAGAATATTGGCAAAAATGTGGAGAAACTAGAATCCTCAGATATTGTCAGTTAGAATGTAAAATGGCACAGCAACGTTGGAAAAACAGCTAGCAGTTTCTTAAATGAACAAGTTACCATAGGATCCAGCAGTTTTTGAGGTATCTACTCAAGAGAAATGAAAATATAACACCCAAAGACTTGTACATTGGTGTTCATAGCAATAGCAACATTATCATGATAGGCTGAAGAAGAATTCAAATGTCCATCAACTGATATATGGATTTTAAAAAAGGTGTTATGTCCACTCAGCAGACAATAAAAAGGAATGAAGTGTTGATACGTGCTAAAACGTTGATGACTCTCAAAAACATTCTGTTCAGAGATGAAGCCAGAAGCAAAAGGCCATAGGGTGTATGATTCCATGTATATGAAAGGCCCAGAAAAGACAAATCTATAGGGATAGAGAGCAGTTTAATGTGCCCTGGGTTTGAGTAGTGGGAGTGGGCATTGCAAACATCATGCAGGATCTTTCTGGAGTGATACAAACGTCCTTTAACTGGATCGTGTTGTTTTCTCAACTGTGAGTTTAAAAAAAAAAATCACTGAATTGTGCATCTAGAATTGGTGAATTTTGTGGCATATAAATTATTCATCAATAAAGCTGTTTTAAAAAGGTCAAAACACAGGCATGGTTCTCACGCACAAGATGCAAGGTGCCTGACATTTAACAGAGGAGACAGACACATCTGCAAATGTAACATTTTGAGCTAATTTCACGTATAGATGTGTATTCAAGGTGCTATATTTTTCTTTCTCATTATGCTTCACACCTGCTCTCAAAACCCAAAATTCTTGAAAAAGGTGGCTTTAAATAATGGTATTCTGAACTCTCATTATTAAGCCTCTCTCTCACCATATATCTCTATCTCTACATCTATCTATCCCGGTAGCTAGCTATCTAGCTATCATTGTCATCTATTATCTCTCTCTATCATCTACCTACCATTGTAATGGTGTAGGAGAAGACGGAATGGAAAGACTGGATGCATTCTTTGCTTTTGAGGAGTTTATATATAAGTACACCAGTAGCAAAGGTTTCCTAGTCATTCTCTCCGGTTGTCTTTTTCTATCTCTGTCTCTGTTTTTCTCTCCAGGTGGAGGATGCTGAAATCATTGGCTTGACTAAGGTTTCTGAGTGGAGTCTGGGAATATTTTGCAGAAAAGATGAATTTATGGGTAGAATCCTAGAGTGGGAGGAATTGGTGTGGTGAAAAGAAGAAAGAAAATGTTCCATAGAAGGGAAACAAATAGGGGATAATAATTTGATTCAGTAGTTGGCTTGTCTGTGGAGAAGAACAAATAAACAGTCCATGGCATATTTTGAAGGAGTGGATGTGGGATGGAGAGATTAGTTCAAGAAGACCTGAAAATAATCAATTTGAAATCTGTGTAAAGGGTTTCTCCATTCCCTAGGGAAATCTTAGGTTAAAAAATTGAAAAAAAAATTTAAATCTCTCTGGGACAACTAAGAAATCCCAGTAGTAAGTTCTGGTTTATCTTTTTTGAATTAAAGGCCTGTTTTCTGGCATTCTAAATTCCATAAGTTTCTGCAATGCCCAAACTAGTAAAACAGTTCATACCCAGGAATTCAGTAAACAAATTCTGGAAGTAAACAAATTTAGTAAACACATTCTTTTCAAATCTGGTTGACATTCTCCATGACTCTCGGAGCATATGGCTAAGATATTGGTTGAAACAGCTTCCAGAATTTGTTTTGCTCTTACTCTACACGAGTTCCTATAAGGAAGGGAAGGCCAATTTCAAGCGTTCATTTCCTGGCTAGGTTTCACTGCCCTCTCCAGAGCTTCCCCTACAGATTTCCACACGCCGGAAAGTGTCCAGAGGGAGTAAAGCTCCAATAGTAAAAAATGAAGATTCTTTCCTCTGGTGCCATCTCATCAGTCCTTTTTGGTCTAGTCACCTCTTATGTTGAAGTCACTGTCTCATCTGAATTTAAAAGTTACTTTGCCAGGTTATCTTTTCAAAAGGTAACTTTTGCTGTAATGCTGGTTAATGTAATAAAAGTATTGCCTATGGTGAAGTGCATTTTTACACTTCTGCCTGCTTCATTTATCTCTGCATGAATTTCCTGTTGGTGAATAATGTTGCAGCACATAGCACAATTCATGTTCATCTCCAGTGTGAATTTCTCATGCAAAGCCAAGGATGACCTATGAATTACGATTATTTAAGTTTTCTTTTACTGTCTATAATAAATTATGTGATGGCAAATAAAGCATAAGTTATAGTTTAAAATATTCATATAATTTATATTTTATTCCAATTAGCTGATGTTGAGTTGGTGACAATCACATTCCTATCTACATTCACTGCATTTCTTGGGCTTTCTGTCTTATGAATTCTCTCATGCTGGGCAATAGTGCAGCCATGTCTAAAGAATTTCCCAAATTTAATACCTTTATAGGATTCTTCCCTGCAAGAAATATCTTATTTGGGGAAGGGTGAAGTCGTGTCTAAAGGACTTTCCTCATTCATACCATTTGTAGAGTTGCATTTCAACATGAATAAACTGATACTGAACAAGATGTGCAGACCGGTTAATTCAATGCCTTCGCAGGATTTCTCTCCAACATGAATCCTCTAATGTTCAGTAAGCTGTGAATATTGGTTAAGGCCTTTCCATCTTCCTTACTTTAATAAGGTTTCTCTCCAGTATGACTTTTCTAACACTGAATAAGCTCTAATCCAGAACTAAGTGCATTTGCAAGTTGTTGTAAATTGTAGATTTTTTTTCTGTACCATGTGTTTCTGATGTTGAGTCAGTTCTGAGCATTAGCTAAAAGTCTTTGCCATTTCTTGAGTTTATCTGATTTTCCTCAAAATACACTCTGTGTCCTTGAGCAGAAAAATAGAATTCTTTTCATGTTCATTATATTTCCGGAGTTTTTCTTTTGCATAAGCAACTTTGTTTAATTGTGACTAAATTTATTTGGGAATTTTTCTTATCACATATATAATACTGAGGTTCTCTAGTTCCTGTTTTGAAAATGCTCTTGCTTAACAACCACTGCCTGAAACAGATACCTTCACCTAGTTTGTTCCATTTGCCTCTTCTTTCCGCGTATTTTTCTTTAGTATGGATAACTCTCTTCTACCTGAAATGCCTCCCTTTTCCTCTTTGTGTCTCAAATTAATCTTTGCATTGTCTCATTTTTTAAAAATGAAAATTGTGTGATTGTTAGTATGTACTAATACTATCCTAGTTAGATACCAACTAGGGATTTTGCAGAATCTAGATTAGCTGTCAATGATAACTAGTAAAATACATACACTAGGAAGAATGATGTGCGTCAAAAAGCAAGAATGCAGCTATAAAGAAACCTAAGAAGATTGCACATCATCTACATAAAAGAAAACAAACTGAATATGGACTCTATACTGTGAAAACCCAATTGTCTGTAAATCTAATCCATGAATTTCAGGCAATTTGGATCAAAATCCTAATAGGACCAGGGGCCTGTAATTGTTCATATAATTTTTCTTTCCTTTTTTTTTCTTTACAATTCTTTGTTTTAATTGGCAGGAAAAACATATATGTGAACTAGATATATGTAGAAAAATCTACATATGAAAACAACCAAGAGTATTTTGAAGATAGTTGTAATAAGGGAAGAGTTATAACGTATTGTATTCCATTATAAGTTATATTAAATAAAATGTGTCATAGAGAAGAATTAAGTACATCGCTGAAACAATAAAAAATCCAGAATCAAAGTCAAGCATATGAAACACTGAATGTCTGAAGTTTAGCTAAGAATAGTATGAAAAAATAAGGAATCAAGATGGAATTTGCCTTATTAGATATAACATTATTATAAATCCACTTAGTGCTAGGTCATGATGGTTGACAAAAAAGTCAGTGTAAGGCAGAGGTCCAATGTATATCCACGCGTATATAGAAATTAATATATGACAAAGATATTTCAAATTTGTGGAAGCTGATAGGGCTGGTATGATTGCAAATCTACTTGTAAGGGACAAAACCTTGGCCCCCTACATCGTATCATATACAGTGACTCCAGAGAGATTAAAATTAAATATGACAAAATAATAAAATATTATAATGAGAAATGGGAGAATATTATATAATGTTGTGATGGAGGATAAACAAGAACAACCCAGAAGTCAAAAAGTAGGCCTCATTTAAAAAATCATTAAAATCCAAAAGAGAATATATGGCACCAAAAAAATCAAAAGACAAGCTGTACCTGGGGAAATACTTGCAACACTTAAGACGAAGAGTTAATATCGTAATAAACAATATCCCCACAAACTGCTATGTAAAAGAAAATATACAAATAGAAAAATGGCCAAAGCATATGAAGAGGCAAGTAACAGAACAAGAAGAAATGTCACTATTTTGAAATTAGTTTTGTTTTTATTTTGAATGGTACACCATGTGGATATGGCTTCAAAGGTGAAAGAAAGGAAGTTTATACTTTCAAGGGAGATGAGTGATGAACCTCATATCCACACCTCTGAACTCTGGCTTTTTTATATGCTCTAATCCTACCTTTCTTACTACCTACTGCACTTAATGCTTGGAAATCTTACACCTCAAATCTATTAAGCCCTAAACAAGCTCATCATATTTTTAATCAGACAGTAACACACAGTCATTGTGTTAAAATCAATGAGAAGACACTGGAACCCTCCTACTTTGCTGATGGGAATGTGAAAAGGCACCTACCACCACTTTAGAAAACAGTTTGGCAAGTCCTCAAAAAGCTAAAAATAGAGTTGTCACATGACCCAACAATTTCACTCTAGGTATATACCCAAGAGAACTGAAAACATATGTTCACAAAAAAATTGGTACATGAATGCTCATAGCCACATTCGTCCTAATAATCAAAAAGTGGAAACAAACCAAATGTCCATCAACTGAAGTATGAATAAACAAAATGTGGTGTATCTATACAATGAAATATTACTTAACAATAAAAAGGAATGAAGTATTGACACAATGTACAATGTGATGAAACTTGAAAATACTATAAGTGACAGAAGTCAGACACAAAATGCCACATATTCTGATTCCATTTATGTGAAATATCCAGAATAGGCAATCCCTAGAGACATAAAGTAGGTTAGTGGCTGCCAGGGGCTGAGAGGAGGGGGAAATTGAGAGTGACTGTTCGTGGGTTGTCATGACAGAGTACCACAAGGGGGTGACTAAAACAACAGAAATTTATTGGCTCACAGTTCTGGAGACTAGAGGTCCAAGATCATAGTGTTGACAGGGCCCATGCTCCCTCTGAAGACAGCAGGAAAAGATCTGTTCCAGGCCTCTCTCCTAGCTTAGGGTACTTTCTTGGCTTGTGGCAGTATAAATCTAAACACATGGTGATCTCCCTGTGTGTGTATGATTCTGTGTCCAAAGTTCCTCTTTTTATACGGACACCAGTCATATTGGTTCAGGGACCCACCCTACTCCAGTATACCTCATCTTAACTAATTCCATCTGCAATGACCCTATTTCCAAATAAGGTCACATTCTGAAGTACTAGGGGTTAGGGCTTCAACATATGAAATCTGGGGTACAGACACAATTCAGCCTGCTACCAATGGTATGGAGTTTCTTTTGGGGGAGTTGATGGAAACATTCTAGGAACTAGGAGTGACGGTTGCACAACATTTTCAGTATACTAAAAACCACTGAGTTGAACACTGTGTAATGGTGATTTATGTATTAGGTGAATTAATTGTCAATTTAAAAAATACCCAGAAAGTACCTTGAACCCTCTGCAAGGTTTCCTTTTTCAAGTTTGAGTACAGTGGTCTTCCCTACATCTTTGGTAGAATAGAAGCTCCCATGAGCCCAGGGATTTTTGTATATTTTGTACCTCAGTGCCTAGAACAGTGCTGGGAACATAATAGATGTGCAATAAATATTCGTGGAATGAATGGATAACTAAATGTGAGGTTTTATATCTTGTCTTAAATTTGTGCATTTGAGAGGTAAAATAGCTTAAATATGTAACCCTTAATAATAATCTTGTTTTAAATCCTACAGTCAAACCAGTGCCTTAACAGTCTTCTCACTGAAGAAAATTTCTCAGTGGCCTTAGTATAGAGGGATGAAAGAGTCTAATTCAGGGTCATAACTGTGCAGAGAGACTTTTAACTGAAACTAAGAGGGAAGTAGCAGAGCTTATCATCCCTAAAAAACGTCTCAAACTCCCGTAATATCTCCCATGTTTCTACTCTGCTAATACTTACTTTTGGATTCCCATTTTCTCAACTGCTCTCCTACCTTTCATCGAGCCTCTCTGGATGGTCTCCTTATTGGCTGAATCCAACTAGAAGCTAGAAGGCAAGGGAGCCTGGTGGATGCAGAGCCAAGGTAGAGAAGGCTGATGAGTGGACCTGTAGATGTAAAGGGGAATATCCAGCAGAGACATGAGGGGGTAAAACTTTTCTGATTAATAGCATTGTCAAGATTTGGAAACTTATGTTCATTGGTGAATTGTACTAAGTCTTCATGAAGTTGGAAAAGTCCTTCATTGTTATCCCTGCTTGAGGCAAAGGTGTCAGGCCTTGAGCCCTGCATTTACCTGTTATTGCCTGTGGGTTGCCCCTGGAAATACGGCATGACTTTGTGTTAGGTGACTTTCTTCAGCCAAGGGCAATTCCTGGAGAGAAAGTCAGCTGAGAGTTATTGGCTGTCCAATCTCCAATCAGCTGAGAATGAGTTAGTAGTCCTGAAGGGGTAGACAACTGAGAGGCATAATATTGCACACTGACTACAGTTTATTACATTACTGATCAAGGCCTTATGATGCTTGTGAGAAGGAGGGAGTAGATGATGGTGGGAATAACGAAACTGGAGCCTGAGTGAGCACCACGGTGTTGCAGGTTGAGTTTGTTTTCTGTTCTTGTCCCCACCAAAACAAAGAATTGAAAGGCAGAGACACAATAGTGACGCAGAGTTCGTTTTATTTGAATACACACCAAGGGAGGAGTGGGCCAGAGTCAAGGTAGAGGATTGCCTGGATTTTTTAGGGGAGGGTCTCTTTATCATGTCCTAGGAGGGAGTTGCCTCTTTGATTGACAGGGTGAGGTCATTTGATTGACAGTTCTAGTTATACACCCACCCCTCTTGGTGCACATGTCTTTTTCCAAAATGCACAGGGAAAAGCCCACAGTTGGGGGGGAACAAAACCACTCTTTTACTTTAATGAGATTATGACAAGGTGTGGTTTGGGTGGTTCTTATTAGTTTTGTTCAATTGCACCTGCGTTGTGATCTGGTTGGGACCAGTTTGGCCCAATCCCCATAAGCAGGGAAGTTATCTCCCTGCAAAGCCTTTGTTGCAAGTGCGACCCCCTAACTGGGCAGTTTTTCCTTGAACCTATGTTTCTCTTCCCAGGCTGCTCATATCTATCTTTCTACCTAACAAAGGTAATGTTGGTAAGGTAAGGTCAGGAGAATTAAAGGCTAAAAAACAAGTAATTGGTTCTTTATATTTTTAGCGATTGGTGAGCTCTCTCCCTTACAGGAACCTCCTATAAGTGAAAAGGGTATGACTTCATATCCTCCACTGGAGTATAGGGGATCTGTTGTGAGCCCAGATAAGCAGACAAGAAGAAAAGCCTGTCGAAAGAATCTGGAAGAGGAAAATTCTAAGGCAGCATAGGGACCAACAGCAGGCTGTCCAGATGCATTGTGACATGCAGATTATTTCAGAGTTCAGAACAATCAAGGCCCAAGAGACTCAGAAAGAAACTTTGACCTCCCAGCCCCCCCACCCACCTGCATAAAAAGAATTTAGAGGGCATGCTCCAGGAAGAGAGATATCACCGTAGATAAATGTATTATAATGTTAACTAGGGGTGGTGGACAGGGAGGATGTGGCTAAGTCTGTTAAAATTCCTCTTTGTGACCCCCTCATTGTTTCTGGGCAGCCCAGCAAACATTTGTTTATCAAACATTTACTCTTTTCATATTCCTATGAATTACTTCCCTTTTCCTTTGAAGTCTCAGACCCCTCCCCCTTCTCCTTGGTTCAGGATGTCATATATACCTCATTGTCCCTGGCTTGCTCGGGAATCCATGTCTATGGCTTCCCCATATGTATGTAATTAAACCTTTTTTTCTCCTGTTAATCTGTCTCATGTCAGTTTGATTCTTAGACCAGCTGGAAGAACCTTGAGGGGCAGAGGAAATTTCTTCCTCCTCAACAGCAGGTTTTGTTTTGTTTTTTCATCTGTCCCTGTCATATCATTGTCAAATGTGTACTTCATTTAATACAAGTCAAGCCCTGGTCAAAAGAATCAATTCCTAATTTGTTACAGATTTTTATCATGAATGGGTATTGAATTTTTCAAATTCATTGTACATCAATTGATCTTATCAGGTCTTTTTTTCTTTAGATTCTTAATATGGTGCATTACATTGATCTATTTTCAAATATGAAACCTTCCTTGCATTACTGGAACAAACCCACACAGTCATGGTGCATTATTACTTTTTTTATATATTGTTGGATTTGATTTGTTAATCCTATGTTGGTGATTTTTGCATTTCTTGTTCATGAGGGGTATTGATATGGACTTTTATTTATTTATAACCAATAGAGTTTCCTGGGTTGAGCACTCAATCTTACATTTGCCTTCTAGGAGTTCCTAACATTTTTACAATTTTACCACAAAGCAACTGTGTATCTCTTGCCCAGTTCCAAACCTCTAAGATCAACACAACGTGCCTGTCTCTAGATTTACATGATAACCAGATTCTTAAAAAGGGAAGGCTAACCAAATGGTTCTCTCAAAATGAATTTTCTCAAAACTAATACACAGAACATAGGAAGTACTTTCAACTGGGTTTAAAAAAATAAGACCTCTCTGACCTAAACTCTGTTTTTTCCCTATCATATTTATATACTCAGAATATAAAGTACTATAAGGAAATATAAACATATTAACAATGCTTTTGCTCATTTATGACTCTGACAATGTCTAGTCCTATTCTGCCTCATTGGTATACAGCTAATGGTTGTGTTCATCTTCTTCTCCTTGGCATCACAGTCTCTGTAATTCTCAGATCCTGGGTCATTCTTCCATCTTGGTGACCTGGGCCTGTCTCGGTCAGATGGCAGTGAGTTCCTTGTCTTCCTGAGAGTTACCATGACACAGTGATTAAAAGCATGTGCTCTGGAGCTAAACTGCCTGAGTTTGAAGGCTGACTCTGCCACTTACTAACCGTTTGGTCTTAGGCAAGTTACTTAAACTCTCTGTGCCTTGGCTTTATCATCTGTATTATTATGGAAATAAGTGTAACTACTTCTTAGAGCTATTGTGGGGACTAATTGGAGTAAATATGCATAAAGTATTTAGAATGGTGTCTGATACAGAGTAAGCACCATACAAGTGTTGGTTATTATTGTCATTATTTCAATGTAACTGAGATCCTCTTGAATTCAGAGCTGATCTCTTCATCTGCCTGTGACATTCACTGACTTTTCCAGCCCTAGTTTTTCTTCATAGTAAATCTTTCTTCTGCCTTCCCAGTATGGTGCCAAAAACAAAACCATTGGGACAGGCAATATCATTGTGCAGTCTTTCAACCCCTATGTGGCCATATAGGAATGTGTTTTGGGCCTGGAACACTTCCTTACAAGAATTAAAGAGCCCACACAGCCTGTGCTTGTGTGAATCTCTTTCCCTGTTGCAAGCTCAATGTATGGTCCTTTGTTCTACTTAAGTGTGTGTGTCATACAGCACATGGCCAACAACAACTGCTGTATCTGTCCAAGGAGGGGACACGGTTCTTCCACTGAGGCAAAAGAGGGGTGTACATAGGTGAATTGCTTTGTGTCTGCTGCAGGGAGAGACCCACTGGCCATGGGGGAACCAACACTCACTGTGGAAGCTGATCTTGCTGTGTCTCTTCTCTATTTTTGTAAAGCACTATTCCATCTGCATTGACTGCATTGTATTTTCCTTGCTGGCCCTGATACCAAGATACAGTAGGCAGAGGTGTTTGGAATCCTTCACTGGAATCTGTAACTGGTGCACAGTGTTCTGCTCAACAAAAACAAAGCAAAACAACAACAACAAAAATCTCTCTCAGAAAGTTCGTTTGCAAGAATGACAGGTAGACCTGGGAGGCTTTGATGTCATGAACTCCTGGCTTCAGTTGCAGTTCAAGCCAACAGGAGCTAAGTCACCCTGACTGGTTCACTGACTCTCCTCAAGGTTTTTCCCCAGTGTGAGAAAACCAAACGAGCTAGGGTAGGAATATACATCTCAAGGTGTGAACAACTATTAACTCAAAAAACAAGCAGAGATCTCTGCATCCATGTCCTTTCTGAGAATGTTCCTTTGGTAATGAGGATTTCCCACACAGGTGTTGAGAGTGCCCTGTCTGGTATCTTGGATCTAGCTAAAGTCCTAGTAGGATTGACACTCACAACTGTACTGGGAAGAGGGGAATTTTGCCACATTTTCTTGGTGGGTAGCTCAGGATAATGAATTAATATTTATTGAGTGAATATCCACCCCTACTACACTACTATGCCAGGTAATGTGGCAAGTATAAAAAAGGCAATGAGCTGTTGAGCATAAGACAATTGAGCATAAGACTTAACAAAACTTTAGGTAACTTGCTTAAGACCACACAGTTAGTAAGTGGCAGAGTCAGCCTTCAAACTCAGGCAGTTTAGCTCCAGCACACATGCTTTTAATCACTGTACCATGGTAACTCTCAGGAAGACAAGGAACTCATTGCCATCTGACCAAGACAGGCCCAGGTCACCAAAATGGAAAAATGCCCCTGAGACTGAGAAATACAGAGACTGTGATGCCAAGGAGAAGAAGATGAACAGAACCATTGGCTGTATACCAATGAGGCTGAATAGGACTAGACATTGTCAGAGTCGTGAATGCGCAATGTTAATATGTTCATGTTTCCTTATAAGTGCTCATAGCATAGAAAAGCTTCCAGTAGAGCAGAAGGGCTGAAACCTAAGTTTAACAATGCTACTTATGCAGGAGGATAATAAATTAATTAGGGGGACTTTGGAAGAACAAAAGAACTTCAAACAAAAATTGGGGAAGGCTTCCTAGAAGTGACATTTGAGCAGGACATTGAAGAATGGCCAGGGTTTAGTATGCAGAGATGTAGATGAGGATCACATAAAAGGATACTGCAGGCAAAGGAAATAGCTTGCATAAAGCACAGAGGTAGAAAGTGAGTGAAGGACATATGTGTGGAAACACTGAGTTGGTATGAAAAGAATGGGGAGATGAAAGATGGCTTTGACCAGACTTGACAGTACCTAATTGGCTGGATTACATTGTATTTTGGTTTTGAGACACTGGATACAACTGAAGGATTAAGAGAGAGGGCAGGCCAGGATGAGGCTTGTATTTTGAAAAGGTAACCTGCTGACATATAGACCAATGGAATAGAATAGTAAGTCCAGAAATAAACTTTCACATTTATGTCAATTGATTATTGACAAGTGTGCCAAGTCAAGTTGCTGGGGAAAGGAAAGTCTTCTGAACAAATAGGTTCTAGGAAAACTGGATATCCACATGCAAAAGAATGAAGTCGGACTTGTTCCTTGTACTATAAACAAAAAATCGCTCGAAATGGATCAAAGACCCAAACATAAGAGTTAAACTATAAAATTCTCAGAAGAAAACATAGGAAGAAAGCTTCATGACATTGGATTTGGCAATGATTTCTGGATATGACGTCAAAAGCACAGGTAACAGAAGTGAAAAATAGATTAATTGGACTACTTCAAAATAAAAAAAACTTTTGTGCTTCAAAGGACACTACTAACAGAGTAAAAAGACAACTGACAGAATGGAAGAAAATCTTTGCAAATTATATACCTGATAAGAGAATAACATTCAGAATATATAAAAACTACTAGAGCTGAACACAAAAAAACAAATAACCCAATTAAAAGATGGAGTGGAGTCTTTTGGTTTTTTATGTACACTATCATGTCATCTGCAAACAGGGACAGTTTGATTTCTTCCTTACCAATCTGGATGCCTTGTATTTCTTTGTGTTGTCTGATGGCCGTGGCTAGGACCTCCAGTACTATGTTGAATAGAAGTGGGGAGAGTGGGCATCCCTGTCTTGTTCCCTATCTTAGATGAAAAGCTTTCAGCTTCTCGCTGTTAAGTATGATGTTAGCTGTGGGTTTGTCATATATGGCCTTCATGATGTTGAGGTACTTGCCATCTATACCCATTTTGTTGAGAGTTTTAATCATGAATAGATGCTGAATTTTGTCAAATGCTTTTTCAGCATCTATGGAGATGATCATGTGGTTTTTGTTCTTCTTTTTATTGATGTGATGGATGATGTTGATGGATTTTCGAATGTTGTACCATCCTTGCATCCCTAGGATGAATCCCACTTGATCATGGTGTATGATCCTCTTGATGTATTTTTGAATTCGGTTTGCTAATATTTTGTTGACCATTTTTGTATCTATGTTCATCAGGGATATTGGTCTGTAATTTTCTTTTTTTGTAGTGTCTTTGCCTGGTTTTGGTATTAGAGTGATGCTGGCTTCATAGAATGAGTTTGGAATTAGTCCCTCCTCTTCTAGTTTTTGGAAAACTTTAAGGAGGATGGGTATTGGTCTTCACTAAATGCATGATAAAATTCATCAATGAAGCCTTTTGGTCTGGGGGTTTTGCTCTTGGGTAATATTTTGGTTATCGACTCAATTTCGTTACTGGTAATTGGTTTGTTCATATTTTCTGTATCCTCTTGGGTCAGTCTTGTAATGTTGTATTTTTCTAGAAAGTTGTCCATTTCTCCTAGGTTATCCAGTGTGTTAGCATATAATTTTTCATAACATTCTTTCATAATTCTTTTTTTTTGTGGTGTCCATAGTGATTTTTTCTTTCTCATTTCTGATTCTGTTTGTGTGTGTAGACTCTGTTTTTATCTTGATATGTCTGGCTAGGGATTTATCTATTTTGTTTATTTTCTCAAGGAACCAGCTCTTGCTTTCATTAATTCTTTCTATTGTATTTTTCTCAATTTCATTTATTTCTGCTCTGATCTTTATTACATTCCTCCTTCTACTGACTTTGGGCCTCATTTGTTCTTCTTTTTCCAGTTTCATTAATTGTGAATTTAGACTTTTCATTTGGGATTGTTCTTCCTTCTTTAAATAAGCCTGAATTGCTATATACTTTCCTCTTAGAACTGCCTTTATTGCGTCCCACAGGAGTTGGGGGGTTGAGCTGTTGTTTTCGTTTGTCTCCATATATTGCTTGATCTCTGTTTTAATTTGGTCATTGATCAATTGATTATTTAGGAGCATGTAGTTAAGCCTCCATTTGTTTGTGAGCCCTTTTGTTTTCTTTGTACAATATATTTCTAGTTTCATACATTTGGATCTGAGAAGTTGTTTGGTACAATTTCAGTCTTTTTAAATTTACTGAGGCTCTTTTTGTGGCCTAGTATGTGATCATTCTGGAAAATATTCCATGTGTACTTGAGAAGAATGTGTATCCTGCTGCTTTTGGGTGTAGAGTTCTGTAGATGTCTGTTAGGTCCATCTGTTCTAGTGTGTTGCTCCGTGCCTCTGTCTCCTTACTTATTTTCTGTCTCATTGATCTGTCCTTTGGAGTGAGTGGTGTGTTGTAGTCTCCTAAAATGAATGCATTGCATTCTATTTCCCCCTTTAATTCTGTTACTATTTATTTCAGATATGTTGGTGCTCCTATGTGGGGAGCAACCATTTATAATGGTTATATCCTCTTGTTAGGCTGACCCCTTTATCATTATATAATATCCTTTGTCTCTTGTGACTTTCTTTGTTTTGAAGTCTATTTCGTCTGATACAAGTACTGTAACTCCTGCTTTTTTCTCCCTATTGTTTGCATGAAATATCTTTTCCATCCCTTCACTTTTAGTCTGTGTATGTCTTTGGGTTTGAAGTTAGTCTCTTCTAGGCAGCATATAGATGGGTCTTGCTTTTTTATCCATTCAGTAACTCTATGTCTTTTGATTGGTTCATTCAGTCAATTTACATTTAGAATGATTATCGATAGATATGAACTTACTGACATTGCAGCCTTTGGATTCGTGGTTACCAAGGGTTCAAGTGCAGCTTCCTTACTATCTAAGAGTCTAACTTAACTCGCTTATTATGCTATTATAAACACAATGTGAAGATTCTTCTGTTTTACTCCATTATTTTTCTTCCTTATCCACTTTTTATATGTTAGGTATCATATTCTGTACTCTTTGTGTATCCCTTGACTGACATTGTGGTTAGCTGATTTAATTTTACATGTGGTTAGTAATTAATTGGTCTACTTACTTCACTGTGGTTTTATTTTCTCTGGTGACAGTTATTTAGCCTAAGGAGCACTTCAATCTAGAGCATTCCCTTTAAAATACACTGTAGAGATGGTTTTGTGGGAGGTAAATTCCCTCACCTTTTGCTTATCTGGAAATTCTTTAATCCCTCCTTCGAATTTGACTGATAATCTTGCTGGGTAAAGTTTTCTTGGTTCAAGGCCCTTCTGCTTAACTGCATTAAATACATCATGCCACTCACTTCTGGCCTGTAAGGTTTCTGCTGAGAAGTCTAATGATAGCCTGATGGGTGTTCCTTTGTATGTGTTCTTTTTTCTCTCTCTGGCTGCTTTCAATACTCTTTCCTTGTCCTTGATCTTTGCCACTTCAGTTACTATATGTCTTGGTGTTGTCCTCCTTGGGTCCCTTGTGTTGGGAGATCTGTGCACCTCCATGGCTTGAGAGACTATCTCCTCCCCAAGATTGGGGAAGTTTTCAGCAATTACCTCCTCAAAGACACTTTCTATCCATTTTTCTCTGTCTTCATCTTCTGGTACCCCTATAATGCCAATATTGTTCTATTTGGATGGGTCACACGGTTCTCATAATATTCTTTCATTCCTAGAGATCCTTTTTTCTCTTTCTGTCTCAGTTTCTTTGTATTCTTGTTTTCTAATTTCTATTCCATTTACTATCTCTTCTACCTCATCTAATCTGCTTTTAAATCCCTCTATTTTATGTTTCATTTCAGCTACTATATTTTTTAAGGTGTCTATCTCCCTCCTGAATTTGTCCCTTAGCTCATGAATATTTTTTTGTAGCTCAATCAGTATGCTTATGACTTTTATTTTGAATACATTCTCAGGAAGATTGGTGATTTCAGTTTCACTGAGCCCTCTTTATGGTGTTTGAGAGATTTTGGATTGAACAAGGTTCTTCTGCCTTTTCATAGTTCTGTTGGATTGTGAGAAGTATTAGGTTTGTGTCAGCGGTGCCCTCTATTGCCCAGAAGCTCTGCTCTTCGGAGCTGCCCAGTACCTAGAGTGATGGCAGTGGTCGCAGGCGAGAGGTTCCAGTGCCTATCCTAAAGAACTAGCTCTTTCCTGCTTCCCGGCCACAGTGCCTGCCTCCCCTCTCAGGGCCAGTGAGCCATGCACAGGGAGAAGCATCTGCATTAGGGCCCTAAGCTGCCATAGGCAGGGCTGCCCTCCAGCTGGCCTGGAGTATTGATGGGGGTCACAGGTGAGCAGTGCCAGTGCCTGCCTCCATTGTCAGAACCAGTGATCCACAGAGGGAGCAGCTTTGCTGTAGGTGGGGCTACCCTCCGGCTGGTCTGGAGTGATGGCGGGGGCAGCAGGTTTACGTGCAGGTGCCCATGGGGAGAAAGGAGTGGCAGGCTGCTTATCGCAGTGGTGAGCCTCAGAGCTGCATTGCCAGCCAGGGGGATAGAGTGCCTGAAGCTCCTAAAAGTTCTGAACCTGGTGGGTTGAATGTGCCAGGATGATTTTGTCCACCTGTTCCTTCTCCTGAATCTTTGCCCCTTGAGCAGCCCTTTCACTGTTGGGAAGTCTTTCAAAGCACCCATCTTTCTTTTGTCCCAGAGTAGTCGCTTGTGGGAACCTGTTTGCCACAAGCAGCTGGAATCTGTCTCTGACTTTGGTTTTCAGCCCCTCTAATCTCCAGAGCACCATGCAATGTGGGTTTGTGCTCCCAGAGTAGATTTCTAGGGCTTGTGCATTTAGCAGTCATGGGCTTCTATCCCCTCCCTGCTCTGTTTCTCTTCCTCCCGCCAGTGAGCTGGGGTTGGGGAGAGTGCTTGGGTCCTTCCAGGTCATGGCTTTATTACTTTACCCTTTTCTGTGAGATGTTCTCTTTTCCCAGATGTAGACTGGCTGGTGCAGTCTTATTTCTGGTCACTCTTTTAGGAATAGTTGTATTTACTGTATTTTCATATTATATGTGGTTTTGGGAGGCGATTTCTGCCTCACCTCACGCTGTCATCTTTTTTCCTCTCTCCTGGTTTGCTAGTATTTTGTTGAGGACTTTTCATCTATATTCATAAAGGGTAATGGTAATTAATTTTCTTAGAGTTTCTTTGTGGATTTGGCATCAGAGTGAGTTTAGGAAGTGTTACCACCCTGTTCTATTTTTTTGGAACAGTTGCAGAACAATTGGCATTAATTCTTTAAATGTTTGGTAGACTTCACCAATAAAGCTATCTGGACTTTTCTTTGATGGAAGTTTTTGATTACTAATTCAATCACTTAACTTATACATCTGCTTGGATTTTTTATTTCTTCTTGAAACAGTTTTGATAATTTGTATGTCTCCAGGAAATTACACATTTCATCTAGGTTTTCTAATTTTTTGTTGTACAATTCAGAATATTCTTTTATAGCCCTTTTTATTCCTGTAAGGTAGTAATGATGTCCCATGTTCATTTCTAATTTTAGTTATTTGCATCTTTTCTCCATCTTACTTAAAGTCCAGCTAAGGGTTTGTCAGTTTTGTTGATATTTTCAATGAATCAAATTCTAGTTTAGTCGATTTCTTTACTGTTTTTTAATTCTCTATTCTATTTATCCCTGCTCTAATATTTTATTATTTTCTTCCATCTACTAGTTTGGGATTTAGCTTGCTTATCCTTTTCTACTTTCTTAATGTTTGAAGTTAGGTTATTATTCAAGAACTTTCTTTTTAATGTAATCATTGCAGGTATTAATTTCCCTCTGAGTACTGCCTTTGCTGCATCCCACAGGGTTTGATATGCTGTGTTTTATATTCATTCAACTCAAAGTATTTTCTAATTTCCCTTTTTGTGTCTTCTTTGACCCACTGTTTGTTTAATTTCCACATATTTGTAAATTTTTCAATTTTCCTTCTGTTATTAATTTCTAGTTTCATTCCATTGGGATTGCAAAAGATAATTTGTATGATTTCAATCTTCTTAAATTTACGGAGACTTGTTTTGTGGCCTAGCAAGCAGTCTATCTTGTAAAATGTTCCAGGTATACTTGAGAAGAATATGTACTTTGCTATTGTTGTTTGAACTGTTCTATATACGTTTTTTTAGGTCTAGTTGATTTATAGTTTTTTTCAAGTCTTCTATTTCCTTGCTGATCTTCTGTCTAGTTATTCTATCCATTATTTAAAATGAAGTATTAAAGTCTCCCGCTATTATTTCTCCTTTCAATAATATGTCTATTTCTCCTTTCAATGCTCTCAACTTTTGATATGTATTTTAGGACACTGTTGCTGAAAGCGTATATGTTTATAAAAAATTTTTAATCATTTTGATTGACATTTATTGCTAGGTAATGTCCTTCTTTGTCTCTTGTAACAATTTTGACTTAAAGTCTACTTTGTCTGATGTTAATACAGTCATCTCACATCTTTGGGTTATTATTTGCATAAGGTATCGTTTTCCATCCTTTCATTTCCCCCCATATGTATGGTTTTTTTGTTTGTTTTTTTAATCTATATTGAGTCTCTTGTAGACAGCATATTATTGGGTCATGTTTTGGGTTTTAAAAAAATACATTGTGCCAGTGACTGCCTTTTAATTGGATAGTTTAATCCATTTATATCTAAAGTGGTTACTGTTGAGGAAGGATTATTTTCTGTCACTTTACTACTTGTTTTCTATATATAATTTTTTTGTTCCTCAATTCCTTTATTATTGCCTTCTTTTGCATTTCATTGAGTTTTTTTCTCCTAGTGTACTGTTTTGATTACCTCCTCATTTCCTTTTCTGTATACTAAAGTTATTTTCTTGGGGATTACAATTAACATCCTAAATTTGTAACAATGTAGTTTGAATTGATACCAACTTAGGTTCAATAGCACACAAAAACTCTGCACCTATTAGCTCCATTCCCTCCCACTTTATGTTGTTATTGCCAAAAATTACATCTTTAAATATTGTGTTCCCATTAACAGAGACTTTTAATTATTTGTTACGTATTTGTCTTTTAAGTCATCTAGGAAAAATAAAAGGAGTTCCAAACCAAAGGTACAATCATATTGGCTTTTATATTTTCCTATGTAATTTTCCTCACTGTGTTCTTTATTTCATCACATGGTTTCAGTTACTGTCTAGTGCCCTTTCATTTCATCCTGATGGGCCATCTTTAGTGTTTCTCATAGGGCAGGTCTACTAGCAACAAACTTCTTCAGCTTTTATTTATCAGGGAATCTCTTGATTTCTTTCATTTTTGAAGGATTCTTTTGCCATATATAGAATTCTTGGTTGAGAGTTTTTTCTTTCAGCTCAGCATTTTAAATATGTCATCCCACTGCATTATGGCCTTCATAGTTTTTTATGAGAAATTGGCTCTTTACCTTATGGAGCATCCTATGTATGTGACATATCACTTATCTCTTCCTGTTTTGTTTATTTTGCCTGTGTTTTTCAAAAATTTATTATAATGTGTTTCAGTGTGGAACTTTTTGAGTTTATACTTGGATAAACTCTCCCTAGGGTTTGCTCTTATTTTTGTGGGCTGCAGTAATTTATTCAGTGACTTTTCCACTACTTTTTTAAAAACTGTATTCCTTGTCATATGTGGTCACTGGAGTCTGTTCCATTATCTCAGCAGTCAGCCAGCAACCTGAAAGAGACTCCTTTAAATGCATGGAGATGAAAAACAATTCCCTTGGTCTTTGCAGATTGATTCTGAGTTGCGACACTCCTTTAATGTTAGGCAGGCTACCTATAACTCTCCCTTAGCTCTCACTTCCTGCTATGTAGAATCCAAAATTCAGTCAGAGATGAAAGCCTGTTATTCACTCAGGTCTTTTCTGAGCATATGTCCAATCCTGGGCATGCATGTGGTTCTCCAGAATCGCTGGTACATGTAGGAGACTTTCAAAGGCCTTATTCTCCTGTGTATCTTCTCTTAGGCTTTTTATCTTGCTCCTTTGCTGTCTTTTGCCCCAGATGGCTGTGGAGAATATGTATCTTTAAATGCTTTTGACAGATGCCACCCAGAAGTCATTCCAGCCTGGAGAGATCTCTCTGAGGGACATAAAACAAAGGGAATCTCTAAGTTGATCCCTCAGGGAGCCACCAGATAGGTCAAAATAAGCAACCACAGTTCTTTCAGAACATTTGTACTACTCCTCTGGTGACAGCAATCCACAACAGCAGGGCCCTGTTCCCATAGCCACCACCAATCTGGGAAATGGGGGATGGTAGGTGAGTAAACAAAAATGCCACAATGATCTCTTACCAAAATGGGGCAACCTCTTTTCTCTTTAATATCTCCCCTAGTTGCTATAATATTTTTATTAGATTCCAAAGTTCCAAAATAGTTCATTCAGACCCTTTTGCCAGCATAAGCATTGTGCCTGTGAAGGGATAAATCCATGGAACTCCCTACGCAACCATTTTCAAGGATATTACTCCATCTAGCATTTAAAAAAATATTCTTTTAGTTTCCACCTCTGTGGTGACATTACACATCTGATTCACTGTTATGTAATTTTTCAATTAGAGCCTTTATCACCACAACCTTTAATCATACTTCTTCTTTTGATAACAGCTTTATTGAAATATAATTTTCTATACCATATAGTTCACTCATTTCAAGTGAGCTATTCAATAGTTTCTAGTATATTCACAGAGTTGTGCAACCATCACCCACAATCAATTTTAGAACTTTGTTATAAACACAAAAAGAAATCTTGTACCCTTCAGCTGTCTGGCTCCCAATACCCTACTCGCTTCCCCAGCCCTAGGAACCCATTAATCTGCTTCCTGTCTCTATAGATTTTCCAGTTCTGGACATTTCATAAAAATGGTATCATATAATATGTGAGTTTTTGTGACTGGATTCTTTCACTTAGCATGTTTTCATAGTTCATACATGTTTTGCATGAATCAGCAATTCATTTACTATGGCTGATAATATTCCATAGTATTACTATGGCTGATAATCTATGTATGGATAGACCATATTTTGTTTATCCATTCATCCACCACTGGACATTTAGGTTGTTTCCATTTTGAGCTAATTTGAATAATGCTGCTATGAACATTCATGTACAAGTTTTTGTGTGGACATATGTCTTTATTCCTCTTGAGTATATATTTAAAAGTGGAATTGCTGAGTCAAGTTTTAACTATATATTTAACTTTTTGGAAATGGCCAGAATGTTTTTCAAAGTGGCTGCACCATTTTACACTCCCACCAGCAGTGTATGTAGCCTCTAATTTCTCCATATCCTCATCAACACGTCTTACTATCTGATTTTCATAACAGCCATCTTAGTTGGTGAATTAGTATTTCACTGTGATTTTTATTTGCATTTTCCTGAAGGATAATTATGTTGAGCAACTTTTCATGTGTTTATTGGGCATTTCTATATCTTCTTTGGAAAAATATCTATTCAGATCCTTTACCCATTACCTTTATTTTTGAAAGATAGTTTTTCTGGAGATAGAATTCTTGTTGACATTTTTTTTTCTTCTGGCATTTTGAATATGTCTCACCACTGCTTTCTGGCCTCCATTGTTGCTTATGAGAAGCTATTGGGAGTCCCTTGTATGTGATGTGGTTCCCTTTTACCTGATGAGTCATTTTTCTCTTGCAGCTTTCATGATTTTCTCTCTGGTTTAAAACAGTTTGGATATAATTTGTTGAGGTATAGAACTTTTTATGTTTATCTTATAGGGAATCCATTGGATTTATTGTATGTGTAGACTAATATTTTTCATCAAATATAGGATGGTTTTAGTTCTTATTTCTGAAATGCTTTTTTCTGCCCTGTTCTTCCTTTTCTCTCCTTCTGGGCAATTTCTGGAGTCCTGAAGTGGTTGTTTTTGGCAAGTTTGTCAGTTTTATTATTGCTTTTTGAGGAAGGGATTTGTTGAACTTCTTACTAAGCCATTTTGGAAGTCCCACCTCTATAATAGCTGATTTTAATACCTAATACTTCCATATCAAGTGCTAACTACAAACAATTGAAAACAGAGGGCAAGTAGTCCTGAGAAACATTTGCTTGTTAAAACATTTTAAAGAATACTTGATCTGAATTGCTCACAGGTTTGAGAAAACCTATCTTCAAACAAAGCAGAGTGGTGAGTAATATTTGCCTATGTGATTTGGTAATTCTTCACTGGCTGCACTAGTGAAATCATCTTGCTAAAAGTTGGATAGTTCTACATAGTTAATCATGTTGACTAGAAACACTTCACACAACAAAGTTGAACTGTGTGTATTTTATTACTCCAGCAGATGGTGACCTTTTATAGAATATGAATAAATTGTCCAGATGGACTGGTGAGCTAAGTGACTAAAATAGAATTGTCTCTATTTCATTTCTCCTTTACCTACATCTTGAATTCATTTACAAAAAAAGCATTCATCAAGAAGTCAATCTATAAAAGGAGACTGAGAACAATAAAAAATCATGACTAATATAGACAGTAAAAAATTTCAACTTCTTCAATGCCTAGATGCATAGTGTTCTTACCAGATATTTCCTCATTTGGCATCAGGTCACATTAGCCTGCCTATATACCAATATAGAATAGCAAGGACAAAATGATAAGTGGGCAAATTTGTCTTTAAATAATGTCCACCTCTGATTTCTCTTCATCTCTTTCTTCCATGCAAGCCACTCATTCCTTTCTGTTTCCCAGATTGGTTCTTTAGAATTACTTCCCTTTTTCTTTAAGCTCCACACATTAATGCTTGCGTCCATAGTTTCTAACCTAAAGTGCAGCATATAATTAAAATTCATTATTAGGTGTATGTAATTAGTAGCCTCACTTAATATGCTAATTATACCAGGGGTATAAAATTCACTAGTTGAAACCAAACATCAGTTGAACATCTACTATATTTCAAGTTTTCTCAGAGTCCATCTCTTAAAGGAAACAAACCCAAACAGTATGTAAGAGGTATTTTAATGTAGGTGTGCACAAGATCCCATGGGAACCCAGAAAATGAATCATTAATTCTGTCGAAGGAATTTTATATGTGAGCTTCAAATCTGAGTGGGATACTGTAGACCAAGAGGTGGCCAAAAGGCATCTCAGGCAGAGAGAACAACTTGAGCTCAGATTTAGAAGCAGCCAACTATTGAACATTTTTGCCAAACCAGAACAGTCTGGCTAGAACACACAGCATAAAACACACTGTACCAACAGAGCTGAAATGGAGGATGAGAGAGAAAGAGGAAAAAAATGGTAGGAAGTGAGACTATAAAAGTGGTTTGTGGCCAAACTGTGAAACCCTTAAAAGGCATGCTAAACAGGAAGGACAGCCCTCTGAGAAACCCTATGAGGTATACTAAGAAGTGTGGACTTGATCTTGTGGGATTCAGAGAACTGCCGTATAAAGGTGTGAAGGCCATGAAGGATGGAAACAGAGACCAATTAAGAGATGATGCATCACACAAAGCTAGAGAGAAAAGACACTGTGGACTGATGAATAGTGACATCTTGCAGGGAAACAGATTAATGATGGAGGCATATTTAAGAGACATTCATGTGCAGACTTTATGACTAAGGTGAATGGCTGGCCGTGGCACCTGAGTAAGGGGAGGCATGCAGAAAGATTACTGTGAAGTTTCTAATTCTGGTATCTTGCATTTAATGATAGTATTATTCAAAGCAGGAAATTCATGAGGAATTTCCTAGAGGATTTGGTTTGGGACAAAATGAATTTGAGGTGCCTAGAGGGGCATCCAGGTGGAGGTGCTGAGACAGAAGTGGAAATACGAGAATAACTGGATGGAGTTCAAGAGAGAAATCTGGAAGTGGTATTTGAATGAATAATGTAAACTTCCTGGGAGAGGTGATGACCATTGAGACTCAGGTGGCTGAGTACAATAAGAAGACAGGCCCAAGGATGGAGCTTTGAGATTCCCAATATTTTAGGTTCAGTGGAAACTATAAAAGAGATTAAGAAGAGAGTTCTGGGAAGACAGCAGCGTGAGCAGGGCAGCGGAAATCTCCTCCCCAAACCATATATATCTGTGAAAATATAACAAATACAACTATTCCTAAAAGAGAAACCAGAAGATACAGTACAACAGCCAGGCTACATCTACACCTGCAAGGACTCAGTGCCTCACAAAGTGGGTAAGATACAAAGCCGCAACCTGGTGGGACCCGAGCACTCCCCCACCCCAGCTCACTGGCGGTAGGGAAAGAATCAGAGTGGGGAGGGAGTGGAAGCACAGGCCCGCCAAATAACTAGCCATGGTGATCTGCACCGGGAGCACAGACACACATCGCGTGGTGTACTGAAGATTAGAGAAACAGAAGAGCATGATCTGAGACGGACACTGCAAGCAGGTCCCCTCAGCCGGCTCCCCAGGACAAAAGAAAAGCGGGCGCTTTTTAAAAAGTCTTAAAGAGACAAGGGCCCAACAGCAGAACAAAATCGTCCCAGTGTACTCAGCCCAGCAGGCTGGGGGTCGTGGGGGATTTCAGACCCCCTGGCTGGCGGCCGGGCAAAGAAGCCACGCCAAGGCTTGCCACAGAGATCAGCAGACTCCCATTTGTTCCCGCCTGGCCGGCGCCGTGAAGGGTCCGGCAGAGCCACCACTGCTGCGGAACAGAGGAGGAGCAGCCCCACCCAGAGCAACCTCACAGAATCTACTCCCGGCTGGCGCACAGCTAAGTGGGAAGGACCCCAGAACCCAGAACAAGGGCTGGAAAGCACCAAGGGGACCAGAAGGCACCCAGCAAGACTTCAAACCCCCACAGTGCTATAGGCTAGGCTGAGGGAGACCCCACACACAGGCAGCTCTGGGGATTATCCCAGAGACTGCCTCCCTGGGGGCGAGAAACCAGCTCAGGTCCTAGAGTAGGGCAAGGAGAACAACAAGCAGGAAGGGACTTTTTTCTCCCAGCTGACACATGCAGCACCTACCAGAGACCACTTCTATTGCCATGAAAAGACAGAGGAATATGGTACAGACAAGAATCACACAGACAACCCCAGAGAGAGGGCCTGATGGGATAGACTTACACAATCTTCCCGAAAAAGAATTTAGAATAAAAGTCATAACCAGGCTGATGGATCTACAGAGAAATATGCAAGAGCTAAGGGAGAAAATGAAGAGAGCTATTACAGAAAAGAGACAGTCGATTGATGGGCTGAAGAACAGATTGGATGAGGTGCAGGAGACTGTTAATGGAATAGAAATCAGAGAACAGGAATACAGAGAAGCTGAGGCAGAGGGAGATAAAAGGATCTCTAGGAATGAAAGAATATGAAGAGAACTGTGTGACCAATCCAAACGGAACAATATTCACATTATAGGAGTACCAGAAGAAGAAGAGAGAGAAAAATGGATAGAATGTGTCTTTGAAGAAATAATTGCTGAAAACTTCCCCAAGCTGGGGAAGGAAATACTTTCTCAGACCACGGAAGCTCACATATCTCCCAACACAAGGGACCCAAGGAAGACATCACCAAGAAACATAATAACTAAAATGGTAAGGATCAAAGACAAGGACAGAGTATTAAAGGCAGCAAGAGAGAGAAAAAAGATCACCTACAAAGGAAAACCCATCAGGCAATCATCAGACTTCTCAACAGAAACCTTACAGGCCATAAGACAATGACATGATATATTTAATGCAATGAAACAGAAGGGCCTTGAACCAAAAATACTGTATCCAGCATGATTATCATTTAAATTTGAGGGAGGGATTAAACGATTCCCAGACAGGCAAAAGCTGAGGGAATTTACCTCCCACAAACCACCTCTACAGGATATCTTAAAGGGACTGCTCTATACGGAAGCACTCCTAAGGCTAAAAAGATGTCACCATAGAAAATAAAATCATAACAAAGAAAGCAGACAATCCAAATACTAACCAAAGGCAAAAAGTAAAATGAACAATCCACAAAAACAGTCAAAGGAAATGTAAAAGAGTACAGAATAAAACACCTAGTATATGAAGAATTGAGGAGGAAGAATAAGAAGGGACAGAAATAAAGAATCATCAGACTGTGTTTATAATAGCTTAACAAGAGAGTTAAGTTAGACTGTTAGATAGTAAAGAAGCTACCCTTGAACCTTTGGTAACCATGAATCTAATGTCAACAATTGCAATAAGTACATATCTATCAATAATCACCCTAAATGTAAATGGACTGAATGCAACAATCAAAAGACACAGAGTAATAGAATGGATAAAAAAGCAAGACCCATCTACATGCTGCTTACAAGAGACTCACCTCAAACCCAAAGATATACACAGACTAAAGGTGAAGGGATGGAAAAAAACATTTCATACAAACAACAAGGAGAAAAAAGCAGGTGTTGCAATACTTGTATCGGACAAAATAGACTTCAAAACAAAGAAAGTAGCAAGAGATAAAGAAGGACATTACATAATGATAAAGGGGTCAGTCCAACAAGAGGATATAACCATTATAAATATATATGCACCCAACACAGGAGTGCCGATATATGTGAAACAAATACTAACAGAATTAAAGGAGGAAATAGAATGCAATGCATTCATTTACGGAGACTTCAACACACCACTCACTCCAAAGGACAGATCAACCAGACAGAAAATAGTAAAGACACAGAGGCACTGAACAACACACTAGAACAGATGGACCTAACAGACATCTATAGAACTCTACACCCAAAAGCAGCAGGATACACATTCTTCTCAAGTGCACATGGAAAATTTTCCAGAATAGACCACATACTGGACCACAAAAAGAACCTCAGTAAATTCAAAAATATTGAAATTCTACCAACCAACTTCTCAGATCACAAAGGTATAAAACTAGAAATAAATTGTACAAAGAAAACAAAAAGGTTCCAAATACATGGAGACTTAACAACATGCTCCTTAATAATCAATGGATCAACAACCAAATTAAAACAGAGATCAAACAATATATGGAGACAAATGATGACAACAACACAAAGCCACAACTTCTGTGGGATGCAGCAAAGGCAGTTCTAAGAGGAAAGTATATTGCAATCCAGGCCTATTTAAAGAAGGAAGAACAATCCCAAATGAATAGTCTAAAGACACAATTATTGAAATTGGAAAAAGAAGAACAAATGAGGCCCAAAGTCCCAAGAAGGAGGGACATAATAAAGATTAGAGAATAAATAAATAAAATTGAGAAGAATAAAACAATAGAAAAAATCAATGAAACCAAGAGCTGGTTCTTTGAAAAATAAACAAAATAGATAAACCCCTATCCAGACTTATTAAGAGAAAAAGAGAATCTATACACATAAACAGAATCAGAAATGAGAAGGGAAAAATCACAACGGACACCACACAAATAATATAGAATTATAAGAGAATACTATGAAAATTTATATACTAACAAGCTGGAAAATCTAGAGGAAATGGACAACTTCTTATAAAAATACAACCTTCCAAGACTGACCAACCAACAGAAACAGACCAATTACCAGGGACAAAATTGAATCAGTAATCAAAAAACTACCTAAGAACAAAACCCCCAGCCCAGATGGATTCACCTGTGAATTTTAGCAGACATATAGAGAAGACATAATACCCATTCTCCTTAAAGTTTTCCAAAAAATAGAAGACAAGGAAATACTTCCAAAATCATTCTATGAAGCCAGCATCACTCTAATACCAAAACCAAGCAAAGACCTCACCAAAAATGAAAATTACAGACCAATATCCATGATGAACATAGATGCAAAAATACTCAACAAAATATTAGTAAACCGAATTCAAAAATACATCAAGAGAATCGTACACCACAATCAAGTGGTATTCATCTCAGGGATGCAAGGATGGTACAACATTTGAAAATTCATCAACATCATCAACCACATCAACAAAAAGAACAAAAACCACATGATCATCTCCATAGATGCTGAAAAAGCTTTTGCCAAAATTCAACATCCATTCATGATAAAAACTCTCAATAAAGTGGTTATAGAGGGCAAGTACCTCAGCACAATAAAGGCCATATGTGACAAACCCACAGCCAACATTATACTTAACAATGAGAAGCTGAAAGGGTTTCATCTAACATTGGGAACAAGACAGGGATGCCCACTCTCCCCACTGTTATTCAACATAGTACTGGAGGTCCTAGCCACGGCAATCAGACAAAACAAAGACATACAAGGCATCCAGATTGGTAAAGAAGAAGTCAAATTGTCACTATTTGCAGATGACATGATATTGTACAGAAAAAACCCTAAAGACTCCACTCCAAAACTACTAGAACTAATATCTGAATTCAGCAAAGTTGCAGGATACAAAATTAACACATATAAATCTGTTGCTTTCCTATACACTAACGATGAGCTAACAGAAAGAGAAATCAGGAAAACAATTCCATTCACAATTGCATCAAAAAGAATAAAATACCTAGGAATAAACCTAACCAAGGAAGTGAAAGACCTGTACTCTGAAAACTACAAGACACTCCCAAGAGAAATTAAGGAGGACACTAACAAATGGAAATTCAACCCATGCTCTTGGCTAGGAAGAATAAATATTGTCAAAATAGCTATACTTCCTAAAGCAATCTACAGATTCAATGCAGTCCCTATCAAAATACCGGCAGCATTCTTCAATGATCTGGAACAAATAGTTCTAAAATTCATATGGAACCACAAAAGACCCTGAATAGCCAAAGCAATCCTGAGAAGGAAGAATAAAACAGGGGGAACTACGCTCCCAGACTTCAACCTCTACTACAAAGCTTCAGTAATCAAGACAATTTGGTATTGGCACAAGAACAGACCCACAGACCAGTGGAACAGAATAGAAAATCCAAACATTAACCCAAACATATATGGTCAATGAAAATATGATAAAGGAGCCTTGGATATACAATGGGGAGATGACAGCCTCTTCAGCAGCTGGTGTTGGCAAAACTGGACAGCTACATGTAAGAGAATGAAACTGGACTACTGTCTAACCCCATATACAAAAGTAAACTCAAAATGGATCAAAGACCTGAATGTAAGTCATGAAACCATAAAAGTCTTAGAAAAAAAATATAGGTAAAAATCTCTCAGACATAAACATGAGTGACTTCTTCATGAGCATATCTCCCTGGGCAATGGAAGCAAAAGCAAAAATGAACAAGTGAGACTATATCAAGGTGAAAAGCTTCTATACAGCAAAGGACACCATCAATAGAACAAAAAGACATTATACAGTATGAAAGAATATATTCATAAGTGACATATCTAATAAGGGGCTCACATCCAAAATATATAAAGAACTCACGCACCTCAACAAACGAAAAGCAAATAATCCAATTAAGAAATGGGCAGAGGACATGAATAGACACTTCTCCAAAGAAGAAATTCAGTTGGCCAACAGGCACATGAAAAGATGCTCCACATCACTAATCATCAGAGAAATGCAGATTAAAACCACAATGAGATATCACCTCACACCAGTGAGGATGGCCAATATCCAAAACACAAACAACAACAAATGTTGGCAAGGATGTGGAGAAAAGGGAACCCTCCTACACTGCTGGTGGGAATGCAAATTAGTTCAACCATTGTGGAAGGCAGTATGGAGGTTCCTCAAAAAACTCAAAATAGAAATACCATTTGACCCAGGAATCCCACTCCTAGGAATTTACCCTAAGAATGCAGCAGCCCAGTTTGAAAAAGACAGATGCACTCCTTTGTTTATCAGAGCACTATTTACAATAGCCAAGAAATGGAAGCAACCTAAGTGTCCATCAGTAGATGAATGGATAAAGAAGAAGTGGTACATATACACAATGGAATATTATTCAGCCATAAGAAGAAAACAAATCCTACCATTTGCAGCAACATGGATGGAGCTAGAGGGTATTATGCTCAGTGAAATAAGCCAAGCCGTAAAAGACAAGTATCAAATGATTTCACTCATCTGTGGAGTATAAGAACAAAGAAAAAAACTGAAGGAAGGAAACAGCAGCAGACTCACAGAATCCAAGAATGGATTAACAGTTACCAAAGGGAAAGGGACTGGGGATGATGGGTGGGAAGGGAGGGACAAGGGGGAAAAAGGGGTATTACAATTAGCAGACATAATGTAGGGGGAGCACGGGGAGGGCTGTACAACTCAGAGAAGACAAGTAGTGATTCTATAGCATCTCACTACGCTGATGGACAGTGACTGTAATGGGGTAGGTGGGAGGGACCTGATGAAGTGGGGAGTTTAGTAAGCATAATGTTGCACATGTAATTGTAGATTATTGATACCAAAATAAAAAAAAAAGAGATTAAGAAGGAGCAGCTTGAGAGGTAGCTATGAGACCACAGGGAATGGGGTGATGTTTGAAGATGAGAGATGGTAAGTAACCCTCCTGTTACATTTCAGCCTCTATATTTGTGGGAGATGTAGTGGTATAGAGTGATATCCTAACAATCTTTCTAGAATAATCTCTACCTGACTTTGGCCAGAGCTTGGAAGCCTGTCCATCTTCACCATGCTAGAAAGTTAACATCTTAAGGATGTGAAGAAGTGAAAATATTATAATTACTCCCACCAAATCTCCCTTATTCTGTCCCTTCATAGCCAATTCCACTACTCTGTCCTTCATCTCTGACAACCACTAATCTGTTCTGTCAATATATTTATGCACATTTCAGAATGTCATATAAATGGAATCATGCAGCATGTAGACTTTTGAACCTGGTTCCTTTCACACAGAATGATGCATTTGAGATGTATCCATATTGTGTGTATCAAAAGTACGTTCCTTTTTATTGCTGAGTAGTGTGTCATTATCTAGATCACCACAGTTTGTTTCTCTATTCACCAGTTGAATGGCATTTAGGTTGTTTACAATTTTTAGCAATTATGAAAGAGCTGTTACAAATATTTGCATATAGGATTTTGTTTGAACATCAGTTTTCATCTCTTTTGGGTAAATATGTGGGCATGGAATTGATGAGTCATGTGCTACATTTTTAATTTTATAAGAAACTGTCAAACTGTTTTCCCAAAGTGGCTGAGCCATTTTTACTTTCCCACCAGCAATATGTTAGTGCTCCAATTGTGTTCCAACCTTGCCAGCAGTTGGTCTTGTCAGGTTTTATAAAGCCATCTTAAGAGGTGTTCAGTGCTAACTCATTGTGGCTTGTGCAGGACGACTGTGCAGAGAGGCCCAGAGGATGGCTGTGCAGGACAAATGTGCAGACAGAGGAGCCCAGAGGCAGAGACCAGCTTGCTGCATACGGACTCGCTCTGAGTGAATGGGATTTTAGTGACTGACCTGCCACCGTGGAAATAAAGATGGGTATAACCCTTTCTCCCCAAAAACAGTTTTGCTGTCAATTTCTTTGGTCACATTGAATCCATAGTGAACTTGCCCAGGGCTGAAACCCATTGGCAAGACATGGGGATTCTCTCACCATCTCTTCAGACAACAAGGGTACTGGACTTACTGATATGTATAAGGGAAAAAGTTTTCCCTAGACTTAGGCAAGACACAGTGCAAATAGCCACTCTCTGCCATAGTCTTTGTCAATAGTGATGCAATTTGCCTGAAACTGCTCTAAGGGTTCAGCATTGGCTTGAGCCTTTCCCTTTGTAGGGAAGTCCTCTCCCCTTTCCCTACTGTTCTATGAGGACAGCTGCCCACTGCTTCACCCCAAATATGTCTGGCCTTGAGAAACCTGAAAACACAGCGTGTTGTACCCATGAGAAAGAATCTAGATAAGGGCCCTGAAGGCCAGGCACCTGGCCATGATGGCCACACACATGTGCGTCTTCAGTACTTCTGTAACCATGAATTAGTACTGTAGCAGTTTAAGTGGTACAGCTGTGTGCAGAATAAAGCGGCCTCTTTGAGCACCCTCCATGACGACTCCCGCTGCCTTCTTTGCTCTTCACATTGCCCCAAAACCGCAAAAGCAACCCCTGGACCGCAACACCCTTCTAAAAGATGTGGGGCCAATGCTGTGGTAATTCTATGCATTATTAGTCCTTTGGACTGTGGGGAAAATGGAAGTTCCTATGTCCAGGGTTCTTACCTGACCCTAAACTACTTGATGATGTAACTGACCTACTGCTGGGCTACTGCTTCCACACCTGTAGGCAATGAGCTATTACTGACTGAGTTACTATACTATAAAGAGATCTGCCCAGTGCTCTGGGCCAAGGCAGAGAGGGAGGTGGATTATGGACCTTCACACTTCTGGATGCATACGGGATCTTAGTGCTCAACTTACCGCTGTGACAATGAAGCTGGGTATAAACAGTTTTACCCCAAGAACGTTCTGTTGTCATTCCTTGGTCCAACCGAATCCATAGTGAAC
This sequence comes from Phataginus tricuspis, assembly GCA_029783875.1. Classification (NCBI taxonomy): domain Eukaryota; kingdom Metazoa; phylum Chordata; class Mammalia; order Pholidota; family Manidae; genus Phataginus; species Phataginus tricuspis. Next base: position 38,069,807 of record JAQQAC010016209.1, read on the forward strand.
CAGCCTGGGGCTGAAACTCTCAGATGAGACAGCACTCTTTACTGCAGACTGTCATCTGGAAGACTCTGAAATGGATTTTATCCTGCGGGAGTTTTAGGAAGGAGTGCTCTTAGAATCAACACCTGTGGAAGGAAAGGGATGGAAAGGAACCAGGACTGGGCCAAGAGACAGATGGAGCTATACTGCAGTTTCAATGAGTGTCTCAGCTGATCCTATGGGGAGCTCAAGAGTGGCCATTTAGAGCTGGCTGAAATTGAGGTGACAGGGCTGGGGTCTTGCAGTCCTGCATTAATTGGTCACTGGATGTGGGCCACTGCAATGAAGGCATGACCTTAGGCAAGGCCGATCTCTTCAGTAAGGGAATCCCAAAGGGGGCTGATAGCAAAGGCACTCGTAGCAGCTGAGGTAAGAAGTGGCCTGAAGAGGGTATTGAGTGGTTCCTTATATTCACCACACTTTTTAAAAAGTGAGTCATCACAGCAATCCCCTTAATAAAGCAAAAATTGCAGGAGATACAAGGAGAAATTGATGTAAACTCACTAATGATAGGAAGCTTTTAACATACCACTTAAATACAAGACAGATCAAATAGAAAGTAAATAAGAATATAGAAGACCTAAATGACAAATTGAGAAGGTATAAAATTGTGGGTATATTAAGCTTTACACCATGATAATTGAGAATACACCTTCTCAAGTGCATATAATCATAGACATTGACCATATATTGCGGCCCGCACAATCGTCTCGCCAGCAAGAACGCACGCGGACGCCAGGATCCTTCTGCAGCAAGCTTTATTGAAGCCGGAGGAAAGAGGAAAGAGGAAGACCAGGAAGAGAGGCAAAACCCCTCTTTTATAGCACTAGCACTGGCGTGTCTGTTTTTTACTGGCTGATATGACTCAGGCGATCTGACGTCTCAGGTCATGCAACCTCTAGGTGGTATTTGGCTGTTTGGGCTTGCGCCCCGCGGTTGTTTACGGCTCGCAGTGGGCGGATGTCAGCGCCATCTTGTAATGGCGTTTTTGCAAAGAGAAGTGCGCATGCACCGCGTGCCACATCTCCCCCTTTTTTATTTCTTTTGGGACTCTGGGACTCACTCTCTGGGTGCAATGGGTAAAACCCTCCAGGTGCAAGAGCTGGGTCCATAAGCAAATCCTGGGGAGGTCTCGCAGCCAGGGAAGGCCTCCCACAAGACCTGAGCCTGTTGGAGAGCAGTGCTCTTTCCTTACCCGTCTCTGGGTCGGCCTCCCCACCCGAGGTCGCCCTGTCTTAGGCGGTTAGAGTCTTATCTAACACTCCGTCACTGACTTACCAGGTCTTGATGGGGGAGCGAGGGACCTCATGGGCAGGAAGAGAAATAAAAAGGGGTCATTGGTTCTTAAGCATGGACACCCACATACCTATTGCTTCGCCTTGTTCTAAGGCTGCAAAGGCTTGAGCCATCACTGCTTTATCCCGTTGCCTTTGAGCCCGCAGCTTGCACAGTATAAAAAAGGCAAACGCCAGGCCAATACACACAAAAGTACCAAAAAGTCCAACTCCCACCCACTCCTTAAAATAGGAAACGGCCGAGGAGATCCAAGAAGACAGCCCCTCGGTCAAAGACAGATCAAGCCGGGTCGAATTCACTTCAATAATGGCAAAGCGCAATTTTCGTAGCGTTTCTTCAAATTCAGATGTCCAATTCTGTAGTAAAAACTGAGACAAAGTTTTAGAAAGATTTGCTGCTCGAGTGAAATTCTCATATTGAATGGAGGTAACACATAAGCCTGGCATTTTCTGTTCACAGCCTAATTGAGCCATCTGCCATAAAATATCAATCTGTTCTTGAACCAAATCTATTCGTTGGTTCACTAGCATTAGGCCTCCCATAATTTGTGAATTGGCAGAGGCCTGAACATCTAAGGCTGAGGTAACTGCGGCAGACAACTGATTAATAGTATCTGCTGTCTGTATAGAAGTAGATAGGGCGAGGGCAGATGCCGTGACCGACCCTGTCATGGCAGCGGCGGCAACAATCCCAACAATAATGGCAGAAATACCAAAATCTCTTTTTACTCTAAATTTGCTTAGACTACTGGGTGCTTCGACTGGTACAGGTACAAATCTAGGTAATCGAGTCACCATAGCAAAAGGAAAAGTGCTGGCATCCCAGCAAAGCACATAGAAGCAGGTCTCTGAGGTGCACCTTAAGGTGTCATTCCAAACAGAACTAACATTGCTCACAATCCATATGAATGGAGGTCAAACACACACAGGTGTGGGCTCAAAAGTCAAGTTTTGATATTCTTCATAGGACTTAAAGTCGGTAGTCCACTGAAATTTATTCGAGGATCCTCCAGAGCCAGAGGCTTTAGCGGTTCCTTTAAAATCAAATGTTATTTTTCCTTTAGCAGTGGCTCCTCCATTGATCATAACAAATGGTGACAAATCAGTGCAACTTCCATTAATACCGCAAAGGAGCCATTGATCAAAAGGGTTAGCATTGGCTCTTTCAAGGATCATATAAGTAAAATTATAACCAAGAAATGTACTATTATAATAAGTATTAATATTAGGGGAAAAGGTAAAATAATTTTGTATGGTCCAAGATGAATGCCTGGCCTGACAACCTGTCCATGGCAGGAAGAGGTCATCTGCCATAGTTCCCTTGCAAAACGGGGCTAATTTAGGTTGAGGGGGAGGTTTTTCACGGTTGTTTGTGGCACTAGGCCACCATCCCCGCAATTGATTATAAATTTGAACACAATGACTAGTCTCGTTAGGGCTTTTGATGATCGTAAAGCACAGGCTCCCTTTTAAGAGGTAACTATTATTAGTAGCCATCCTCTGACTTTGGTCATCATAGGGGATAAAAGCAAGCCCCAGGCTTATGTTGGTGGTAAAAAAGCGTGGGAAAACTTGAGCATTATGCATCACTGGCATGGGTATTGGGAATGTCGTCATGATTCCCCACCGGGGTTCCCCCGTTACCACCATCAGGCTCAGGAGCAGCATCCCCAAGCCGACCAGGGGTCTCCTTGTGGTCTCGTGCCTCTTCATTTTCTAAGATTCTTCTGGTCAGTCTTTCAGGCACCCAGAACGGAGTATTTTCTTCCTGTGGGAAAACACAGACAGCTCCCCTGGATCGCATTAAAATAGGATCCGGGCCTTTCCATTGACCAGAGATAACATCTTTCCATTTCACTAATTCTTTGGGTGAATCTGTTGGTGTGCAATGGCGATCAGCCGCAGATGCGCCATGGTCATCCAGATTTAAAAAATTTAATGTAAAAAGAGCCAGAGAAACCGCTGCCCGGGGGCCTGGAGACAAAATGTCTCTAATTCCCCCTTTTTGTTTAATGAAGTAGGATTTTAGTGTGCGGTGGGCACGTTCAACAATCCCTTGGCCTTGGGGATTATAAGGAATGCCTGTACGATGGGCTACATCCATCTGGCGGCAAAATTGTAGAAATTTTTGAGAGGTATAAGCGGGGCCGTTATCTGTCTTTAGGACTTGAGGTTTGCCCCATGCACTCCACGCCTCTAGACAATGTTGTATTACATGAGAAGCTTTCTCTCCAGTCAAGGGGGTGGCGAATATAATGCCAGAACAGGTATCAATAGAAACATGTAAATACTGGGATTTTCCAAAGGAGGAGACATGGGTAACATCCATTTGCCAAATCTGTAAAGTTCGGATTCCTCTAGGATTAATTCCAGTATGAGGTACTGGTAAAAATTGACAACACTGTTTACACTGAGTTACTATCTGCCTAGCTTCCTTTCTAGAAATATTAAAACGATGTCGTAGCGTCTCGGCAGTGACATGGAACTGAGAATGGAATTCTTTGGCTTGATCAAGGGCTGTGTTGACAAGCACTGTGGCCACGAGGCGGGTGGCCTGATCTGCTTGCATGTTACCCTAAGACATGGGCCCTGGGAGGCCGGAATGGGCCCTTATGTGTGTAATAAATATTGGGGACTTTCTATTCAACAAGGCAGCCTGGATGTCGCGAAAAATAGAGGCGACTTTACTAGAGGATTTAATTAACCCAGCAACTTCTAGAATTTTTACAGCATTAACTACATAGATGGAGTCAGAAACAACATTTAGGGGTTGTAAAAAGGTCTGTAGGACTTCTAAAACTATTAAGCATTCTACCACCTGGGGGGAGGATTCTTGATACTGTCTGGTTGTTATTTTTTCATCAACTACATAAGCTCCTCTGCCTGTCTTAGATCCATCGGTATAGACTACCACACCATTGGGGAGTGGCTTTGATGCTGTCACTCTGGGGAACACTAAAGCTTGGGTTAATGCGAATTGCAAAATTGGATGTTTAGGATAATGATTATCTATCTTGCCATTAAAGGAAGTGACTAAAACTGCCCAGGTATCTGAGGTGGCGGTCAGGACTTGAACTTGATGCGCAGTATAAGGAACAATTAAGCTTTGTGGCTTCTCTCCAAAATGAGTGAGGGCTGCCTTTATTCCACGCAGGGCTAAGCAAGCGACTGCATCGGGATACCAATCAATTATTTTTGCTGGAGAAGCGTGGGGATGGACCCATAATAAAGGTCCATCCTGCCATAGCACAGCAGTGGGCAATTGGAAAGTCTTGAACACACACAAGAGAAAGGGCGCGTTCTTCACAATCCTTTGCAGTTGAGCAGTCTGCAGTGCTTTCTCTACTAATTGTAGTGCTAAGTCTGCTTCGGGCGTCAGGGTTCTGGGTGAGATAATATGAGTATCTCCTTCCAAAATGTCAAACAATGGCTTTAACTCAGCCGAAGGGATTTTTAAAAAGGTCTCAACCAATTAATGTCTCCTAACAATTTTTGGAAATCATTTAAAGTATGGAGGTGGTCTCTGCGGATCGTTACCTTTTGAGGGCTAATTGTTTCGGGGTGTATAGTCGCGCCCAGGAAGGATCCGATTGCTGACATTTGGACCTTTTCTGAGGCAATATGGAGACCCCATCTTTCTAAAACTTTTGTTAATAATGGGTAAGAAGCGCGCAAAACTGACTGTTCCCTATGACATAGCAGAATGTCATCCATATAGTGAACTATCATGAGGGATGGAAATCGAGCCCGAATGGGTTCAAGGGCTTTTTGAACATATAACTGACATATGGTGGGGCTATTAGCCATGCCTTGTGGCAGGACTTTCCATTGGTATCTCTTATCTGGCATAGAGTGATTAATAGCTGGCAAGGTAAAGGCAAAGCGAGGCCTGTCCTGCGCATGCAATGGGATAGAGAAAAAACAATCTTTGATATCTATAATGATTAAATTCCAGAATTTTGGAAGGGCTGAGAGAAGAGGCAGGCCTCGCTGAACTGCACCTAAGAGCTGCATTTGAGCGTTGATAGCTCTTAAATCATGCAAGAGTCTCCATCTCTTGGATTTCTTTCTAATCACAAATATTGGGGTATTCCAAGGGGAGGTAGAGGGTTCTAAATGTCCAAGTAGTATTTGTTCCTCTACTAATTTTGTGGCAGCCTCTAACTTTTGGGAGGAAAGAGGCCATTGAGGGACCCATACGGCCTCCTCCGTGAGCCAGGTTATGGGCACAACATCCTCAATGGCCACTAGGGAAAACCCAGGCCTTGCTTACCTGGGTTAGTCTTTGATTGTATAGGCTCCAGCCTTCCTTGTTCATGAATCCCTAACCCTTTACCTTCTCTATATCCCATTTGAGACATTATAGATACTGCTTGTGGTGAGTAAACATTGGTCAATCTTAAATTTAGTTGACTTAGTACATCTCTTCCCCATAAGTTAACTGGAAGGGGGAGAACATAAGGAATAAATGCGCCCTGCTGGCCTTCTGGGGCTACCCACTGCAGGGATCGAGAACTGAGCGAGGGGTTGGCCTTATAGCCTAGTCCCTGGAGTGACTGAGATGATTGTGTTAGTGGCCAATTTTTTGGCCACCAGAGGGCAGAAATTATGCTCTTATCAGCTCCTGTGTCTAAGATGCCTGTAAATGACTTTCCTTCCACGACTAACATCATGGTTGGTCGAGTTTTTAGGTCTATTACTAAATGAGCATGGTCTGATCCAGATGATCCTATTCCACTTTCCCTCTTTTCTGTTTTAGCTGGGAGGCTACTCTGTAAACTGGGCAATAGGATGAGCTGGGCTATGCGATCTCCTGGTGAGATGGAAAAGACGCCCTCAGGGCTGGAGCAGAGGACCTGGAGGTTAGGTGGCGAGTCTGTGCTCACAACACCGGGATGGACAATGAGTCCTTTGATAGTCAAGGAAGCACGGCCAAGTATCAGTCCCACACTTTGGTCAGGGAGATGGCCATCGAAGGCGACAGGGACGGGCTGTGTCCCTAACTGAGGTATCAATAAGATTCCGGTGGTGGCGCAGAGGTCCAGTCCTGCCGAGCCGGAGTATGCTCGGCAGCTACCCAACCCTTTTGTGGGTGGCTCTTGGCTCCATATTTCTGAGGGCCCTGGCGCCGGGGGCCCTGTAGGCCGTTTTTTGGCTGCTCAGACTCTAAGGTGTTAACCTCCTCCGGAGGAGGAAGTAAGTTACCCTGAAGATCTCTCGTAGAGTGACATTCCCCGGCCCAATGATAGCCTTTTTTGCATCTAGGACAGAGATTAGGCGGCCTCTTAGGACTAGACTGTTGGCTACGACAGTCCTTTTTCATATGGCCGGGTTTCCCACAGTTAAAGCATGTTTTCGAGCCTGCAGCGGCTCCTCCTTTTGTCTGCAAGATCGCTGCGGCTAGTCCTGCATTGGTAAGTGGGCCTCCTATACCGCGACAAGATTTTATCCAGTCTGCTAGGCCTTTGTTTCTCCTAGGTCTTATAATGGTTTTGCATTCAGGGGTAGCATTTTCAAAAACTAGCTGCTCTACAAGGATTCTTACTCTATCAGAGTCACCAAAAATTTTGGTTGCTGTTTCTGTCATTCATGCCGCAAAGTCTGAAAAAGACTCTTGTGGCTCCTGGACGACTCTAGTTAACTGTCCTTCCGGTTCCCCCTTTTTAGAAAGTCCTTTCCATGCTTGCACTGCGGCGGCCGCGATCTGAGCATAAGCTCCCCAGTTATACTCTGTCTGATTATTAGCATAAGGGCCCTGTCCTGTTAGGAGATCATATGTCCAAAGGGCCTGATCGCCGGCTAACAGGGCATTCGTTTTGGCTTGTATTTGCAAGGCTTCTTGCCACAGGGCCTTCCACTCCATATATTGGCCTGAGCTGTTAAGTGTGGCCTTGGCGGTAGTTTGCCAGTCGCTGGGTGTCAGCGCCATGTTAGCAAGATGCTCTATTTGCATGACAGTAAAGCTAGCGTCTACTCCATATTTGCGGACTGATTCTGCAAGCTTTTCTAAAACTGCAAATTCTACAGGAGCATGTACTCTACTCCTCCAGCCCCTTCAAATACAGGGAAGGCCATTCTAATCTTTTGGGACACTTCAGGAGAAAAGAAGGAATCATTGCGCTGACTCACATAAGGCGGGGGCGCAGTTGGTATCTGCGCAGACGGTTTAACGGAGGGTGGTCCGCCTGTCTCCCTTACTTTCGTTTTTAATTTTGGTGTCGGCCAATCAGGGTGATATCTCTCCCTTTCATAGTGTGCAGCTTCTTCTTCTAAGGTTTCTGTTTCCCCAGGATCAAGATCTTCTGTGTCGGAAGTGTCTAAGTTCAACGCTTCTAATTCTGCAAGGGGGTAAAGGGGTTTTCTCACTGACTCCTTACTAGTCTCTCCCAGAGCGTCCTTTCTCTTCTCTAACGCCTCGACGGGCTTTAAAGCCTGTGAGGGGCCTAATTTCTTATCGTGCCTTTTCTTTTTGCGCGCGCCACTTTGTCTCTCTTGATCAGATTCTGACATGCTGGACTGTACTTCCTGGAGTATCTCTCGTCCTGACGCTAGAACTGCTTGACAGTTCTCATCTTGTAGACAGGACCGCACCAAACTCCATACTGCTAAGGTTCCTGATCTGAGTCTACCTTCTGTTTGTGCTCACTCGAGGTCCCCTTTCAATTTATCCCAGCAGGGGAGAGTTAATGAGCCTGAGACGGCAAACCAAGGAGCTAGTTTGTCTACCTCCTTGATGAAATTCTCAGTTACCTCACGGGGCAAGCCGACCTCATGTTTTTTCAGAACGGCGTTTAGAGCCTTAACTAGGGAGTGTGAATTTCCCATAGCTGGTGCTGCGGCTTATCTACGTCCGACTGATAACACCAATGAAGAGTTTACTTATCAGGAAATAACGGGAGGAAGTCCAAACATACCTTTCTGATACTCACCCGAAGGCTGCAGTTCTGGACCCTCCCCGAAAAAGGGGGTCTCCCTCGGTGCCTGGCGATGGTTCGGCCTTCCCGGGTTTCGGCACCAGTTGCGGCCCGCGCAATCGTCTCGCCAGCAAGAACGCACGCGGACGCCAGGATCCTTCTGCAGCAAGCTTTATTGAAGCCGGAGGAAAGAGGAAAGAGGAAGACCAGGAAGAGAGGCAAAACCCCTCTTTTATAGCACTAGCACTGGCATGTCTGTTTTTTACTGGCTGATACGACTCAGGCGATCTGACGTCTCAGGTCATGCAACCTCTAGGTGGTATTTGGCTGTTTGGGCATGCGCCCCGCGGTTGTTTACGGCTCGCAGTGGGCGGATGTCAGCGCCATCTTGTAATGGCGTTTTTGCAAAGAGAAGTGCGCATGTGCCGCGCGCCACAATATATTAGGTTGCAAGGGGAGTATCAGTAAGTTCCATGAAATAGAACTATTATAAACAACATTCTCTGATCACAAGGAAATAAAACCAGAAACTATCTACAAATTTGAAAATCTTCTATTAAGTAATTCTTAGGAGGAAGATAAATAGAAAAGTGAAATTACTGAATTAAATAATCATGCTAATACAAGCACAACATATCAGAAATTATTGAATATAATTAAAGAAGTGGTCAGAGGAAACTTGGTACCCTTAAATGATATCAATAAATATCAACAAATATCACATCAATACAAATTTAAAAATTAAAAACGTGTTAATTAAATTCCTAACTTAAAACCCTAGAAAAAGAACAACAAAGTAAACAAAACAAAAGCAGAGGGAGGAAAGAATAAAGACCAAAGCAGAGATTAATGAGTTAAAAAATAGAAAAACAAAGAAAAGAAAAAAGAAAAAAATTAGAAAAACAGTACATTTTTACATCTAATTAGTAAATCAAAATTCCGTTTTATGAAAAATTAATAAATTTGACAAACCACTATAGTATTAACTAATACCTCCAGTTTAATTAATGCTAACCAGTTGTGGAGATAATGGGTATCCTTACCTTGTTCCTGAGCTCAGCAGAAATTCTTCCAGTGTTTCAAGGAAAACAAAAAGGCTACAGATCGTATACAAAGGTAAATAACCACTGAAACAGAAGAAATTTTTTTTTAATCATGAGACCTTTTGTAGACCTCTATGCAAATAAATTAAAAAACATAGATAAGGAGAATTTGCTAGGAAAATACATTTACTAAAATTGGAAAACTCTTTCTTTTTTACCTCAAGCTTGGTTTTATTTTTGTTTTTGTCTTTTTTTTGTTCTCTTTTCTTTTATTGAAGTATTGTTGATATACAATCTTATGTTGGTTTCAAATGTACAACACAGTGGTTCGACAGTTACCCATATTGTTAAATCCTCGCCCCGTCTAGTGTGGTTACTATCTATCAGTGTAGAAAGATGTTACAGAATCACTAACTATATTCTCCATGCTGTACTACAATCCCCATGTCCAACTTATATTGTTATTGCAAATTATTGTGCCTTTTATCCCCCCAGCTCTCCCCAACCTCTCCCCCTTGGTAATCACTAGTCACTTCTCAGTGTCTATGAGTCTACTGCTGTTTTGTTCCTTCTGTTTTGCTTTGTTTTTATATTCCACAAATAAGTAAAATCATATGGTATTTGTCTTTCTCCACCTGGCTTATTTCACTAAGCATAGTACCCTCTAGATCCACCCATGTTGTTGCAAATGGCAAAAATTCTTTTCTTTTTATGGCTGAAAAATATTCCATTGTGTATATGTACCACCTCTTCTTTATCCATTCACCTATTGATGGACACTTAGGTTGCTTCCATACCTTCGCTACTGCAAATAGTACAGCAATAAATATAGGGATGCATATGTCCTTTTGAATCAGGAATTTTGTTTTCTTCAGGTAAATTCCTAGGAGTGGAATTACTGGGTCAAATTGTATTTCTATTTTTAGCTTTTTGAGAAACCTCCATACTGCTTTCCACAGCGGTTGCACCAATTTACATTTCCACTAGCAGTGTACCAGGGTTCCCATTTCTCTGCATCCCCACTAGCATTTGTTGTTCCTTGTCTTTTGGATGTTAGGCAGCCTAATTGGTGTGAGGTGATATCTCATTGTGGTTTTATTTTGCATTTCCCTGATGATTAATGATGTGGAGCATCTTTTCATGTGCCTGTTGGCCATTTGTATTTCTTCTTTGGAGAAGTGTCTGTTCAGGTCCTCTGCCCATTTTTTAATTGGGTTATTTGTTTTTTGGGTGTTGAGGCATATGAGTTATTTATATATTTTGGATGTTAACCCCTTATCAGATAAGTGATTTACAAATATATTCTCCCATACTGTAGGATGCCTTTTTGTTCTGCTGATGGTGTCCTTTGCTGTACAGAAGCTTTTGAGTTTGATGTAGTCCCACTTGTTGATTGTTGATTTTGTTTCCCTTGCCAGAGATGTGTTCAGGAAAAAGTTGCTCATGTTTATATTCAATAGATTTTTGCCTATGTTTTCTCCTAAATTTTATGGTTTCATGACTTACATTCAGGTCTTTGATCCATTTTGAGTTTACTTTTCTGTATGGAGTTAGACAATCCAATTTCATTCTGTTGCATGTAGCTGTCCAGTTTTGCCAACACCAGTTGTTGAAGAGTCTGTCATTTCCCCTTTGTATGTCCATGGCTCCTTTATGGTATATTAATTGACCATATATGCTTGGGAAAATCCTTACTTTCTTTTGATGAAACAAGTATAGTCTTGATACCTGAACCTTATAAAGACAGCACACAAAAGAATTACAAACTAAATCACTTATGTATATTTGTGCAAAAATACTAAATAAAAAATAAGAAAACAGAATCCAACAAGACATTAAGTAAATAATACTCCATGTCTAATTGGGATTTACTCCTGAAATGGAAGGTTGGTTCAATATTATGAAACTCATTAATATAATACACCATATTAATACATCTGAGGAGAAAGCTCATATGATTAGCTCCACTGATGCTAAAAATGTCTTTGACAAAATTTAACTTTCTTTCATAGCTTTAAAAACACTCAAAAAAATAGAAATTGGTGGATGCTTCCTTTGCATGATAACATGGGTGTGGGTGTGGGTGTGAGTGTATACACCTTAGTCCTAAACCCAGCATCTTACTTAATGGGAAACATTAAGACTTTTCTGCAAAGATCAGGAACAAGGTAAGAATACCCATCATCTCCATAACTATTTAACACTAAACTGAAGGTATTAGTCAATAGAATTAGAGAGAAATTAATTCGAGGCATAAGAGTTTGAAACCAGAAGTAAAATAATTTCTATTTGTAAATAACATGATAGTCAGTCTGGAGACCCCTACAGAGTCAATAACAACAACTACTCAATTCTGAAAAAATTCAGTAAGTTAGCAGGATAAACAATCAAGACATAGGATTCAACTGAAAGACTAGAGAAGAAAGAATAGTAAAATCTTAAGGGTTATAAACTACTTTTACTTAAGTTGCTATTCATTTGGCATGAGATGGAAAGGCCTGAATATATGGCTCTTAATCTGCTGGTTAGCAGATGTAATCTTAGGGAAAAATCCACTTACAATAACAACAAAGCAGTTAAAATACTTAGGAATAAACTGAACAAAAAATATGCTAATCTTCACAATGAAAAAATTTTAAACTCTCCAAAAAGACACAAAAGTAATGGAAAGACATTCTTTTGTCTTGGATAGGACAAGTCAATATAAAGATATTTCTCCTTCCTAAGTAATTTTTTTAATTTACCATACTCTCAATAAAACACCAATATGCTATTACTCTGGACCTAGACAAGTTGATACTAGAATTTATATGGAAAAAGAAATTTGCAAGAATAGCTAAATGGTCTAAGTTTCTTGAACTGGCCATGTTCTCTTCCACTACTCCATTCCCACCTTCTTTAATCAGGTCCTTCTCTACGTTCTGATCTCAGTCAGAGATGCCCTTCTGGGGAGCCTTTAACACACAAACACACACATACATGCACGCATGCACCCTTTTATGTTATGCACCTCACAGAACTGTTCCTCTCCTTCATGGCACTTGGCAGGGTTTAGGGTTATTCACACCAGGACATTTATTTGTTTAAAGCTGGTCTCCTCTCTTTGACTGGAAAGGACATGAAAGCAGAGACAGGGCCTATTTTTCTCACCATGTATCTCCTCAGCCTAGCACAGCCCTAGACACATGATTGCATTTGATTGATATTTTTGAATAAATATCAAGATATGAAAAAAATACAAAAGTTATTTCCAGCCATTTTTGAGGAAGTTTGGTCTCTGGGTTCAGGGTTTCTGAGGTATTAAAGGTATGGTTTTAGCACCCATTTATAGTGTTTGAAACCTCATGAAAAATAGAAAAGATGCCAGGATAATTGAATCTAAAGGAATACTTTTTTTCCAAGCCCAAACTCTCGGTCTCATTTTTTCCTCAGCCAGGCCTATAGATTCTGTCTTTACAGCCTCTATCCATCCCTTCCTTCCCTACTGCCATCTACTTCACATTCTCTTCACCTTCTGTCCACTGGGTCTTCTATCCTCATTCTCAATCCACTGGACCCTGGCAAAACTACTTTTGGAAAATCATTTATGGTAATCTTACTTAAAAAAAATAGTGGCTTGCTTTCAAAGACCAAATGTAAAAGTGTTTCCTCTCTGTGGGCAAAATTACAATATTTCCAGAATCTCCTGCCTGGCCTTCATGCATCTATGTCCATAGCAATAGGTGTTTCCAAGGGGTGAAGAGACGTAGTTTATCTCCATATTTACATATCCCTATGATTACAAGGGGAAGCAAGGGCATATCTGGACCAGAGAGATTGGGTGGGGTCCCTTTTTGCAGCCAGTTTGTAAGAGACACAGGCGAGCAGAAGTGGACAACTGCTTGTAAGCAATAAATGAGTTTCTCCCAGTTTATTTCTGCCTTTGACTGATTTTGGTTTCAAATGTTATTTGTCCCGGGCTGGGAATATATTTTCTCCCTGAAGTTACACTTCCACCAGTCAATCAGACAAGGGTACTTGTCCTGTTGTGCCAGGTACTTGTCTGGCTATGTGCCAGACACCATGATACGCTCTCATGGCCAAGGCTCTTGACAACACAATTTACAAGCCTTAATGATTTGAGTCTTTATCCAAAGACCAATTGGAAACCATGATGAGTTCCAAGCAGAAGAATGACATGACTGGAATAAATCAGTGATTTAAAATCAGAGGAGGGCAGAATGGAAACAAATACCAGCTAAGCAATTTTGACAGTGCTCCTTGGGACAGAAGGTGATCATCTGGCCTAGGGTGGTAGTAGGGCAATGAACAGAAGTGAATGGATTGAAGGGCTATGATGAGATAAAACCAACCTTACTTGGCAATGGACTGGATTGAGGGATGGGGGCTGAGGGAGAGGGAGGTGCCAAGACCAACTCCCAGATTCCTGATTACATAATAGAAGAGATAGTTTTCCCATTCACATATTAAAATCAAGATAACCTTGAAGCAACCAAGAGTGACTGTCAAGTAGACAGTTGGATTTCTAGGTCTGGAGCTTCAAGGAGAGGTCTGGGCAGGAAATGTTTATCTGGGGTTATTGAAGAGTCCAGAGAGCAAGAAGAAAAAGGGCCTAGGGCTGAGCCTGAAGGAATTCTAATATTCTAACATTGAAGGACAAAGGGGAGGAGGATGAGATTCCCTCAATAGCAACAATGACAATAACTCATAATATTTGAAGCTTACCCTTTGTCATGCAGTGTTATCATATTTATTTATCTATTATCATTATCATCATCATCTAAATACCTATCCATCTATCTGTGATCTATCATCTATCTATCTGGATGATAAAATTTAATTCTTACAATAACTCTGCAGGGTACGTACTATTAGGATCACTGTTTTACTGAGCCTGGTCTCCAAATGCTGTGCTCTGAAGGTGCAGCTATGAAATGGGGGGAGAACTGGACAAGTGTGGAAGTTGAAAGAGAGAGTTTGAAGGTGGGAGCTGTCAATACTGTTAAATGCTATGAGAAGGTCAAATACGTTAAGACATGAAAATATGCTGTGGATTCAATAACACCAAAGCCATTGATAAGCTTAGAGAGCTGTTTATATAGCAACAGGGGGCTGGAATCCAATCTCAAGTGTGCTGGGGAACGAGTAGGCAATGAGAGCAGGGAGAACAAGTATAGGTAACTCCACAAAGAAGCTGGACTGTGAGGAGTGAACAGGAAAGCAGTGGTAGCCAGCGAGGGTGTGGTGATGACCGGTGCCCAGCAGAAGGCTGCACTCAGGCTTAAACTTTGGCCTGGGGCTGAGGCCTCAAGGAAGGAGTACTTTTTTCAATGTGATCTTCCCCCTTTTTACAATTCATCTGTCTGGAGGGGAGACCTTCTGACTTCCATAAAGGGGTATGTCAGCAGTAGCTGCTTTAGAGGAGGATATAAATCACTGGGACTTTTAAAAGAGAAAGAGCGAGAAAGAGAGAGGGAGAGGGACATTTAACAATGTTTTCTAATTCTCACATTGATGAGAATAATCTGGTTGAGAGAGTGTGGTTGAATTAACAGGAGGGGGAAGTGGTGATCGACAGGGGAAATGGGGCCTACCGTATTTTACTAGAAAGAAAAAAGGGGTAGCAGGTCCATAACCTAGGTTTGCTAGAAATCACTTTATTGAAAAATTGAAAATAACTATTTCTGGTTGAGCTCTCTGCTGGAGTAACAGATAATCTACCTTGGTAATACCTAGGGTTTCTCTACTCCCCCGAGTGTACTGTTGATCTGGAGTCTTAGGATCATTGGGTTTTGGTCTTCATTGTTGTCCTGAAGATGTTGCCATTTCTGTCTCTGTGACCGTCTTGCAGCCTCCAAGCTATGCCTGGGGCCCAGGAAGGTTTAGGACAGTACCACTGATAATCTGTGTGAGGCTGGACCAACCACACAGCCACTCCTCCTTGAGTCCTGCTCTTCCTTGACTCATTAGAGCTCAGGTGCCTTCTGCAGTAGGGCCATAGACTTCTCTTTCCCTTCACCTGCCCCCAGCCCAGGGGAGGGACCAGTGGAGCTCTGATACTTCCCCTGCTTCTCCAGGAAATTGCATCTGAGCCTTCACACCCTCTCTATGTGAGCTAGCTTTTGCTGCATAACAAACCCCCAAAACTTAGTATCTTGCAACACACATCCATTACTTCCCACAATTCTGTGGGTCAGCAAGGTGGCACTGGACTGGGTCAACTCAATTGCAGCTGCATGGTGTAACATCTTCCCATTCAAAGTGTGGCCCTCAGACCAGCAGCACCTAGGACCTTATTAGCAATGTAGACTCTCTGACCCTACCCAGACCTAATGTATCAGTTTCTGCCTTTGACAAGACCCCAGGTGGTTTATGTATACATTAAAGTTTGAGAAGCACTGGTCTAGGATATCTTCTCTCATCTGTCTGGCTGTTGGCAGGCTGGTTGGTCTGGGGTGGGGTGGGACTCAGCTGGGACAGCTTAGTCTCTGATCCATGTGGCTATCCCAGGCTTCTTCACCTGGCTATCTCAAGGTTCCCAAGAGCAGCAAAAGGGCAATCCCCACAGTGTAAGCATTTTTGAAGCCTCTGCTTGTGTCCTGTTTGCTACAGTCCCACTGGCCAATTCATGCCACAAGTCCATCCCAGGGTGGGTGTGGGTAGGCATCACCAAAGGGCATGGAGAGAGGAGGGGAAAACTTTGTGGTTATTTAAAAATCCTACCACATTCTTCACTGCTGGAGTTTAGAAATACCAATGAGCTTTTGCATTCTGTCTGGCCACATCTCTCCCTAGGTGAATGCAGAGCCATTTACTTACTTAAAAGAGGATAGGAGGGAAAAGTAAAAACAGAGAGAAGGAAAAAGTTATACTGAATATTGGAAAAGAATATACCTGCCATAAAGGAAAAGATGGCTACAGAGGTAAGTAGATAGGTGGCTCTGGTAGTAGAAAAGCAAGAGATTGTCTAACACAGTTTCATTTTCTCTATAAAGTAGGAGGTAAGGTCATGTTGGAAACAGAGCACGGAAAGAGTGGTATCAGAGGTCCGAGGAGAACAGTGAAGGCTTGAAATAGTCCTAATGGAACTTGAGACTGGGAACTGACATGAAAAGTACATGGATTTCAAGAAGCATTTGAGGCTGATGATTATGACTTTATTTTGATGCCAATCTATTCTGTGGGAACCTTTTTGTAATAGTGTTTGCAGGCACAGAGAAAGCAAAAACAGGGTGGGAGGATGTTGCTGAATGAGTAATGGAAAGGCAGAGAGCCAGGGAATTTAGGTTATCAGAGGTGTTATTAAAATAATAGTCAGGGGTCTCTTAGCTAAATACAGGGTTGTGGTCAATGAGGTTGGAGAATAGAGAGGATTGGAACAAGTGGCTGAAAGAAGAGAGATCTGTGGTGGATGCTGGCGCTAGTGACTTCTGAGGCCGAGTAGTTTCTTTGATGAAAAAGTCCATAGAAGATCTCAGGAGATGTTCGCATTTTTCCGATTTGAACACCTTCTCCTCGTGGAGATGGGTAGATTTGCTTTCCATCTTCCATTAACCTCACACAGCCTTCGGGTGTTCATATCCTTGTTCAATATCCTGCTGCAGCAGAGCATAAATTTTCCTTTGAAAGTTCTCTTTTGGATGTCATGAACTCTAAGCTTAATCTGCCTCTTGGACTTCCTATCACTTTTCATTCATCCTTAAGTACACGTTCCTTCTAATGGGTCCTTTTAAACACTGAGCTCCTGAGAAACTCACCTTCAACATACACCTTAACAATGAAATGCACTGCGTGAATACAGTTGTGCCTCCATTCCTTTGGACTGCCCTGCAGTGTGCAATCGTGTCCTTATCTTAGGGAAGTTCTCCCATCCATAACACAGTAATACTCATCCCAGGGCTGATGGGGGCGCTGGATATCGATAGTGACCAAGGGCCCCGCTCTAAATACTGCGCAGGCCAGTCTGCCTACGACAGATACAGCCAGGCAGGGGACATAAAACAGGAGCGGCAGGGGCGTTCTTAGGGTGGGGGTCCACGTCCCGTCACTGGGTACATTGCGTAAACACGAGCCCCTCCCTTGCCTGAAGTTAATCCACGAAGCCTTGACTTCATTACGGAGGGGTTGGGGAAAGGTGGGGTCTGGCTCAGGGCTCCCCAGCCGGCGTCCCAACCCCGCGGCAACCCCGCCCTGATCTGGAAGCGCCGTGAGCGAAACGGGCAGGATAGAAAGGCGGGGAGAAGCTGCGGGGTTGAAGGCGGGGCGCGCGGGTGCAAAACCGGCCAATAGGCGGCTCTCCGGCAGCGCAGCGGAGAGCCTGCAAGGGCGCTGCCGCTAGCACCGCCGCCTTCCAAGTTTCCACTTGCGGATGCACAGCCCGGGTGGCTCCGCTCCTCCCGGCGCAGAGGGGCCCGAGGAGGCCGGAGGAGCGGACTCGGGACAGATTTCGGAGGAAGGAGAGAAGACGGGCGCCCCACCCGCTCTGGGAGGGTTGGTGAACGATGAAGGGCCGGCGGCGGCGGCGCCGGGAGTACTGCAAATTCGCGCTGTTGCTGGTGCTGTACACGCTGGTGCTGCTGCTCGTTCCCTCCGTACTGGACAGCGGCCGTGGCGGCGACAAGGGCACCGGGCACTGCCTGGGCCTGCGGCGCAGCCTGGGAGTGTGGAGCCTGGAGGCGGCGGCGGCAGGCGAGCGCGAGCAGGGCGCAGAGGCGCTGCCGGCCGCTGAGTGGGGCGGGGGCCTGTCCCCCAGGTCCTCGAGCAACCTTAGCAGCGCCGTCGGGGAGGCGGTGTCTCGCGAGAAGCAGCACATCTACGTGCATGCCACCTGGCGCACCGGTTCGTCCTTCCTGGGAGAGCTCTTCAACCAGCACCCGGACGTTTTCTACTTGTACGAACCCATGTGGCATCTGTGGCAGGCGCTGTATCCGGGCGACGCCGAGAGCCTGCAGGGCGCGCTGCGCGACATGCTGCGCTCGCTCTTCCGCTGCGACTTCTCGGTGCTGAGGCTGTACGCGCCGCCTGGGGACACCGCCGCGCGGGCCCCGGACGCCACCAATCTCACCACAGCCGCCCTCTTCCGCTGGCGAACCAACAAGGTCATCTGCTCGCCGCCGCTGTGCCCCGACGCAACCCGTGCCCGCGCCGAAGTCGGCCTCGTCGAGGACTCCGCCTGTGAGCGCAGCTGCCCACCCGTGGCTCTGAGCGCCCTGGAGGCCGAGTGCCGCAAGTATCCGGTGGTAGTCATCAAGGACGTGCGCCTTCTCGACCTGGGTGTGCTAGTGCCTCTGCTGCGGGACCCCGGCCTTAACCTGAAGGTGGTGCAGCTTTTCCGCGACCCGCGGGCCGTGCACAACTCGCGCCTCAAGTCCAGACAGGGGCTGCTGCGCGAGAGCATCCAGGTGCTGCGCACCCGCCAGAGGGGCGACCGCTTCCACCGCGTGCTGCTGGCTCACGGCGTGGGAGCTCGGCCCGGGGGCTCGGCCCGCGCGCAGCCCGCTGCGCCGCGCGCTGACTTCTTCCTCACCGGCGCGCTCGAGGTGATCTGCGAAGCCTGGCTGCGCGACCTGCTCTTCGCGCGCGGCGCGCCCGCCTGGTTGCGGCGCCGCTACCTGAGGCTGCGCTACGAGGACCTGGTGCAGCAGCCGCGCGCCCAGCTGCGCCGCCTGCTGCGCTTCGCCGGGCTGCGCGCGCTCGCTGCGCTAGACGCCTTCGCGCTCAACATGACGCGCGGCGCGGCCTATGGCGCCGACCGGCCCTTCCACCTGTCGGCCCGCGACGCCCGCGAGGCGGTGCACGCCTGGCGCGAGCGCCTGAGCCGAGAACAGGTGCGTCAGGTGGAGGCCGCCTGCGCTCCAGCCATGCGTCTGCTGGCCTACCCTCGCAGCGGAGAGAAGGGCGACGCCGAGCCGCCCGGGGACGAGGAGAAGCTGCTGGAGGCAGAGGCCGACGGCGCCACGTAGTCCCCCGCCCACCTCCCCGGGGCGGATCCGGGTAAGGCGGCCCCGGGTAGGGTCTTCCCGGGGAGCTTGGACAAGCCTGCAGCGGGAGGGGGATGCCGCCCGG
Source organism: Phataginus tricuspis (assembly GCA_029783875.1). NCBI lineage: Eukaryota > Metazoa > Chordata > Mammalia > Pholidota > Manidae > Phataginus > Phataginus tricuspis. The sequence continues at coordinate 38,089,160 of JAQQAC010016209.1, forward strand.
ATCTCACCTGTCTGAATGGATCCGAGCAGGTGGGAAAGTGCTGCTGGTAGCATTTGGGAGAGTCATTGGGATCTCTAGCTTGGCCACCTGCCTCCTTAGAGGAGGACCGTGAGACGGGAGAGGTGAGGTATGGTTGGGGCGGAGCCCAGGTTTCCGCTCTCCCAGTCTCTCCTATGAAGTAGGAGGTAGGGTTGTTGGGAGGGGGGCGGAGAGGGAAGAGGGGCATCAGAGGTCTCAGAAGAGTAGAGAAGGTTTGAAATAGTAACACAACATGAGACTGGAAAATGACATGAAAAGTATAGGATTTGGGGGACCATCTGAGGTTGATGATTATAACTTGATCTTGAGGCCAGTCGTTCCCACGGGGAAAATTTTTGCAACAGTGTTTGCAGGCGTAGAGAAAGCCCCAAGCAGGGTTTGGTGGGAAATAATGGCTCTTAGCTGACCTACTTCTACCTACTTCGTTTCATCTTTCTTCTCTGACTCTGTTTCTCTGAGTGTAGACCCTGGGCTTGCCTTTCTGAGTTACCAAGCATTCAGGCCCTCTCTTGCAACAGGTTCTGCACATGTGGTATAGTGGCTTAGAAGGGACTTTGCTTTCCCCTGGCTTATGTGGCATCATCCCGACCACCCCCAGTGGCTGGCGTTGGCAGGATATTTGACCATATCCCCTTCACATCACATCCCAACGCTGCCTCAGGTGCCTACAGGACCTCAGAGCTGGACTTCACCCCGGCTCCAGCCCATCCGTTTCAGAGATTAGACCTGAGACTGGCAGTAAGAGCTTTATAAAACAAAGTCTCTTCTCCCCCGTTTTTGTTATTCTTTCTCTGTAAAGCACATATTCTAAGATGCCACAGTGGGGTTTATATGGTCTCAAAATTCGTTCAGTGTTTGGGTCAGTATATGGCCTGTACATTCCGCTGAGGGAAGAGTATGTTCCGCATGATGACGACCTTAGGAGCCTAGTTAGTGGCCTGGGAATGGGTTTTCCCAAATAATGTGTGAGTGGAAAGGGGTAAAGCCTTCAGCAACATGTGGTCCAGAGGAGGAGGAAAAGCAGGGCTGGGTGGGTGGAAGTGACTTAAGTTTCCATTCATTATTTTGTAGTGTAATTCAGTATTCCCCTGGGGTAAAGCTCTGAGGACAAAGCTGAAGATGTTAATGAAGATAGATTTTGTTGTTGTTAACTGAGCCAGGGTTGCAGAGTGATTTCGGAAGCTGACTGTTTTTGCTTCCAGTCATTAAGTGGTTTTCTTGGTCAGTTTCTGTCACTGCTAGGAAGTCTGTGTGCTTTCCTGATTTCCAGAATGAAGGCAGGCAAGGCACAGAGTGATTTGTCACATCGTAACAAAAACATCCTTTCATCTGCTAGTCCTGCATTTACAGATGTAAGTAACATAATGGTCCCTAACCCTCCTCCACAGGCCTGGGGGACCGCCTCTCCAGGACAAATGCTGCAGCATTTTGTGACTTGAAGAACTGATTATCCCCCATAAGCTTTTTTTTTCCCACTTTACTAACATTATGGACCACTGACGGGGTGAGGTAGGAAAGCAAATAGAGAGGCAGTTAGAAGACACAGTCTAACCCTAGGAAGTTAGAGTTTGTGCAGGGGCAGTAACTATGCTGTTGTTTGGAAGGCCAGCGGGACTTCCTGTTCAGGGCCACAGGGACATCTAAGAGCAAGCTTTAGAATTGTTCACACTTTGGTGACTGAGCCCTTCTTCCCACATTTCTGCTGGCATTAGTGGGCACTTACCACGTCACCATTAACCAATGGATTTATTAAAATGCTCGTATTCCAGGTTCCTAGAAAGATAATGTTACTGGCCCACTGATTAGTTTCCAAAAGTCTGTGACACTCTACTAGGGAAGGCAAGGGAAGAGGACAGATCGTCGTGTGCTGTGCATTGAATTAAGCCTTGTACCTGTATCATTATTTTGACACGTTAACAATTTCACAGGTGAGGAATCTGAGGCTCAGAGAAGTCACATAACTTGCCCAAAGTCACACCCGGACTGAGGAGGGTAGAGCAGTGTTGGTGTTAGGGCCCAGAGTTCAAAGAATCTCTGCATTATAACACCCCCTTTCCTGGCCCTCTAAGAACCCCCTGGCAGCACCTTTGGCACCCCAGCTGGCTTAGTCCCTAATGGGGGGAAACACACTTAGCTTTATTACTAATGGGTTCCAACCAGCAACCAAATCAATCACATATCACTGAGCTGCTGTGGCACCTACATAGGAAAACCGGTGACTCTACAGCCATCCTGCTGATGGCTGCCCTTCCCATGTAGCATCTGAGCATGCCCTGGGCTCAGTGGTGAAGAGGGGTATCTTGCCAATGTATTTCAGTCTCAGGCAAGTTCACTGTAGATTCAATGTGACCAGAGAAATGACAGTAGAACATTCTTGGGTGAAAGGGTTATACCCAACTTTACTTTCATGATGGCAGGTCAATCACTAAAATCTCATCCACTCAGAATGAGTCTGCATGCAGCAAGCCAGTCTCTGCCTCTGGGCCCCTCTGCCTGCACAGCTGTCTCTGGGCCTCTATCCTCGGTGCTGCTACCACTCCAGCCTCTGTTATGCTCTCATGCAGCCTTGCAGCCGTGCCACCGTGCCATCCAGAATGCTGGTGGAGCTCTTTATAGAGAGTCAATAATGACATATTGCCCACAGTTGTGTAGTGAGCTAGCCAACCAGGGCCAGGTGAGAATCCTGGCCACAGGGACCTTCACTTTATCCACAAGGGGCTACACATAAATTAACCTGGGTAACTCCTGGCTGGGGCGTACCTGAAAGCCAGGGTGTGGCAGGAAGGAAGTAGTGTGCTTCTCCTCAGAGCTGGATAGAAACCACAGCATCCACAGCCAAGTCACCAAGAACCCAGGCCCTTTCCATCTTTTCTGTCCTCTCAGCTTTCCTTGCCCAGCTTATGTTCCCAAGGTCACAAGATGGGAGCCTCAGATACAAGCATCGTAACTCCGCAGGGCTGTTCACAGGCAGAAAGGAAGGAACCTGGTTAGTAAGTAAGGGGGGAGGAGCTTGTTCTCACGCATCTCTCATGCCTTCAGCCTGGTTATAAAGCCTTTCCAGAACCCCCTCAACCAGTCAACTTCCTCTTATGTCTCATTGGCCAGAACTGGGTCACATGCCCTGCCCTGGTAAAAGGATGGGATCACGATTGGCTTAGACCAGTGGTTCTCAGCCTGATGGGACAGTACATTCACCTGAGGAGTTGTTTGTGGGTTTTTTGACATCAATACCTCAGCTCCATGCCCCAGAAATTCTGATTTAATTGGTCTGGGGTGAGGTTCAGGCACAGATCATTTTAAGAACTCCCAGGTGATTGTACTTTGCAGCCAAAATTGAGAACCACTGACTTTGACCAGTCATGATTCATCTCCTGGGCCAGGCCGTGGCCAGTGGAACAGGCCAGGATGAGGACTAAAGGTCATTGATGAGCAGTGAAGTGTCCGCCCAGTAATCTACATGAAAGAACTTGGAGCTCTGAAGTTCCAAGCAGAGGTAGGGTGTTAATATGGAAAGGGGAAAACGTCTTCAATTATTCATGGACCCACTTATCTCCCTCTCACATTCCTTCAAATGCCTTGCTGTTTGTGGCTCCTTAAAGAATAATCCATCATTGCAGACTGTCCACTTCTGTTCCAGGTGGACTAATGTGCTCTCCTGTCCTTTTCAGCATGTATCCCTTTGACCTCTGCCCTTGGTAGGACCCTCGATTGCATCACTGTAGGCATTTAAGACACCTTGGTCTTTGTTCTTGACACAGAGGGGGCCCTTAGAATGAAATTAGGAAAGGAGGTGTGGATAAAAATGAGAGTTCCTGTGGCCAGGATTCTCACCTGTCCCTGGTTGACTAGCTCACTGCATACCTGTGGGCAATACATGGCTGTTGACTCTATATAAAGAGCTCTGCACTTGACACGGTGGCATGGCTGCAAGGCTGCAGGAGAGCAGAGCAGAGGCTGGAGTGGTGGCAGTGCCAGGAACAGAGGCCCAGAGGACGGCTGTGTGGGACGGCTGTGCAGAGAGGCCCAGAGGACGGCTGTGCAGACAGAGGGGCCCAGAGGCAGAGACCGGCTTGCTGCATGCAGACTCGCTCTGAGTGAACAGGATTTTAGTGACTGACCTGCCACCGTGGGAATAAAGTTGGGTATAACCCTTTCACCCCAAGAACGTTTTGCTGTCAATTTCTTTGGTCACATTGAATCCATAGTGAACTTGCCTGGGGGCTGAAACCCACTGGCAAGACAGGAGGTAAGTGCACTTCAACCTAAGCCACGTAAGAAAGCTTGCTTGCTGAGGAAATCATCCAAACAGAAAAAGAAATGATCAGCCACCACCACATCTCTAACAAAGCATTTTGAAAGCCATTCTATTTTAATCAGGACACCACATCCCAGACGGCTAATGTGTAAATAATCACTGAAAAGAGAACCTCTTGCTTAGACAGTTTGCTGAAGAGCGGGCATTTGTTAAACATTGTCCCTACACAGACTTTCTCATTCAAAGAAATGTGTTTAAATTCCTGATCATAAATCTGTGCAGGTGCTGTGTTCAAGCCAGAGGGCTGGAAGTTAGGATGGTGTGAGTGTGTGTGCATAGACAGGTACTTGAGTGGCAAGGCTGCAGTTAGGTGCAAACACTTTTCAAAAACACATCCTCATCCAAATCCTTATTGCCCCCTTATCAGGTTAGTGTTGCCTTTGATCATGACATTATTGGAGCTCTGCCTTGGGAGCTCCTCCCCCAGGCAGGGTCCCCTCAGATGATGGTAGATTTGGTGTTTAGGAAAAATCAAGAGGAAGGTGACATTTACTGAGTGCCTATTTTGTGTTACCTGCTTAATGCATGTTGTCTGAGTTAGTCCTCATCTCAGCTTGATGAGGTAGATGGTGTCCCCATTTTATGGATGGGGAAACAAGCTCAGAAAGGTTGAGTAATTATCAAGGGTAACACAGCCAGAGGATTAAAATCAGATGCTCACTCTGTTTTGAAACTAGTGTTTAAGAAATTTTTAGAAGGAACCAAAGCATGTGGTGAAAAATGAGTTCAACAGTTTTGGAAGGATACAAAATACCTGCCAGGCTCACTTCCCAGAAGCATCCACTACAGTTCTTGTGATAAATGTCTACCAATGTCTTATGCAAATTGAAACCAATATGTAGCCATTTTTGTAGCTAAATATTTCTAATTCCTTAACATTTTTTTCTTGTAATGAGGACTTTCAAGGTCAACTCTCTTAGCAACTTTGTTGTACACAATACAGTATTATTAACTATAGTCACCATGTTGTACATTCCAAATGATGACATAATCCCTACCTTGGACAAGTCCTTGAAGTCGGGGATGGGGAGAGCATGCCCACGGAATGTGTTTGCTGCTTTTAGTTACCTATCCAGCAGTCCCTGGCCAGCAGCTGAGGACACATCCGTCACCGGTTTTGAAAAGTCCCAATACCGACTACATTTAGTATCTACAAGGGCATGCTTTTTTTTCCAAAAAGCATTTAGCGAGATTTTTTTAGGGACTACTTTTCGGTATCTCTGTGCTTGTTTAAAGGGAGGGAGGGTGCATTTCAATCTAAATGCTTAAAATTTAAAAACTGACATATTTTTCTGGACTAAAATTGTGTATGCTTCTGGTAATCAGAAGTCTGAGAATATTGGCTGCTGATAGTTGCCATCATGTTCTTACAAAATCATTTTCTGTTTTTCTGTGGCATCTTCCAACAGCTAGCTATATCACAAAGTGCTGCTGAGTTCATCCATTTATCCTTTAGCAAAGGCTCAGTAATGTTTAGGGGAAGGTTTATGGACTTAAGAAACTTAGTGCCAGCTAATTGAAATAAAATCTTTTATCAGTTACAGTTAAACTTAATAATTATTTAGCTTTTGTTTAGGGATTTTTCTGATGGTCTTTCATGAATAATCTAAGTAGTTGTTCCCTTCCCTACTTTGTGTCAGTGTTTCAGAAAATAGTGAATTTCACTCCTGTGCTTCCATTAAATCCAGTTGTGATAAAATCTGACTTGTGAGGTGTGACAGAAATAAAACTAATGAAACCTTTAAAAATTTTTCCATAGGTTCTTCTTTTTAATGTCTATTAGTATTTCATTGTAAGAGTGTATTGTAATATGTGTAACTAGTTCCTATTCCCAATAGTTCATTGCTACATTTTCAATAATATCCTTTGCAAACATGTTAAGCATATGAAAAGTTTCTATCGTAGGGTGACCGTATATAGCAAAGGGCGTGTGCTTTTTATATTTCAAGAGGTAAAGTTCTTAAAAGTCGTACCAAATTTCACTTCCACCAGTTGTTTCTTAGAGTGTCTGTTTCCCATACTTTCAACCACGTGAATTTCATCTAATTTTTTCATTTTGGCTAGTCCGATGGGTGGACAATCCTTTCTCACAGCCCTGTGGCTCTCTCTGACCCCACAGTTACTCTCAGATGATGAAGATTGCCTCACACCTCAGGTAACCAGGCTGAGGAGATGAAATCAATTTCTTAACCCTTCTGCTGTCCACATGTACTTGGCAAGTCATTTCTGTAATTCCTTTGAAGGACTGGATATGTTCGGAAATAAAAACTCTCTTTCCTTTATAGCACCACACTTATAAAGTCAGATTTTAGCGAGCTTGTTAAGATGGCCTTCTCGGACTGCTGCAGTGGGGTGTCCCTACTAACTTGAACTTTAGATGTTTTGGGGCACTATCAGTGGGGAAATCAGGCTGATTTTAAATGAGGTTCAACCTTCATTTTCTCCATGGCCCCGAGAGACCTCTGGTAGTCACGGGGGTGGGAGAGGGCAGAAGGGCCCCTTTGTAGTTGGCAAGGCAGGATTCAGAGGGTGTTCAAAGAGATGTTTAGACTGGACAGAAATTTCCTTCCTGTGAATACAAATGTAATATAAATCATCAGGAGTGATGCTTTTAAAAAACATTCGTAAGCAGTGGCTTAAAATTCCTCAGTATGCCTTTTCTCAGCCTGTTCTCCGCATGAGCAGCACAGACAAGAGTGAAACTAAAGCAGCTCAGCTGGCCTTACTTATCCATGTCTGACGTTCCCCTCTAGCAGACTGACTCATAAGTGGGCCTCTCTCTCTGTGAGGTCACCTGGCCCCTCATCCCCTTGCTTTGTCATGGAACCCAAGGAATGTGCTGGGTTGAAAGAAACATTGCTGCTTAGGTGCAGTATAGAATACGAACAGCAGATACTAACAAACAGCTCTGGCCCAGGTTCAAGAACACAGGGAAGTGGAGAACTGTTTGGGAGCCGAACAGGAAGCAGTTTCAACTGGAGAAAAGCTGCCGAGCTCAGTGATGTGCTCCTGAGAAGTGGAATCCTTTGGCTTTGCTCCCTGCCCCCTCTGCCCACAGGCATCAGGCCAGCAGGCCTGACATTTTTGCAGCTGGCCTGGTTCGCATTCAGATCCATTGTGCTGGATGCTGAGGGGAAGTGGGTAGCATCAGTTGCTAGTGAATAGTTTTAAATTAGGGGGTTAAGAGGCTAGAAGGATAACCACCACGTTTGACTGCAGTGACGACCCACGTTGGGAGTGTGCAGATTCTCCTCCCCTGAAACGGACGTGTGCAGCAAGGATCTGTGCTGTGGAATCACATTCTGAAAACAGCCAGTGACATAGATGTGTCATTACTCACTGAGTGGAAGCCCCCTCTGTTAAGTCTTACCTTCAGGCAGGAGTGTTCAAAATAACCTTGGGAGGCACAGGGAGAGTTGTGAGGATGCAGGGCAGTCTCTAGGCCCTGCCAGCAAGAAGCCTTGAATCTGGCCTGAGATCCAAATGCCTAGAGGGTCAGCTTGGAGAGATTAATGTTGTGTGATTAATATTGTTGGGTCATGGTCACCAGCAGCCTGGAAGCAGAGAAACTAGCCCAACTGAAGGTCTGAAATAGCACATTGTGGAAACATTTGTAAGGTATAGAGACCAGGCAGGTGGTCAAGACTGAGTTCTTTTGTAAAGCTGATGAACTGAGGAAAGTTATGAGCAGACCCCAGCATGGACTGGGAGGCTGACCAAAGTGATCCTTACATGCAGATAGATAAGTTGAGTTTTAGGGGAAAATGTCCCAGAGCTTTGAGGTCACTTTTCCCATGAATGAGACCAGACTTACCGACAAGGACTCATTACTGCCTCAGAGAGATCATGGGAACAGTAAGCCAAAAATACTAAAGTCAAGATGATGTTTTAAAAATAGGACTTCCTTTCAAGCAGCCTAGAGCTGGCATATGTTGAATATACAGATTTTATAAGCAATAAAAGTAGATGCTGTGTCTTGTTCTAATAAAGGATATCACCAATAAGGATGTAACAAAGGAGAACAATACATTCTTCAGGTTCTGCAAACAAAGAAGTTACACTTTGTTGCCTTTCTGTGCACTCCCCACCCCTCCAGCTAGAGATCCCAAAGAGGACTGCTTTGCAAAAAGATGGTTGGCTGAAAGCAAATACACATACACCCTCTCCCCAAGAACAACAAAACTCCTAGCATTTATTCAATGTTTTCTACATTTGTTGTATTTATTTTTATGTCTTAACAGTTAAAGGAAGAAAGAGAAATAGTTTTGAGCTCAGGAAAAATCCACATCCTGCTCCAAAGTAGGGCCATCTTTGGCCGTGCTGTAGGCTGGGAGCAGGATTGGTTTACATGCTCCAGTGTCCTGTGCCCATATGAGCCTGCTTGGGAACAGGGCGCCATTTTATCCCTGGTGGACTGTGGGCTAGGAGAGGGTGGAAGAGACAAAATGCCTCGCTCTGTAGGGAGAAATACTGGAAGTGACAGGCCCAGACCCTGTACACTGACTAGACCTCTTGACTTGTGAGTCTTAAAGCTGATGGGAGGCAGTCCCAGTGCCCCCACCCCATCTTCAGCTACTCCATTGACTTATAGCCCCTGTGGGGGTCGAAGGGCTGCCTGAATGGCAGGTCCAACCTCTAGTCACAGCCCCGTGCCCTCTGTACCCCTGCCAACCCCACTTGGTAGATGGCAAACATCTGCAGGTGGGCAGTCAAATATACGTTATGAAATGCTAACTCAGTTCCTTTATTTGAGCTGGGAACGACTTTACTCACAAAAGCAATTATGAATGTCAATTAAAATTATGCTTTGGAGCAGCTCAATGAAAGGAAAAAACAAAAGTCAACTAGGCAAACTCAGCTGTTTCCAAGTGTTATTAATACTGGTTTGGAGTGCAATCATTTTGTTCTCAAGGGAGCTCAAACACTTGGGAAATTTTTAGCTGCGGGTGGGTATGATAAAATTGGAAATGTTATTATATTCTAGTCTATTGGGGAAAATAATGGCCATTTCATTGTTGCGCTGGCAGACTCTGGGGCTTCACTGAAGACTCGCATGGATTGGGGTTCTACTCTGACTTCTGGAGCAAAGTGGGTCCTCTTCTCCCACAGGGAGGGGGTGGGGGAACAGCTCAGCTCGACATGGGCTGCCCGGATCCAGGCAAGTGCTCGTCCCTAGTTCCTGCCCTTGCTCCCCAGACAAAAAATTTGTGGGTTTTTTGGATTTTTTTTTTCACTCTGTCCCTATTTTCACCTGAAGCCAAGTTGTTTCAAGTACTAAGTACAACTGAAAATATTATTGACTAGGGCAAGTACACTGCCACCCTGTGCCACTGCCACTTAATTTTTCAGATTGAAAGTCTGGAAATGATTTATAACATTTGTGCTGCTTCAAGTACATTTCTAGGCTATTTGCGGGGTGCAGTTATATTAGCAAACTAAATGTTTCCTATTACATCTTGCTGTGGAGTTGGAGTGAGGGAATGCTTGCACTTTGACATCTCTATTATTTCAAGTATTATTGTAACATTATCCCTAAGTAGCTCCCTTAAAAAAAAAAAACCTTAATGGCTCTATTGTCGCAAACATTGTCAGTCACTTCTGTTTTCTTTGGCACTGCGTTTCATTGATTTGAGGTGAAAACAGAAAGGTTAAGGAAGCTTCACCCAGGTTAACAGATAAGCATTGATGGTAACAGCATCCACAAAGGGTGGTTCCAGGGTAGGATGTTGGGAGAAGACTCCTCGTTGCTGTTGGAAAGGAGGCAGGCTAATGGCTGGCCACAGCCTTTTTGTGCTGGAGAGGGTTCAGGAGGAAGGCTGTTACAATAGGCTGGGAAGTCATTCACCCGTGATAACGGGACCTGCTGAATACCCGGAAATCTCAGTGCCCTCACCCCAAGTGCCAAGCCCTGTGACCAACTTTGAGCATCTGTAAAGTAGCTTTGGATGGTAAACCCAGGGTGCCTCAGCTGACACAAGTATGTGGGTAGAGACAGGCATGTACTTCCCGAGGCGAAACCCAGAAAAAATTGAAGGAAAGAGGGCAGGGGTGGTAAACATCTACCAGTGCAGTTCAAGGAGGGAAGTGAGGGATCCATGCAAGTTACCAGATCCATTCGGGAGCCCAGGGTTGGTACGTGACTTGAAAAGGGCCAGGAAGGCCACTGATAGCAGCGGAGTTACAAGTTCATTTGGTTGAACCTTCTGTTCTCAAACTTTAAAGCCAGCAGGAAGTTGATTCTTCCTCCTCCCCCATCCCAGTTTCCAAGGTTGAAACAAGTATGATTAAAATGCTAAGAGTGTGTCTTCCTGAGTTATTCCGCAGTAGCCTGGGGAGCCTCAGTCAGGCTAACCGCATGCAATCACAGTGCAGGCTGGCAGCCAGAAGAACGTTTCCCTTTAATGGCAGTGAGGCTATCAGGTCAAGGAGTTGCATGTAAGGGCCAAGCTGGTCATTTAAATACTCTGGGGAACTGTAGCAAAGGAGATAAGGTCACCCACCTCTTTGAAATATGAATTTGAATCTTTAAGTAAACAATCCATTTTTTAAAAGTGCAAGCGAATTTTGTGAATTATTTGAGTATTAAGGAATGACTTAACACTTAATGCTCCATATTAAAAAACTTATACACGCTTTACAAAAACAATGATATGCAGAAATCTCTATAATTCTGGGAATTACTTGCACTAGATTTTTAAAATCAATTTTCTATTATCATATAGATAGATCTTTAAATAGTTTTGACTTTGGAACGACCAGAAGAATCTTACACTCGTTTCAGTGTGCAGGCAGCAGCAAACATTTTCAGTCTCCCCAGACCCTGGGTAAACAGAAATAGTTTCAACCGAGCAGTTTAGCAGCTTAAAATTTAATTCTTATGGAAACAACCTAAATGTCCATTGATAGATGAATGGATAAAGAGGTGGTACATATGTACAATGGAATATTACTCAGCCATAAAAGGAACGAACTCTTGCCATTTGCGAAAACATGGATAGACGTAGAGTGTATTATGCTAAGTGAAATGAGATGGAGAGAGACAAATACTGTGTGATCTCACTTATATGTGGAATCTAAAAAAAAAAACCAAATCAACAAACAAACAAAAAACTGAAATGGGCTTATAAACACAGATAACCAGACTGCTGGTTGCCATATGGGAAGGGAGAGGAGGAAAGGTGAAATAGGTGAAGGGGAAAAAAATTAGTGAAAATGTTTGATATCTTTATCTGGGTGATGATTACATGAGTGTATACACATGTCAAAATTCATTAAGCTGTACACTAGGATTTGTGCAGTTTAGTGTATGTACCTCAATATAAAAAATTTTTTTAAGTAAATAAAATTTAATTCTTCATTGTCAAACACCCAGTAGCTGGATAAGAGGCCAAAGCTAGCTACTCGGTCACTGGAGCTGGCTGAGAAACTGAGTGTTTTTGGTTTTTAAATATGCATTTGAAGTTGAATACTTCATAGCTCCAAATGAATAGGGTTCTATAGTATTAAGAAGAGTGGAGTCTGTAGTGAACTAAATTCTTAATCCTATCTCTAGGATATGGGAGCTTAAGAGTTTTGGGGGAACATCACACTAAGACTTCATGGACATGTTTATGTTTTAAACACACCCAGAAATAATGAAAAATGGAAATTAATGACAGTTTTTTAGGGTCTACTTGGGGGCTGTAGGCTCCATGGAGGTATAAATCAGAACTGGAAGGTATGTGAACATCCCTATCCTGATTCAGTGACATTCTGGAACCAGAGACCAAAACCAGAGAATAGGAGTCCGTTTCTAATGTAAAGAAAAAGTCTTGTGAGGTCGCTGCCTGTCCACTGCGGGCTGCCCCACCTAGATTAGCTGGACTTCCAAACAGTTCTTCAAGTACCCCGGAGGTAGTATAATAATAGATCCTGTCCTCCCCTTCTCCCACCTGTTCTGCCAGTGATTTGATAAAAAAAAATTCGAACTCAAATGAAAAGCAGCTTTTCAGGTGGATTTAAATTTTTTTTAAGATTTGTAATAAAAGGATTTAAAGAGTGATTATGGGTCCAGGGGTTGGGCTGAGCAGTATCTTCATAAACATTTATTGGAACATGGGATGTGACCAGGCAACATTTAGCACGTGTTTAGTCATTGACAGAAAAATCTCCCTGAGTTACTGCCAAGTTGTTTCCTGGTCTCTAAGACAGCCCAAATGGAGAGCTGATCACATTGCACAAAGTAACAGAGGAAAACTTTTCATTTTGAAATAATTATAGACTCATAGGAAGTTGCAAAAACAGTACAGAGAGGTCCAGTGTACCATCCACACAGCTTTTCCCAAAGGTAGTAGGGTCTTTTTTGTAGACCAGTATCAACAACAGGAAATTGATATTGGTACATTCTACAGACCTTATTCAGTTTTCAACAGTTTTTACATACACTCATTTTGTGTGTATGCATAGATCTGTATAATTTTATCCCATACGGATATGTGTAAACACCACCACCATCAAGATATGGAACTGTTCCATCAGCACCAAGAAGCTCTCTTGTGCTACCCCTTTGTAGTCACATACCACATCCCACCCAACCCCTTTCCTGGCAAACACTCACCTGTTCTACATCTCTATAATTGTGTTATTTCAAGATTGTTATATAAATGGAATCATATGTAACCTTTTGAGATTGTCTATTTTCATTCAGCATAATTCTCTGGAGATTGATTAGGTTGTTGCAAATATCAATAGTTCATTCCTTTTCATTGCAGAGTGGTTTTCCATGATATGGATCTACCGCAATTTGTTTAACCATTAACTCATTGAAGGACATTTGGATTGTTTCCAGTTTTTTTGTATTAAGGCATTATTGATATACACTATTATGAAGGTTTGACATGAAAAAACAACATGGTGACTACTTTTACCCATATTATCAAGTCCACACCCATACCCCAATGCAGTCACTGTCCTTGGGTGTAGTAAGATGCCACAGATTCACTGTTTGCCTTCTCTGTGCTACACTGTTTTCCCGGTGACCCCCCACACCCTGTGCACTAAACATACTACCCCTCAATCCCCTTCTCCCTCCCTCCCCACCCACCTTCCCACACCCCTCCCCTTTGGGAACCACTAGTCCCTTCTTGGAGTCTGTGAGTCGGCTACTATTTTGTTCCTTCAATTTTGCTGTGTTGTTATTTATACTCCACAAATGAGGGAAATCATTTGGCACTTGTCTTCGTCCACCTGGCTTATTTCACTGAGCATAATATCCTCCAGCTCCATCCATGTTGTTCCAAATGTTAGGATTTGTTTCTTTCTTATGGCTGTATAATATTCCATTGTGTATATGTACCACATCTTCTTTATCCATTCATCTACTGATGGACACTTAGGTTGCTTCCATATCTTGGCTATTGTAAATAGTGCTGCAATAAACATAGGGGTGCATATGTCTTTTTGAATCTGAGAAGCTGTATTCTTTGAGTAAATTCCAAGGAGTGGGATTCCTAAGTCAAATGGTATTTGTATTTTTAGTTTTTTGAGGAACCTCCATATTGCTTTCCACAGTGGTTGAACTAGCTTACATTCCCACCAGCAGTGTAGGAGAGTTCCCCTTTCTCTACATCCTGGCCAGCATTTGTTGTTCTTAGTCTTTTGGATGCTGGCCATCCTTACTGGTGTGAAGTGATATCTCATTGTGGTTTTAATTTGCATTTCCCTGATGATCAGTGATATGGAGCATCTTTTCATGTGTCTGTTGGCAATCTGAATTTCTTCCTTGGAGAATTGTCTTTTCATATCCTCTGCCCATTTTTTAATCGGGTTTTTTGCTTTTTGGGTGTTGAGGCATGTAAGTTCTTTATATATTTTGGATGTTAACCCCTTGTTGGATATGTCATTTACAAATATATTCTCCCATACTGTAGGATGCCTTTTTGTTCTGTTGATGGTGTCCTTTGCCACACAGAAGCTTTTTAGTTTGACGTAGTCCCATGTGTTCATTTTTGCTTTTCTTTCCCTTGCTTGAGGAGATGCGTTCAGGAAAAAGTTGCTCATGTGTATATTCAGGAGTTTTTTGCCTATGTTGTCTTCTAAGAGTTTTACAGTTTCATGACTTACATTCAGGTCTTTGATCCATTTCGAGTTTACTTTTGTGTATGGGGGTAAACAATAATCCAGTGTCATTCTCCTGCATGTAGCTGTCCAGTTTTGCCAATGCCAGTTGTTGAAGAGGCTGTCATTTCCCCATTGTATATCCATGGCTCCTTTATGGTATATTAATTGACCATATATGGTTGGGTTTATATCTGGGTTCTCTGGTCTGTTCCATTGGTCTGTGGGTCTGTTCTTGTGCCAGTACCAAATTGTCTTGATTACTGTGGCTTTGTAGTAGAGCTTGAAGTTGGGGAGCATAATCCCCCCAGCTTTATTCTTCCTTCTCAGGATTGCGTTGGCTATTTGGGGTCTTTTGTGGTTCCATATGAATTTCAGAACTATTTGCTCTAGTTCGTTGAAGAATGTTATTGGTATTTTGATAGGGATTGGAATGAATCTGTAGATTGCTTTAGGCAGGATGGCCATTTTGATAATATTAATTCTTCCTATCCATGAGCACGGGATGTGTTTCCATTTATTGGTATCTTCTTTAATTTCTCTCATGAGTGTCTTGTAGTTTTCAGACTATAGGACTTTCACTTCCTTGATTAGGTTTATTCCTAAGTATTTTATTCTTTTTGATGCAGTTGTGAATGGAATTGTTTTCCTGATTTCTCTTTCTGCTAGTTCATTGTTAGTATATAGGAATGCCACAGATTTCTGCATATTAATTTTGTATTCTACAACTTTGCTGAATTCAGATATTAGATATAATAGTTTTGGAGTGGATTCTTTAGGGTTTTTTTATGTACAATATCATATCATCTGCCAACAGGGACAGTTTAACTTCTTCCTTGCCAATCTGGATGCCTTTTCTTTCTTTGTGTTTTCTGATTGCTGTGGCAAGGGCCTCCAGTACTATGTTGAATAGAAGTGGGGAGAGTGGACATCCTTGTTTTGTTCCTGATCTGAAAGGAAAAGCTTTCAGCTTCTCACTGTTAAGTATAATGTTGGCTGTGGGTTTGTCATATATGGCCTTTATTATGTTGAGGTACTTGCCCTTTATACCCATTTTGTTGAGAGTTTTTATCATGAATGTGTGTTAAATTTTGTCAAATGCTTTTTCAGCATCTATGGAGATGATCATGTGATTTTTGTCCTTTCTGGTGATGTGGGGGATGATGTTGATGGATTTTCGAATGTTGTACCATCCTTGCATCCCTGGAATAAATCCTACTTGATCATGATGGATGATCTTTTTGATGTATTTTTGAATTTGGTTTGCTAATATTTTGTTGTGTATTTTTGCATCTATGTTCATCAGGGATAGTGGTCTGTAATTTTCTTTTTTTGTGGTGTCTTTGCCTGGTTTGGGTATTAGAGTGATGCTGGCCTCATAGAATGAGTTTGGAAGTATTCCCTCTTCTTCTACTCCTTGGAGAACTTTAAGGTGGATGGGTATTAGGTCTTCACTAAATGTTTGATAAAATTAAGCGGTAAAGCCATCTAGTCCAGGCGTTTTGTTCCTAGGTAGTTTTTTGATTACCAATTCAATTTCGTTGCTGGTAATTGGTCTGTTCAGATTTTCTGTTTCTTTCTGGGTCAGCCTAGGAAGGTTGTATTTTTCTAGAAAGCTGTCCATTTCTTCTAGGTTATCCAGTTTGTTAGCATATAATTTTTCATAGTATTCTCTAGTAATTCTTTGTATTTCTGTGGTGTCCATAGTGACTTTTCCTTCCTCATTTCTGATTCTGTTTATGTGTGTAGACTCTCTTTTCTTCTATATAAGTCGGGCTAGGGGTTTATCTATTTTGTTTATTTTTTTGAAGAACCAGCTCTTGCTTTCATTGATTCTTTCTATTGTTTTATTCTTCTCAATTTTATTTATTTCTGCTCTAATCTTTATTATGTCCCTCCTTCTACTGACTTTGGGCCTCATTTGTTCTTCTTTTTCTAGTTTCATTAATTGTGAGATTAGACTGTTCATATGGGATTGTTTTATTTCCTGAGGTGGGCCTTTATTGCAATATACTTTTCTCTTAGCCCAACATTCACTGCATCCCATAGATTTTGCAGTGTTGAATTATTGTTGTCATTTGTCTCTACATATTGCTTGATCTCTGTTTTTATTTGTTCATGGATCCATTGGTTATTTTGGAGTATGTTGTGAAGCCTCCATGTGTTTGTGGGATTTTTCATTTTTTAAATTTATGTTTGTATAATTTATTTCTAGTTTCATACCTTTGTGGTCTGAGAAACTGGTTGGTACAATTTCAATCTTTCTTAATTTACTGAGGCTCTTTTTGTGGCCTAGGATATGATCTATTCTTGAAAATGTTCCATGTGCACTTCAGAAGAATGTGTATTCTGCTGCTTTTGGGTGTAGATTTCTGTAGATGTCTGTTAGGTCCATCTGTTCTAATGTGTTGTTCAGTGCTTCTGTCTCCTTACTTATTTTCTGTCTGGTTGATCTGTCCTTTGGAGTGAGTGGAGTGTTGAAGTCCCCTAGAATGAATGCATTGCATTCTATTTCCCCTTTTAATTCTGTTTTATTTGTTTCACATATGTATGTGCTCCTGTGTTGGGTGCATAGATATTTATAATGGTTATATCTTCTTGTTGGACTGACCCATTTATTATTATGTAATGTCCTTCTGTGTCTCTTGTGACTTTGTTTTGAAGTCTATTTTGTCTGATACAAGTACTGCAACTCCTGCTTTTTTCTCCCTATTAGTTACATGAAATACCTTTTTCCATCCCTTTACTTTTAGTCTGTGTATGTCTTTGGGTTTGAAGTGAGTCTCTTGTAGGCAGAATATAGATGGGTCTTGTTTTTTTATCCATTCGGTGACTCTATGTCTTTTGATTGGTGCATTTAGACCATTAACATTTAGGGTGATTATCGATAGGTATGTATTTATTGCCATTGCAGGCTTTAGATTTGTGGTTACCAAAGGTTCAAGGTTAATTTCCTTACTATCTAAGAGTCTTAACTCACTTAATATGCTATTACAAACACAGTCTAAAGGTTCTTTTTTTCTCCTCCTTTTTCTTCCTCTTCCATTCTTTTTATATTCGGTATCATATTCTGTACTCTTTGTCTATCCCTTGATTAACTTTGGGGATAGTTTATTTAATTTTGCATTTGCTTAGTAATTAACTGTTCTACTTTCTTTACTGTGGTTTTATTACCTCTGGTGACAGCTGTCAAACCTTAGGAACACTTCCATCTATAGCATTCCCTCCAGAATACACTGTAGAGATGGTTTGTGGGAGGTAAATTCTGTCAGCTCTTGCTTATCTGGAAATTGTTTAATCCCTCCTTCAAATTTAAATGATAACCTTGCCGGAAAAAGTATTCTTGGTTGAGGCCCTTCTGCTTCATTGCATTAAATACATCATGCCACTCCCTTCTGGCCTGTAAGGTTTCTGCTGAGAAGTCTGAGAGTAGCCTGATGGGCTTTCCTTTGTATGTGATCTTATTTCTCTCTCTGGCTGCTTTTAATAGTCTGTCCTTATCCTTGATCTTTGCCATTTAAATTACTTTATGTCTTGGTGTTGTCTTCCCTGGGTCCCTTGTGTTGGGAGATCTGTGCATCTCCATGGCTGAGAGATTATCTCCTTCCCCAGATTGGGGAATTTTTCAGCAATTACCTCCTCAAAGACACTTTCTATCCATTTTTCTCTCTCTTCTTCTTCTGGTACCCCTATAATGTGAATATTGTTCCGTTTGGATTGGTCATATAGTTCTCTCAAATTATTTCATTCTTAGAGATCCTTTATTCTCTCTGTGCCTCAGCTTCTTTGTATTCCTCTTCTCTAGTTTCTATTTTATTTATCATCTCCTCCACCATATCTAATCTGCTTTTAAAACTTTCCATTGTATGTTTCATTTCTGATACTGTGTTCCATAATGATTGAATCTCTGACCAGAATTCATCCTTGAGTTCGTGAATATTTTTCTGTATCTCCATGAGCATGTTCATGATTTTTATTTTAAAATACCTTTCAGGCAGATTCATGAGGTTGATTTCATTTGAATTTTTCTCAGGGGTGGTTGTATTCATAATTTTACTTTGAACAAGGTTCCTTTGGCCTTTCATAATATTTATATATGGCACCTTCTAGTGCCCAGAAGCTCTACTCTCTGGAGCTGCTCAGCCCCTGAAGCAATGTCGGGGGTCGCAGGGGAGTGGTGTTGGTGCCTGGGGGGAGGAAAGAGCTGTTTCCTGCTTCCCGGCTGCTATGCCTGTCTCCACTGCCAGAACCAGTGGGCCAAGCACACAGGTATAAGCCTATGTGCTTTGCCTTTGTAGTTGCTGTAGACGGGGCTTCCCTCTGGCTGGCCTAATGGCAGGGTAGGGTTTGCCGGTTTGTGAGCCAGGTGGAGCTGGCCTGGAGGAAGGTACAGCAGGCTGTGTATCATGGAGGGGGATCTTGGAGCTGCATATCCAGCCAGTGTGCTGGAGCACCTGAAGATTGTGAAAGTTCCTAACCTGCTGGGCAGAGTGCACCTGAACAATTTTGTCTACCTGTCCTTTTCCCTGAGCAGTAAGCTTTGTGCAATCCTTGCACCTTTAGCAGCCCTCTTGCTGTTAGGAAGTCTCTCAGACTGCCCACCTTTCTTTTATCCCAGTGCAGCTGGATATGGATCCCTGCTTTCCACAAGCAGCTTGAATCTTCGTCTCTCCAGGTATTCTGCCTGTCTTAGCTTTCCAACCCCCTTATCACGAGAGTACCAATGAAACACGATGAAATGTAGGTTTGTGCTCCCAGATCAGATCTCCAGAGTTAGGTATTCAGCAGTCCCAGGCCTCCACTCCCTCCCTGCTCTGTTTCTCTTCCTCCCACTGGTGAGTTGGGGTGGGGGAAGGGCTTGAGTCCCACCAGGCCACAGCTTTGGTACGTTACCCTATTCCATGAGGTTTATTCTTTTCTCCAGGTGTATGCAGTTTGGCACAGTCCTCTTTCCTGTTGCTCTTTTGGGATTAGTTGTATTAATCATATTTTCGTATTATATGTGGTTTTAGGAGGAAGCTTCTCCCACCTCTCATGCCGCCATCTTTAATCCTCTCCAATCCAGTTTTTGGCTATTACATATAAAGCTACTGTGACTGTTCTGTGTAGATTTTTGTGTACACATTAAATTTCATTTCTCTGGGATGAATGCCCAGAAGTGCAACTGCTGGATCATTTGGTAAGTGTGTTTAGTTTTATAAGAAACTACCAAACTGTTTTTCAGAGTGGCTGTACCATTTTTACATTCCCACCAGCAATGTGTGAGAGATTCCTGTGAAGCCTCACCAGCATTTGGTTTTGTCACTGTTTTGTATTGTAGCTGTTCTAATAGGTATGTAGTGGTATGTCATAGTTTTCATTTGCATTTTCCTAATGGCTAATAATGTTGAACATCTTTTCATGTGCTTATTTGCCATCCATATCACCTCTTTGATGAAATGTAGGTTCAAGTGTTTTGCCCATTTCCTAATTAGATTGTTTGTTTTTTACTACTGAATTTTGAGACTTTTATATATTCTAGATAAATACATGGTTGCAAACATTTTCTTGCAGTCTATATCTTGTTTTTTCATCCTCTTAACAAGATCTTTAGCAAAGCAAAAGTTTTAAAATTTTGATGAAGTCCAATTTACAAATGTTTTCTTTGGTGGATTGTACATTTGGTGTCATGTCTAAGCACTCTTTGCCTAGCCCTTGTGTCCTGAAGATTTTCTTCTATGCTTTCTTCTAAAAATTTTATATATTTTTTATTTTGCTTTTCCTTATAAATTTTAGGATAAGCTTATCTGTATCTACATTTAATTCTATGATTCATTTTGAGTTAATTTTCTTATAAAGTGTGAGGCTTAGGTCAAGGTTTATTTTTTGCCTTTGGCTTTCTAAATGCTCTATCCTTTCTCCAATAAACTGCTTTTGCACTTTTTGTCAAAAATAAGTTAGCCACACACATATGTGGGTCTATTTCTGGGCTTTGTTGCTCCATTGATCTATGAGTGTCCCTATACCAGTATCACACTGTTTTGATTAATGTAGTTATAGGTATCTTAACATTGAGTAGAATAATTATTTCTACTTCATTCTTTTCCAAATGGTTTTAGCTCTTTTAGTTTCTTTGGCTTGCCACGTAAATTTTAGAATAAGCTTGTCTGTATCTACAAAAAGCATTGATAGGATTTAATAGGACTTTTTTCAACCTGTAGATCAATTTGGGGGAAATTGACATCTTTTCTATCATGTATTGAGCCCTCCAATACATGAACATAGTTATGTCTTGCTATTGATTTAGATCTTGTTTAATTTCTTATTGTTTTGTAGTTTTTAGCATAGAAGTCCTTGTTTTATTAGATTTATACTTAAGTATTTCATTTATTTTGAGTGATTGTAAATAGTATAGTTTTAAATTTTAGTTTCAAGATGTTCATTTCTTGTATATATAAATAAAATTTGATTTTTTAATTTTGATCTTGTATACTGCAAACTTCCTGAATTCACTTTTCAGTGAATTTAATGTCTGTGGGGTTTTTAGTGAGATCCCCTATTCCATTGCCGACATTAATAATATGTGTCTTCTCTTTTTTATTGTTAGTCTTATTAGAGGTTTATCACATTTTTAATCTTTTCAAAGAATCAGCTTTTTGTTTGATTTTCTCTACAGTTTTTGTTTTCAATTTTACTGATTTGTACTCTTAATTACTTCTCCTTGATTGGTGTTTACTTTTATCAACTAGTTACTTCTAAGTAGGTGCTTAGATTATTGAGACCTTTTCCTCTTTTCTAATGTAAGCATCTAATAGTGTATGTTTCCCTCTTAGGACTGCTTTGGCTGTTTCTCACAAATTTTGATGTTACATTTTCATTTTCTTTTAATATATTATATATAATAGTTGTTATTGTTTAATTTCCCATGGGTTATTTAGAAGTGTGTTAATTTCCAAGAATATGGAGAATTTCCTGCTGTCTTTCTGTTATAGATTCCTAGTTTGATTCCATAATGCAGTCTATGCTATTGTTTCAATTATTTTTAATTTGTTCAGGTTTGTTTCATGAACTGAGATAGGGTCTATGTTGTGAATGTTCTGTGTACGCTTAAAAATAATGTGTTTCTACTGTTATTAGGTGAAGTGTTCAATAAGTGTCAGTTCAGTCTTCTTGTTTGGATGATAGTATTGTCTACTTCGTCTAGATCATTTTTTATTTTGTGTCTAGTAATTCTATCAATTGTTGAGAGGCTTGAAGTTTCCATTTGTAAATGTGGACATGTCTATTTCTCCTTTCTGTTCTTTCACTTTTTGCTTAAAAATTTTTTTTAATTCTGTTGTTTGCTGCAGACATACACATTTAGGATTGCTTTCTTAATGTCCTTTTATCATTATATACTGTCCTTCATTGTCCTTGGTACTTTTCTTTGCTCCAAAGTCTATTGTATCTGATGTTAATATAGCCACTCTTCCTTTCTTTTTTTCTGATTTTTTTTTTATTGAGGTACAATTCACACACCACAGAGTTAACCCTCTAAAGTGTTCAATTCCGTGGCTTCTAGTACATTAATAAAGTTGTGCATTGGTCACCACTAATCCCTGTTTGTCTGTTTTTTTTTTGTTATTAAAACAATGGAAAAACAAAAGCCTAATTTTCATCCAGTAAATATCATTTGACCTTATGCAGTTTTGTTGCAGAATGTGAAGTCCATGATTTTAAAATGATGATAGCAGTTTATCAACCAAAGAATTATTTTTGACACAGTTAAAATAATTGTAGCAATTTTGAGCTGTCTGTAGAAATTCTGAAATTGTAGAATTGTCATTTTTAAAGGACTTTTTCTTTACTTGGCCTGAATGATCTGCCACTTTTAGCATCTCTGTAACATAAGGATCTTAAGTGATCCAAAGCTCTTCAAGCACACAGCCATACCCAGTTTCTACTGAGATCTATAAGCTGATTGATGATTTCTTAGTATCTAGCAGTGGCTCGCTAGACATGGCAAGTGTCGAAGACTTGTACCACCAACTCCTCTCCTGATTAATGTTTATATGGTGAATCCTTTTCATCCTTTTCCTGTTCACCTACCTATATCATATTTGAAATGAATTTCTTGTAGACAGCATATGTTGGGTCATGTTTTTAAAACCATTCTGCCAGTTTCTTTTTGCATATTTAGATCATTTACATTTAATATAATTATTGATATTATAGGGCTTAAGTTTGCTATTTTAAAACTTGACTTCTATTTGTTGTTTGTTTTGGTTCCCATTTCTCTTTTCATGCCTTCTTGTGGGCTACTTGAACATTTTCTAGAATTTAATTTTTACTTATCTGCTATGTTTTTAAGTGAGTATCTTTGTATGCTTATTTTAGTGGTTTCTTTGGATTATGCATATGTAACTAATCACAACCTACTGGTCTCAACATTTTACTACTTTAAGTGAAATGTAGAAATTTTATGTCCACTTAGGTTCCTTTATCCTGCCCCCTTTATAATTCTCTTAAAGTATTTTCTCTCTATATATATATATACTGAGAACCACATCGTACAATGTTATCATTTTTGCCTCAATTATCAAACATGATTTTTAAAACTCAAGAAGTTTATTAAATTTACTCCTATTTTATTGTTTCTTTTGTTCTTTCTTCATTCATAATGTTCCAAGTTTCCCTCTCCTATCATTTCTTTTCTAGTAGAACTTCCTTTAGCAGTTCTTTTATAGGTGTTCTTTTGGCAGCATATTCATTTCTTTTCCTTCAACTGAGAATGTCCTTATTTCACCCTCATTCCTGAAGGAAATTATAATGGAATATAGAAGTCTGAGTCGACAGTTATTTTCTTTCAGCACTTGAAAAATGTTGTGCCCCTTCCTTCTGGCCTCCATGATTTCAGGTATGAAAACCACTAACATTCAAATCATTGTTTCCATAAGTAATGCATCATTTCTCTCCAGTTGCTTTCAAGATGTTTTGTCTTTACTTTCCTGAAGTTGGACTACACTGTATCTTGGTTTAGATTTTTGAGGTTTTGTGTGGGGTTCACCCAGTTTTTTGAATCTCTAGGTTTATGTCTTTTGCCAGGTTTGGGGAATTTTTAGCCACATTTATTCAAGTACTTTTTCAGTCTCAATCTCTCTTCCCTCTCTTTCTGGAGCTCTGATGAAATGAATATTAGATCACTTATTGTAGTACCACAGGTTCCTGAGGCTCTGTTCACCTTTTTTCACTCTATTTTCTGTTGTTCAGATTGGGTAATTTCTATAGTTCTGGTTTCAGATTCACTAATTCTTTACTCTGTCATCTCTATTCTGCTGTTGAGCCCATCCAGGGAGCTTTTAAAATTTTGGTTATGTTTTACAGTTCTGAAATTTCCGTTTGGTTCTTTTTTTATATTGTTTCTTTGCCAAGAATTTCTGTTGTTTGTTTTCAAGTATGTTTCCAATTCCTAATTGAAACATTTTTATGATAGTGACTTGAAATCCTTTTTAGATTTCAGTATGTCATTTCAGTGTTGGCATCTGTCAGTTATCTTTTCACATTCAGGCTGAAATTTCCCTGGTTCTTGTTGTAACTAACGATTTTTTAATTGTGTTCTTACCATTTGGGATACACTTGAATATATGAATCTCTGAATTTCATTTAACTCTTCTATTTTAGCAGGCCTTCACTGATACTGCCCAGGTGGAGAAAGGGGTGCGCCACCTGGTTACTGATGGGACGGTGGTAGTCCTGGTTTCCCATGAGGCTTCTGCTGATAGTGGAGGGGACTTTTTCTGTGGTGGTTGGTTTCTATCTTTCTAGGCTAACCCTTTCCCTGTCTTTTGGCTAGAGATAACAGGCTCTTCATGGAGCTTTTAGGTGTGTGACCACTGGCACTTCTGGCCTGCCAGCTTCTTCAGTGCCCATTCCAGGATATAGAGGCAAAAAGAACTCACACTATGTTGTTCCTCATTTCCCAGAGTCTCTAGTCTGCCTTCTTTTCCCTACCCTTCAGAGTCTTATCTTTGTTTTAGATATCATTTTGGGGGATTTGAGTTATGCTTTGTGAAAGGAGTAAGAAGAAATGCATACTCCACCTTATCCGGAACCAGAGTCAGCCCATCTGGAAATTGGTTTTTATTAAACTAAATTATACTGAAGTTTGACATAGTGGCTGTTTCTTTATGTAAATAACTTGTACTAACAGAATACTAAAGGCTCATAGAGAGGCCTTCAGGGCATTTATGAAATCAGCCTTTTAATGTTTCTTGTGCTTCATTGCATATGCTTAATCATCTTGTAAGTATTTCTTTCCCAAACTCTGCATCAGTAGTTCTATTAAGCTGATTGACAGTTTCACCACATTAGAAAACAATGGCAAATTTGGCACACATCCAGGATCAGAGGAAGGACCACAAGAAAGCAAGAAACTGGTGGCAAAACTAGTACGAACATACCCAGAGTGCCCCCCTTGCTTCTCCCATGTAACAAGCAATGTGTTTTAATGAAAGAAGAAAAAAGCTCAGATGCCACAAAGGTAGGAAGCTGGACTCATTTTATACACAGCCTCAGTTTTACAGAACAGCTAGTGCCTAGAAGTACAGCTTCAATCCCAGCTCTTCCCCCCCACTATAGCCAGCAGGTGTCAAAGTTGTTTTCCTCAACAGGTGCCCTACATGGCAGCAGCTGCTGAAAGCACAGTCATACTGACAGAGGTGCCCCATCTTTTTCCTGTCTTTATCCTCACTAAATGCCTCCCTCTTGGGTCACATTTTCTCCTGGCTTGTCTTCATAAAGCAGAAATGACAGATACTGATTCATTGTGGATTTCCAGCTTTGGGTACTGCAGCTTAGATAAGGAAGATCATAGGTTTCAAATTAAAGAGGCCTTACATCGTTAGGGTTCCACAGGCTTTTTGTCCGTGGATTTCCGTGTTTTGAAGCTCAAACATCCTTTGTTCCTTCTTTTCCAGGTCAGTCACCATGAACCAGGGCCCTCAGCATGTTACCCCAGCACTGGAGAAGCCACACTGTGGAGGCAATCTGTCACACTCTCAGAGACTGGGACTTGACTGGGCACCAACTGCTGTGCCATTCTGCACAGCAGGAATTTCAGGAGCTGTTAAATAATGACCGACACATTGGTCAAAACGAAGTTTCCAGTAAGGAATTGACAGTGCAATGTGGATAATTATGGCCATAACTTAGGAAGAGCTTTGTTTCCCAGCCTGAACCTGCCTCTGCTGAAGCCATATGAATAAGGCATTCTCAGAACAAAGAAGAGATGTGATTTGGTGCCATTTCCCATCAGCAGGTGTCTAGACAAAACATCAATGTGACTAAGGGCCAAGTGCAGCCCTGAGTATCTTGATTAAATTACTTAATAGTAAATAAAATATTTGGGGGTATTGTTTTAGACCTGACTTATCCAGCTTTTCTTCCAATAGCTCCCCCTGCCCCAACCCTGATTTTTAAAAAGTACATTTCTCTCCCTGGGGCGGGAGAACCCTAATGAATTGAAACAAGTTTTTGCTTTTAAATTGTTCTATCTGGTGTTTTTATAATTAACTATCAAATGACTCTGGAGTCATCGGTAATGACAAGATTTGTTTTGTTAGAAAGATTTTATGAAGTAGTTTGATTGCACGGTTTAGGGAAAACCTAGCCTACATACAAAGGAATATGAAGACTATGAAGGAAACTATATTGAGTTCAAGAATCTCAGCAACTATCCAATACACAAAGCCTGTTAAAGACTCTTGCAGGCTAGGAGAAGTCACTGGCAGAGACCAGGTTTGAAGTGTTTCTTTTAACCCTGAGGCACATTTAAAAACTCTCAAAAGTCTGTTGCCATGATTTTTAGAAGAGTTTAAAACTAAAATTTTTCAAGCATCTAAATCAAGGGTCTGTGAAAGCTTTCTCTGTAGAAAGCCAGACACCAGATAGTTCAGGCTTTATCAGCAAATTGTTGCTTGCTTCTGTTGCAAATACTCTGCTGGACATCCAAACAGTAACAATGTGCAAATGAATGAGTAGAGTGTATGCCAATAAAACTTTACTTACAAAAATAGGCAGGGGGGCCAGATTTGGTACAGAGGCCACCTGTAATCTGTCAATCCCTAGTCTAAATGAAACTGGAGAGGATAGTCCCCACCCAGAAAAGAACCTCTCAGTGAGGGAAAGAAACAGACTAAGAACAGGATCCTACTGTGTTCTTCTATTAACAGACAATACTTACAAAATAGAGGACAAGATTAGCTCAGCCAGTTAATCTTTTATTTTGAGTTTTGTTAAAAAAAAAAGCTTTGAGAAAAATGTGTTAAATATCAGCAAAGGGCAGGAAAATGTGGTTAGCCTTACAATATCAATCTAAACATATACACAAAGGCAAACATTAAGTAAAATGTTAGGGAAAGGTAGCACTTTGGGGTACTAACTGTAGTTTTCCTTATTGCACATAAAGGTTGTTGATAACTCCAAGTCTTAACTTTTTCACAGTTAAACACACTTTAATATTATTTTATATAACATTTATATAACATACTATAATGTCAGTTTTATAAAACCACCAATTTGCTACTGTTAAATGGAAATAGAAGACAAAATTCTACCCAATTACAGTATGTAAGCTTTCTATAAAATGAACCCCAGGAGGTTATATCATCCCATGTTAAATTCATCCTATTTTTAAAAATTGCTTTTCAGCTATTAAATGAATATTGGTAGCCTTCCCATTTAATCATTTTAATGGACATAGTAAAACTTCTTAAGTATTAAGTAACAGATGTATTTCATGTAAAAAATAAAAACAACCTAGGAGGAAGTGACCTACTATGAATCCACACTTTGAATGAGTGGTTTCAATGATAAATTCCCAACCCATAGACTTAACATCCAAACAATTGAAAATAATTTCTCTGTTTTTCCAAAGCCCACAACTGGAATAATCACAACAAAAGTCAACCTTCAAAGTCCATGCAGTAGTCACCCAGTAACACTGGCATCTTAACTTTTCTTAAGTGATTTAGGCAAAAGATGCAGCATTCTTCATGCTGTTTACAAGCCCTTTCCTAAGTTCCTCCTACACAGGCCCAGAAAATTTTCCACTGGCCAAGAGGTAAGCTGACCATGACATTTGGCAATTCTGTTAACCCTTTTTAAAAGGTGGCTATCAGAATGAGAAGGTGACCTCTCCCAAGTGCTCCTATACCTGTACCAGACCTTTTCAAAAGGCAGCAGACCAGGCTGACCTCCCTTCGCCTCTTCACCAAGGCTCATGTAGCAGAACACTGGCTGCCTGTGTGTCCGATGAGGGCTTATAAGTGATTAGAGTATACCCTGCTTACGAAAACTAAAACTAACATTAGAAACTTTGGTTTTGCTCTTTACAATTTCTGCTAGCACTGGGTGACAAGATGTGTTTGTTAATTTTATACTTATGAAAAATGAAACTGGAAAAAATGTTTTTTTTCTAGGCCTTATTTTGAAAGGATTGTCAAAGAGCCTACTTGCTTTCCTAGTTGCATACTAGTATTGGCTTCTAGAGTATTTCTCTATATATTGTCTTCTGAGGTTTTAGAAAAGGGGAAGGTATTTTCAGGTATCAAAGCAAAAGCAGCATTCATTCAGATGGTTGTTTTCAAAACTCTAACTCTTGGACACTAGATTCCTTCAACTTACTGTAGCAGAATGCAGCAACTGACACTTAAAAAACAAAATAAGAGATCAGAACTCAATGAGACCTGTCTAATGTATTTGACAGACTAGCTCCTACACCAACTCATCTACAGAATCAACATCAAAAGGCAGGCATAAAACTTGTCAAGTTCCCCACTTCTGAAGTGGAATAAGATGTCACATACCTATTGAATCAGGAAGCTGACTTTCCAGCAGCCCTCATTTCCAGATCACATTTTACAGCAGATGGTAAACTCGGCTTTCTGACACCTCTTAGAACTCACCATGCGTACCATGGTAGGCTTTCCTGTGGAAAATTTTGCCCTCTGAGGAGTTGTTCAGTTACCCTGCCACCAATGTCCCCTAGTGCATCAGTGGTGGTCCTACATTTAGAAATCATTTTGCTCACATTAAATACTGACATAATTACATTAACTCCCACCGCAGACAGAGAAAAGGAGATGATGGTGCAGGTTGGGGGCTCTGAAACAGACCTCTATTTTGGAAGGCTGTATTATTCTTTGCCCTAGCCTGAAATGTTCATGGATAGCTGAGACAACCCTTTTCATGTTTCCTAAAGAGATTTCACTTGTCAGTCAAACCACAGAGGACATTTTCAGGTCTAGAGGACACAGCCTAAAAAGCTCCTTGCTGTTTGCTTGATGAAACATTTGATGTCACAGTGTGATGTTTGGCTAGAGGGCACCAGTGCTTACTTGCTGGTCATTCCAGTAAGTACCCTGCATGGTCAGAGTCCTTTTAGTTACATATGCCCTTTCTATACTTGCTTCCTAGGAAGAAGCACAGTTTTATGTAAGCTCCAAATTTCCTTCTCTCGGAGAGAAATGTCAGGCCTCCTGTAGTCCCCAAAAAAAGAGAATGAAAAGGAATGGCAGGAGCTTTTATATTCCCTCTGTCAGTGCTATACAGAAGTATGCATTTCCTTAATTACCTGCTAGCGACACCACCACCATGTGATAGCAGTGACGACAACCTTCCACTGAACTCTGGGCCCCTACTCTGGCAGTAAATGGGCCCACGTTTATTCTGAGGAGCCCAGCCGTAGCTTCAGGCATGGGGACAGGCATAAAACAGTTTTGTATTAACTGAGCTGCTGATTAACCAAATGTGAAGATTTGTAAGAAGCTCTCTTTTCACTTTAACCTGGGATTAAATCAGGAGGCCCCTTTGGAGTCAAGTGAACTTTCTTACCTGAAGTCCAAACCTACTGATGCTGAATCTCTGATGGAAGGGAGGGCCCTTGCATCTATTAAGAAAAAAAAAAACTGGCCAGCCAATGCTAATGTAGAGCCAGGGTTGAGAACCTCTGCTCTAGAACATCTGCCTCTGTGGAACTGTCAGCCCCCTAAACCAGAACCAATGTGTTTATAAGATGAATTGATTACTGTCTCAGACGAACTTTTTAGCTGGATGTACCATTGCCCAGCAGTTTCCATCTGATTTCTGTCAGATGGGCAGCAGACAGTTGGCCTTGAGTTAAATGGTTTCAGGGGTACATGGCACCCAACTTTTCTCCACTCAGCATAGGCATAATGCTTCTAGAGGTGGAAGCATTTTGATGAATGGACTCACTTCCCAGGACCCCTGGAAAGGTCAGGATTATTCAGCTGCTGGCAGCTGCTCTCTGCAGCCTGGCCCCGTGACATAAAGGCCTCCCATGCAGGGGCTCCCTAAGAAACCTGTTTCTCTGGCTGTGGGTCATAGGTTTTAAGTCCTTTGCTAGCTTAGGTAATCCTCATGGGGTTAGCTACATTGCTTAGCTTTTGTTTCAAACTTACAAAACCCATGGATGACCATAAAATCAAAATGGGTGTTAGTGTAAAAAGGAAGGAAAGAAGTGAATAAAAATCATTTGGTTATATTATATTGAACCATATGAAATTGCCATTTCTGGTTTTTTTTTTAATTTATTTTGGTATCATTAATCTACAATTACATGTGCACTATTATGGTTATTAAACTACCCACTTAATCAGGTCCCCCCCACCAACCAAATTACAGGCACTGTCCATAAGCGTAGCGAGATGCTATAGAATCACTACTTGTCTTCTCTGAGTTGTACAGCCCTCCCCTCGCCCCCCCAACATTACTTCTGTTAATAGTAATGCCCCTTTTTCCCCCTTGTCCCTCCCTTCCCACCCATCCTTGCCAGTCCCTTTCCCTTTGGTAACTATTAGTCCATTCTGGGTTCTGTGAGTCTGCTGCTGTTTTGTTCCTTTCAGTTTAGTTCTTTGCTCTTATGCTCCTCATACGAGTGAAATCATTTTATATTTCTTTTACCGCTTGGCTTATTTCACTGAGCATTAATACCTTCTAGCTCCATCCATGTTGTTGCAAATGGTAGGATTTGTTTTCTTCTTATGGTTGAATAATATTCCATTGTGTATATGTACCACTTCTTCTTTATCCATTCATCTACTGATGGACACTTAGGTTGCTTCCATTTCTTGGCTATTGTAAATAGTGCTGCAATAAACATAGGAGTGCATCTGTCTTTTTGAAACTGGGCTGCTGAGTTCTTAGGGTAAATTCCTAGGAGTGGGATTTCTGGGTCAAATGGTATTTCTATTTTGAGTTTTTTGAGGAACCTCCATACTGCTTTCCACAATGATTGAACTAATTTGCATTCCCACCAGCAGTGTACGACGGTTCCCTTTTCTCCACATCCTTGCCCACATTTGTTGTTTGTGTTTTGGATGTTGGCCATCCTCACTGGTGTGAGGTGATATCTCATTGTGGTTTTAATTTGCATTTTTCTGATGATTAGTGATGTGAAGCATCTTTTCATGTGCCTGTTGGCCATGTGTATTTCTTCTTTGGAGAAGTGTCTATTCATGTCCTCTGCCCATTTCTTAATTGGATTATTTGCTTTTTATTTCTTGACATGCGTGAGTTCTTTATTTTGGATGTAAACCCCTTATTGGATATATCATTTATGAATATATTCTCCCATACTGTAGGATGTCTTTTTGTTCTACTTTGCTGTACAGAAGCTTTTCAGTTTGATATAGTCCCACTTGTTCATTTTTGCTTTTGTTTCTCTTGCCCAGGGAGATATGTTCATGAAGAAGTCACTCATGTTTATGTCCAAGAGATTTTTGCCTATGTTTTTTTCTGAGTTTTACAGTTTCATGACTTACATTCAGGTCTTTGATCCATTTTGAGTTTACTTTTGTGTATGGGGTTAGACAGTAGTCCAGTTTCATTCTCTTACATGTAGCTGTCCAGTTTTGCTAAAACCAGCTGCCGAAGAGGCTGTCATCTCCCCATTGTATATCCAAGGCTCCTTTATCATATATTAATTGACCATATATGTTTTGGTTAATGTTTGGATTTTCTATTGTTCCACTGGTCTGTGGGTCTGTTTTTGTGCCAATACCAAATTGTCTTGATTACTGTGGCTTTGTAGTAGAGGTTGAAGTCAGGGAGCGAAATTCCCCGTTTTATTCCTCCTTCTCAGGATTGCTTTGGCTATTCAGGGTCTTTTGTGGTTCCATATGAATTTTAGAACTATTTGTTCCAGTTCATTGAAGAAAGCTGTTGGTAGTTTGATAGGGATTGCATTGAATCTGTGGATTGCTTTAGGTAGTATAGCCATTTTGACAATATTTATTCTTCCTAGGCAAGAGCATGGGATGAATTTCCATTTGTTAGTGTCCTCTTTAATTTCTCTTAGGAGTGTCTTCTAGTTTTCAGGGTATAAGTCTTTCACTTCCTTGGTTAGGTTTATTCCTAGGTATTTTATTATTTTTGATGCAATTGTGAATGGAATTGTTTTCCTGATTTCTCTTTCTGTTATCTCATCATTAGTGTATAGGAAAGCAACAGATTTCTGTGTGTTAATTTTGTATCCTGCAGCTTTGCTGAATTCAGATATTAGTTCTAGTAGTTTTGGAGTGGAGTCTTTAGGGTTTTTTCTGTACAATATCATGTCATCTGCAACTAGTGACAATTTGACTTCTTCTTTACCAATCTGGATGCCTTGTATTTCTTTATGTTGTTTGATTGCCATGGCTAGGACCTCCAGTACTATGTTGAATAAAAGTGGGGAAAGTGGGCATCCCTGTCTTGTTCCCGAACTTAGGTGAAAAGCTTTCAGCTTCTCACTGTTAAGTATGATGTTAGCTGTGGGTTTGTCATATATGGCCTTTATGATGTTGAGGTACTTGCCCTCTATACCTATTTTGTTGAGAGTTTTTATCATGAATGGATGTTAAACTTTGTCAAATGCTTTTTCAGCATCTATGGAGATGATCATGTGGTTTTTGTTCTTCTTTTTGTTGATGTGGTGGATGATGTTGATGGATTTTTGCGTGTTTTACCATCCTTTCATCCCTGAGATGAATCCCACTTGATCATGGTGTATGATCCTCTTGATGTATTTTTGAATTTGGTTTGCTAATATTTTGTTGAGTATTTTTGCATCTATGTTCATCAGGGATATTGGTCTGTAGTTTTCTTTTTTGGTGAGGTTTTTGCCAGGTTTTGGTATTAGAGTGATGCTGGCTTCATAGAATGAGTTTGGAAGTATTCCCTCCTCTTCTATTTTTTGGAAAACTTCATGGAGAATGGGTATTATTTCTTCTCTGTATGTCTGGTAGAATTCAGAGGTGAATCCATCTGGCCCGGGGGTTTTGTTCTTGGGTAGTTTTTTGATTATTGATTCTATTTCGTTGCTGGTGATTGGTCTTTTTAGTTTTCTGTTGCTATTTCTGTTCTTTAAAATCATTCAATATCAGCAATTTCATATGGCTCAACCTAGGAATAATTTTTTCCTGGTTTGTACAAATTATCCATTCAAAAACAAAATGTGAAGCAATGTCTTATTTAAAAGTTAACCATTAAAAATGTGAGTTAAAATTAAATGGCTGGTTTCATTATGGGTACACTTAGCCTAGGCCACTATTTCATCTTCCATAATAAGAAAAATGCCCATATCTTATGAAAGCATTTATTAAGAAATTGGGTTTTCAAATATACTAGCACTGAAGCATAGAGACATGGGGAGAATTGGCAAACTTGGTTTCCAGGACTTCTCTCAGTATTTCACCTAAGTGTGGGCAGGTAGAACGGCTTACCCACAAAGAACCCAAACCAAAAACCTAAATTTTAAACCACACTCACACATTAATCTGGTATAAGCCTGCCCTATACCCTTCTCTAAGTGGCACTCAGTGTCAATTCATCTGGATTCTTAATTTCATAGTAGCTAGAATCTTCCACTGGGTTAGATATTGCTTGACTTTCCACTGATTTGCCTCTGATTCCTCATGTGGCCATGGAAATCTCATGCATTTGTTAGCTCAAAGTCTGGAATCCTACTCAGTCTTTATAATTCACTCTTGTATTTTCTTTGTGGTTAATTTTTTACAGTGAGATTTCTTCCCTCTGAATACTAGCCTATTGCCTCTTACGCTTCTTGCTGCCTTCCCTTCCCCAGTAAAAGCATCCCACAATTTTTGGTGTTATTTCTAAACCCACAGTACATGGCTCAGCCCTATTAATCACTCCCAGGCATCAGCTCATATGGTGGCCTCCAAGAACTGATTTTTGCAGTGATCTCATCCTTAGTTTCTAAAGTTTTTCCTGTCCTTAGATTAATTAATAAACAACAGTGTAACACTATTTTGCCTTTGGTTTTAAACATTTCAGCAACTTCTTCATGGAGACTTCCAGAGATGGTTATCATTCTTTCCCCCATGTTGAAATGTTCATGGATATATTTTCCATTCTTCAGTCTAGAGGAAATACAGGTAGCAAAAAAGATCAGGAATCCTTATACGAGGCTGCCGTAAAGCGGCCCTCATTGCTGGAGCCTCCACTCTCACGGCTTTTTCATGTTTGCTGTCCATTGAACACCAGCTTCCCATAATCCTTAGTAGTCTGACTGCAGTGGCCTTCCTTCGTGGTCTTTCCTCCAGCGTGTCCCCTGACTAGCTATCCCTACAGCAGCTAGGCTTGTGCTGCTGGGCAGGACCCGAAAGCCTGTCCCTGGGAGGAATCCTCAGCACCTGCCACACCTTGTTCAGACACTGCAGGTGAGTGAATTAAGAGACCATTAAAACATGCTATTTGTTTGTTTGTTAACTCTGGACAGCCACTACTACATGAAAAAGTGGTAATGGGTCTGCATTTGTCTTGATTTAGAGACACTTCAGCCCCACCATCTACATCCTGGGTGAAATTTTAAATATTAAGATACCCTCAGACCTTCATAAATAGAAATGTTAGTTCCACTCAGTTAGTGCCCCTCAGCAAGTACAGGGGCTTGCAGACAGCCCTACTGCCCCCCGGGCCTACCCCATCACTTCAGGTCTGGGGGTAAAGTCACATATTATCCTCGAGTGGGAGCTCAAGGCGGGTGCCCCATCTTGAAACCTGGTCTCCCATTCCTAGGTCGCGGTCTAGCACCTCCTCAGAGCTGCTCTTTGTTCTGTGACCACCCTCGAGGCTTGTGGAGGCCGTGCGGGAGCCTGAGGAGCCGTTTGCAGTCACTGTGCTGTCCCCATAGGTCAAGGTGAGGTCACCCTCGGTCAGGATGAAATCCGAGTCTTCCTCTCTCAGTGGCTCTTGGTTCTGAAAAGTGCAACGAACAAAATAGGAGACTGGTATCTTCCAGGGCTGGAGCCAACCCCAATCTGAAAACTGGGGGTCATGAAACTTGCCTGCCTGGAGCCTCTAGTGTGAATACTGGATGTAAACTGTAGAGTGCTATTCAGTGTAAGGCACCATTGCCTGAACTAAGACTTCTGACACCAGAAAGCAGTTCTGATTTTAAATTCCTAATAGCTCAGGGTTAGTGACAAAATGGAAGAAAGGGCAACCAGCCTGGACCTTTAGCTTCAACCCCACAGAGAAAGGAAGGGATAAGGTCTCCGAGAGACCTGCACACAGGTTTTGGGTCTTCTCTCCTCTGGACAGGACTGGGTTTCCACACCCCCACCAAGCCCCGAGTTTACATTTGAACTACTCTTTGTCCTCATCTGCAATTGAGGGAAGAGGACAAACCATAATTAGGATTTCCTTCCTGTCCCCACGGAAAAACCCTGATGGGAAGCCCTCAGGTAGATGAAGTGATAGATCAGAGGGAGGATACATTTTGTTGAGCATCTATTCTATGCCTGCCAGGACCTCACAGAAGCTCTCCTTTGATCCTTGTCCCTGCCCTGTGAAGGGCACAAACACTCATGTCACAGAAAAGAAAAGCAGAGCTAAGAGAATGTGTGAAATTTGCCTAGGGTGGTCCAGATGGTAGAAAGCCGGGTTGGGATGCATGCTAACCTCCGGACGGGATGTGCCATGAAGGATGTGGAAAGCATCTGTCAGGAAGCGGACTAGGATGGAATCTCATGCTAAGCTGCAGTTAGAGCAAAACAGACAAGGCTGAGCAAGGCAGGCATTAACCAAGTGGCAGCCACCTTAAACTATAAGACAGTGGGAGTGTCAGGAAGCAGCATGCAGTCAGACACAACCTTTCCCCCTCCAGTGGGTTTAACAGGCAAAACAAGATAATTTGTTCGCTACTGTGCTGCACTCCTGTCAGGACTCATGGGTTCTTCCTACCTCACTTCTCCTGTCCCAGCCCGTCTCCATGTACTTAGTGGTAACAAGCACATGCTTGCTTCCTGCATTGCTTCTCAGTGATGTGAACTTGTCCACACCCCAGTGTGACTCCACTTAACCGATGCCCAGCTTTTCTAAAGGGCAAGTATGCAACTCCTCTTGCTTGCTGCCTCAAATCCTTACTGGAGGCAGGGTGTGACTGTGCAATTAAGTAAGAATCCTCTGCACAGACAGACTGTAATTTCTAAAACTCACTGCACACTTACCAACTTCCTCTCCTCCATTCCTGTTTAGGAAGTCTTGAACTCAATCTGCCCTATGATAGTTTTCTTAACAACAAATTACATCATGTTCCCTGTTTTAGCATGTTCCTATGTTTTTGTTCATCTGTGTCAAAATGCCTCTCCCAGGGCTCTGGGCTCCCAATTTTCATCCTAGCATGTATTTTACTCTTTCAAGGTTTGGTGCCTTGGAGGGACAGAGGAATCCAAAACAACTGAATGTGAGTGTCAGTCTGCAAATGGAGCCACCCCAATACCCAGCCCAGCAGCACAGAGGAACCCTGGACAGGAGCCCCAGTGGCAGGGCCACAGTGACCCCCTCACCATGGGAAGCAGGGCCAAAATTCACCAGCAGGAGAAAGCAAGACTGGATGTTAATTTATTCTATTATGAAACTCACAAGCCCAGAAAATAGTACCCAAGGGAAGGTCACTGAGAAACAAGGGCAGAGTAAAACCCAGTGGAGAGGGATTTCCAAATCAGAGCTTAATGGATGTTACATGCAGATGATGAAAACAATCCTCTCCCTTGAATTCTAGATGACAGGGTCAACAGAAGTTTTGCTCAGCTAAAGGTTTGTATAATTAGATAACTAGCTGTCCACTGAAGGCTGCCAGGGAAATAACCCTGCAAACCGCTGCAAACAAGTGTGTTGTGGGAACATGTGCATTTTAAATAACCAGAGGTCATTTTCATAGAAAACACAGTTTACTAGGTGGATATCAAACAAAAGTGGTTTAAAGTAGTGGAAATCGTGAATAATGAACATCATAGATATCTCGCAAATCAACCTGCTGAAGTCCAAAACACCCTCTAGGTGATGGGTGAGAACCACACAACAGTGCGTCAAACAGTGAACAGTGGAGCCCAGGCCCAGACCCCGGTCCAGCACTATACTCACTGCTCCCACTCTCAGCAGCAGGCCTCACTGTGGCTGGAGCTGAGACCCTAGGCAGGACCGCAGCCCAGGCAGCAGCATCATGGAGGGGGGATTCTTGTAGCCCAAGTCTCCCCAACCCTGATGTGGTTGCCCTTTAGCCCTCCGGACCATCCTCTTACCCACCCCAGAAACCCCGGCCCAGCCACACAGTCTGGGTGACCACACCCGTTTGCCCTCTGTACCACCCACAATCAAGCCTGAGCCTGCTGCCAGCCCTGGCACAACTTACCTGGTTAGGGCCTGCTCTCTCAGATCTGGGCTTTGTGTTCTGCTCTCTCACTGCTGATCAAGTAAGCTGTAGGTTATTTACTAGTTTTTTGAAACCTGCATTAGGGTCTCTGTAAAGCTCTACACAAATTTAATAAGTTATTTTCTCTTAGAGTAGAATGGGTATGTTACTAACAAGATGAGTAGGATGGTGGAGGAAGAACCCCCAGTCCTTCCACGTGGGTAGCTGCTGCTCTCACCGTCTCTCTGCCTGCAACCTAGATGAGAAGCTCAAGAGTCAGCCAGAAATCTAAGACATCCACCAGTGTGGATATTCTTTTCATACTGTACTGAGTCTATTTCTAGAATCTGCAAATAGAAAGGAAGGACCTAACCACATCAACATAAAGAAACTTTACAAAAATAATCCTTACATCTGCTGAACATTTTGTAGTTCACAGTGCCTCTTTCCATACCTTATCCTTTAATTCTCTCAGCCAGCCCATTTTACAGATAAGAAAACTGAGGTACAGTGTACTTAAATGGCCCAGGGCTTAGATTTGAATCCAGCTGTTCTAATTCCAAAGCTAGTGTTCTTCCTGCCACACCACAGCTGCTGATGTTGGGGAGCCCTATAGCCCTGGTATAAGATTTCTCTGTCACTGTGCAAAATATATAAACATACATAAGTTGGCGTTTTCTAATCATCTTATTAGAGAAGCAAAATCTGTGAATTTGGAGACTTGATGTGGGGTGCAACAGGTTTCTTCTTTTTAGGCAAGAGACTACCCTGGCATGGTGAGCGGGAATGCAACCCAGACATGCCACACTTACATCGTACACCTGGGGACTGGTCAGACAGCGAGCGAGCAAACCACACCAGGCTGGAAGAGTGGAAGTTAAGGGGGGACCACTGTGCGTGAGGATGGGCTTCAAGTAACTTTAAAAAGAATTAAGGAAAAATGGCTGCAAAGGAAACACACACCCAACAAAATGTGTTTAAAATCCCAAACACTAAATCATCCAACATTCTACAGGCAAAAGTGTCTTTCCCCCATTTTACCAGCACAATACAGAAAACACCTGTAGCCTGCAAGTCTGGACCAAAGAGTAAACCATGTCCCATCAGTCTGAAATGTTAACTGTTAACTCTCTGGTTGGTGACTCTCAATTTTCAGGTCAAGGGAATATTTGACTAATTAGAACAGCCTTCTCCCTTTGTTATGTTGACTGAGAATTTTGGTTTCAATCAGCTTTCCAGCTTTTGACACACACCCAACTCACATCTTGGAAGCAGGACAGTGTACCTGGAGTAGAGATGTCACAGCCTCTGGGTCTGTGTAAGTATTCTTGTTAAACGCTCTACCCAGAGGTCACATGTTGGGTGGAAAGGCCAGAGGTGCGTGGGACCTGAGAGGTAACCTGGGGCTGCTACAAGGGAGGAGACTGAGGCTTGGTGAGCTGAAATGCTTTCCCTAAGGTCACTCAGGCTTAAATCTCCCACCTTCCCATACAGGACTATTCTTCATTCTGCCTGCACCTCTCTCTCAACTCTCCAACATTGCCATTTGGGGCCAGATCATTCTTTGGTGTGCAGCTCTCTTGTGCACTGTAGGACATCTAGCAGCCTCCCTGGCCTCTACCCACTAGATGCCAGTAGTGTCCCTTCCCACTCCCCACCTGGTGTGATGGCAAATATGCCTCCAGACATTGCCAAATGTCCCCTGAGAAGCAGACTTGCCCTCGGTTGATATCTCTGTGCTGCCAAATGCACAGTCCTGGGTTCAGAGCACCATGAAGCTCGAATCACATTATGACAGAGTGGTACCACTTCTGACCCCCACAGCCTAAGCAGTATGGAAGAGGTGGAGACTCATATGGCTACCTCAAGTGTAGAAATAGCCAGGAGACTTTAAGGAAGGTGAGAATGTGTCACAGCCGTATATACCCAAGAGGATGCCTGCTCTGGGCACCAAGACATCCTGGCTTCATTTAGAGCAACACGAGAGAAAAAGCTTCTTTATAGGAGCTGAAAGGGAGACCCCAGGTATACCTCTAGGAGGGAATTACTCCACAAAAGAACCCTTTATAAACAGAACAAGGTCAGAAGTCCCCCTTTGACCACTGTCCTCTAACTGTATTCCTGGGAACACCCCACAGGCCTATCAGTTAACTTGTGCCCTTGCTCAGAAGTTGGCAGTGGCTGGATTTGTAGAATGACTAATGCAAGAGTCATGGGGAAATCCAGAGGCTGCCTTTCAGTTTCTGGCTGGGGACAGTCCAAAGATGAGGTCCCTCTTCCCCAAATACAGAAGGCCCTCTGACAACTGCTTTAGAAGAGGGGAAAAAAATGTTTACATATAGATTTTTAAATATTCAAATTGCTAGAAGGAAAAAATGAAATATCAACTCTTTCTCCTACCCAGTTGTTCTGGCAATTACCATTACAACTTTACAGAATGCTGCTTTTTTAACTGAAGTATAGTTGACATATAATATTATATTAGTTTCAGATATACAACATAGTGATTCGACCTTTGAAAACATTGTGAACTAGTCGCCTCAATAAGCCTAGTTACCATCTACCACCATACAAAATTAATACAGTATTATTGTCTAGATTCCTGTGCTGTACATTACAGCCCCATGACTTATAACTACAAGTTTGTACTTTTAGATCCCCTTCACCCATTTTTGTCTTCCCCCAAACCCCCTTTCCTCTGGCAACTGTCAATCTGGTCTTTGTATCTATGAATCTAGATTTTGATTTGTTTCTTTTTTTTCAGATTCCACATATAAGTGAGATCAAGCAGCGTTTGTCTTTGTCTGACTCATTTCACTTAGCATGATTCCCTCTAGGTCCATCCACATTGTCATAATGGCAAGATTTCATTCTTTTTATGGCTGAGTAGTACCCCATTATACATATATAACACTAGAATACATTTTTTCCTCCTATTTCTTGATTTATAAACTTTAGTCAGAGGCTTTTAATGCCCTCCTATGAAGGATGGTAAATTTAATTCATTTATACTCCTGCCTCTTCAAGTTTTATCCTAATTTTTAATATAATTAATTTTATACTGTAGATATATTAAATTTGCATTCTATTTTATAATTCATAAGTAAATCTATGCTTTGTCCATATATGGATTGAGTCTAGCTTTTCATTTTTTCATCTTGTTCACTTCTTTTAGGTTGTAACAAATTGCTGCTTCTTCAACATTGTCCCCTTAGTTGAATTTTGTTTAGTTTGAACCTTATGCTATTGTGTTTTTTTTCCCCTTTTTATACAGTCTGCACAATGCTAAACTTTCTGAATTCTTGCATGTCTGAAAGCTACCCTCCTTTTTTCTTCTCATTTTTGATTAGCAGTTTGGATACAGAATTCTAGGCACAGACTTTTTCTTTTCATCCTACAACTCTGGTAATGCTCAACGGTATTCTAACATTTCAGTTTGTTGATGCAACGCCTGATCCTTCCCCTCTGTAGGCTGCTAGTTTTGCAATGGACTTTTTACAATATTAACTCTTCCAATTCGTGACCACAGTTATCTTTCCATTTACTTGTGACATTTTAAATAGCTTTCATTTTTTTGTGTACGGGTTTTTTTTTTTTTTGGTGATTCTTTTTTAGGTATTAGCATACAGATCTTTACTTCCTTGGTTAAATTTATTCCTAAGAGACAGGGGATTAAAGATGGTGGCGTGAGAGGTGAGACAGAGAACTCCTCCAAAAACCACATATAATACAAAAAGATAGTTAATACAACTAATTCTAAAAGAACAGGAAAGAAGGCAGAGAAAAGAGCAGACCTCAAGAAACAGGGTAACGTACCTAAGCCTTGATCTGACAGTACCCAAGCCCTTCCCCACCCCAGCTCACAGGCAGGAAGAAGAGAAACTGAGCAGGGAGGGGATGGAAACCTAGGACTGCTGAACACCCATCCCTGGAGATCTACTTGGGAGCACAAACCTACATTGCATGGTGCTCTGGAGATTAGTGGGGTTGGAAAGCTAAGACAGGTGGAATACCTGGAGAGACTGAGATTCCAGCCACTTGTGGAATACAGGGATCCATATCTGGCTGCTCTGGGACAAAAGAAAGGTGGGCAGACTGAGAGACTTCCTAACAGATAGAGAACTGCAAAACGGACAAGGATTGCACAGAGCTTGCTGCTCAGGGGAAAGGATAGGTGCACAAAATTTTTTGGGGGCACTCTGCCTAGCATGTTGGGAACTTTCAGGCACTCCAACCCCCTGGCTGGCTACTCAGCTCTGAAGCCTGCCACCATGATATGCAGCCTGCTGCACCTTCCTCCCTTCCTGCTGGCACCTGCTTTCAAACCCAGCCCTGTTGTTGGGCCAGCCAGAGGTAGGCCTAGCCTATGGTAGTTACAAATGCAAACCACAGAGGCTTACACCTCTGTGCTTGGCCCACTGGTTCTGACAGTGGAGACAGGTGCAGCAGCTGGGAAGCAAGAAACAGCTCTTTCCTCCCCCCAGGCACGAGTGCCGCTCCCCTGCAACCCACGACATCACTCCAGGGGTTTAGCAGCTCCAGAGAGTAGAGCTTCTGGGCACTGGAGGGTGCCACATAGGAATATGAAATGTCAAAGGAACCTGGTTCAAAAATCCCACAAACACCAGAAAAAGGGGCAAGTGAAACTGAACTCATCAATATTCCTGAAAGAGAGTTCAAAATAAAAATCGTGAACATGCTTATGGAGGTACAGAAAAATATTTAAGAACTCAGGGACAAATTTAGGATGGAGACTCAATCATTGAGAAATTCCACATCTGAAATGAAACATACAATGGCGGGATTTAAAAGCAGATTAGATGTAGTAGAAGAGACAGCAAATGGAATAGAAATTAGAGAAGAGGAATACAAAGAAGCAGAGGCAAACACAGAATAAAGGATCTCTAGGAATGAAAGAATACTGAGAGAACTGTGTGACACATCCAAATAGAACAATATTCGCATTATAAGGGTACCAGAAGAAGAAGAGAGAGAAAAAAGGATAGAAAGTGTCTTTGAGGGGGTAATTGCTGAAAACTTCCCCAATCCAGGGAAGGGATAGTGTCTCAGTCCATGGAGGTGCACAGATGTCCCAACACAAGCAACCCAAGGAGGACAACATCAAGACATATAATAATTAAAATGGCAAAGATCAAGGATAAGGACAGACTTTTAAAAGCAGCTAGAGAGAGAAAAAAGATTACATACAAAGGAAAACCCATCAGACTATCATCAGCTTCTCAACAGAAACATTACAGGCCAGAAGGGAGTTGCATGATATATATTTACTGCAATGAAACAGAAGGGCCTCGAACCAAGAATACTCTATGTGGCAAGATTATCATTTAAAATTGAAGGATGGATTAAATAATTTCCAGATAAGCAAAGCTGAGATTATTCACCTCCTACAAACCACCTCTACACTGTATTTTGGAGGGAGTGCTCTAGATGGAAGTGTTCCTAAGGCTAAAGAGCTGTCACTAGAGGAAATAAACCACCACAAAGAAAGTAGAACAATTAATTATTAAGCAGATGCAAAATAAAATCAACTAACCCCAAAGGGAGTCAAGGGATAGACAAAGAGTACAGAATATGATACTCAATATATAAAGAATGGAGGAGGAAGAAAAAGGAGGAAAAAATAAAGAACCTTTAGGTTATGTTCGTAATAGCATACTAAGTGAATTAAACTAGACTATTAGATAACAAGGGGATTACCCTTGAACTTTTGGTAACCAGGAATCTAAAGCCTGCAATGGCAATAAGTACATAACTATCAATAATCACCCTAAATGTAAATGGTCTGAATGTACCAATAAAAAGATGCAGAGTCACTGAATGGATAAAAAAACAACTGTCTATATGCCGCCTACAAGAGACAACTTCAAACACAAAGACATACACAGACTAAAAGTGAAGGGATG
Source organism: Phataginus tricuspis (assembly GCA_029783875.1). NCBI lineage: Eukaryota > Metazoa > Chordata > Mammalia > Pholidota > Manidae > Phataginus > Phataginus tricuspis. The sequence goes on from JAQQAC010016209.1 coordinate 38,132,205, forward strand.
GAAAAAGATATTTCATGCAACTATTAGGGAGAAAAAAGCAGGAGTTGCAGTACTTCTATCAGAGAAAATAAAATTCGAAACAAAGAAAGTCACAAGAGACAAAGAAGGACATTACATAATGATAAAGGGGTCAGTCCAACAAGAGGATATAACTATTATAAATATCTATGCACCCAACACAGGAGCACATACATATGTGAAACAAATATTAACAGAATTGAAGGGGGAAACAGAATGCAATGCATTCATTTTAGGAGACTTTAACACACCACTCACTCCAAAGGACAGATCAACCAGACAGAATGTAAGTAAGGAGACAGAGGCACTGAACAACACATTAGAACAGATGGACGTAATGGACAGCAGAAGAACACTCCATCCAAAAGCAACAAGATACACATTCTTCTCAAGTGCACATAGAACATTTTCAAGAATAGATCCTATACAAGGCCACAAAAAGAGTCTTAGTAAGTTCAAAAAGATTGAAATTTTACCAACCAGCTTCTCAGACCACAAGGGTATGAAACTAGAAATAAATTACGCAAAGAAAATGAAAAATTCCACAAATATATGGAGGCTTAACAACATGCTCCTAAATAATCAATGGATCAACGAAAAAATAAAAACAGATATCAAGCGGTCTATGGAGACAGATGACAACAATAATTCAACACCACAAAATCTGGGATGCAGGAAAGGCTATGCTAAGAGGGAAGTATATTGCAATACAGGCCTACCTCAGGAAAGAAGAACAATCCCATATGAACAGTCTAAACTTACAATTGCCCAAAATCAGTAGAAGGAGCAACATAATAAAGATTAGAGTAGAAACAAATAAAATTGAAAAGAATAAAACAATATAAAGTATCAATGAAAGCAGGAGTTGGTTCTTCAAGAAAATAAAATAGATAAACCCCTAGCCAAACTTATCAAGAAAAAAACAGTCTACACACATAAACAGAATCACAAATGAAAAAGGAAAAATGACTATAGACACCACAGAAATACAAAGAATTATTAGACAATGCTGTGAAAAACTATATGCTAACAAACTGGATAACCTAGAAGAAATGGACAACTTTCTAGAAAAACACAACCTTCCAAGGCTGACCCAGAAAGATACAGAAAATCTGAACAGACCAATTAGCAGCAACGAAATTGAATTGGTAATCAAAAAACTACCTAAGAACAAAATGCCTGTACCAGAGGGCTTCACCACTGAATTTTATCAAACATTTAATGAAGCCCTAATACCCATCCTCCTTAAAGTTTTCCTAAAAGTAGAAGAGGAGGGAATACATCCAAACTCATTCGATGAGGCCAGCATCACTCTAATACCAAAACCAAGTAAAGACACCACAAAAAAAGAAAATTACAGACCAATATCGCTAACGAACATAGATGCAAAAGTACTCAACAAAATATTAGCAAACCGAATTTAAAAATATGTCAAAAAGATCATCCATCACGATCAAGTGGGATTCATCCCAGGGATGCAAGGATGGTAGAATATAAGAAAATCCATTAACATCATCCACCACATCAACAAAAAGGAGGACAAAAATCACATGATCATCTCCATAGATGCCAAAAAAGCATTTGACAAAAGTCAACACCCTTTCATGATAATCACTCCTAAGAAAATGGGTATAGAGGGCAAATACCTCAACATAATAAAGGTGATATATGTAAACCCACAGCCAACATCATACTTAACAGCGAGAAGCTGAAAGCTTTTCATCTAAGATCGGGAACAAGACAAGGATGCCCACTCTCTCCACTTTTATTCAACATAGTTCTGGAGGTCCTCGCCACAGCAATCAGACAACACATAGAAATAAAAGGCATCCAGATTGGTAAAGAAGAATTTAAACTGTCACTGTTTGCAGATGACATGATATTGTACATAATAAAACCCTAAAGAATCCACTCCAAAGCTACTAGATCTAATATTTGAATTCATCAAAGTTGCAGGACACAAAATACACAGAAGTCTGTTGCATTCCTATACACTAATGATGAACAAGCAGAAAGAGAAATCAGGAAAACAATTCCATTCACAACTGCATCAAAAAGAATAAAATACCTAGGAATAAACCTAACCAAGGAAGTGAAAGACCTATACCCTGAAAACTACAAGACACTCATGAGAGAAATTAAAGAAGATACCAATAAATGGAAACACATCCCATGCTCATGTATAGGAAGAATTAATATTGTCAAAATGGCCATCCTGCCTAAAGCAATCTACAGATTCAATGCAATCCCTATCACAATACCAATGGCATTCTTCAATGAACTAGAACAAATAGTTCTAAAATTCACATGTAACCCCAAAAGACCCCAAATAGCCAAAGCAATCCTGAGAAGGAAGAATAAAGCTGGGGGGAATTATGCTCCCCGACTTCAAGCTCTACTACAAAGCCACAATAATCAAGACAATTTGGTACTGGCACAAGAACAGACCCATAGGCCAATGGAACAGACTAGAGAGCCCAGATATAATTCCAAGCATATATGGTCAATTAATATTCGATAAAGGAGACATGGACATACAATGGGTAAATGACAGCCTCTTCAACAACTGGCATTGGCAAAACTGGACAGCTACATGTAAGAGAATGACACTGGATTTTTGTCTATCCCCATACACAAAAATAAACTCGAAATGGATCAAAGACCTGAATGTAAGTCATGAAATCATAAAACTCTTAGAAGAAAACATAGGCAAAACTCTTTTGAATATAAACATGAGCAACTTTTTCCTGAATGCATCTCCTCGGGCAAGGGAAACAAAAGCAAAAATGAACGCATGGGACTATATCAAACTAAAAAGCTTATGTACAGCAAAGCACACCATCAACAGAACAAAAAGGCACCCTACAGTATGGGAGAATATATTTGTAAACATATCCAACAAGCGGTTAACATCCAAAATATATAAAGAACTTACACGCCTCAACCAAAAAGCAAATAATCCAATTAAAAGTGGGCGGAGGATATGAACAGACAATTATCCAAAGAAGAAATTCAGATGGCTCACAGGCACATGAAAAGATGCTCCACATCACTAATCATCAGGGAAATGCAAATAAAAACCACAATGAGATATCACCTCACACCAGTTAGGATGGCCAGCATCCAAAAGACTAAGAACAACAAATGCTGGTGCGAATGCAGTGAAAGGGGAACCCTCCTACACTGCTGGTGGGAATGTAAGCTAGTTCAACCATTGTGGAAAGCAATATGGAGGTTCCTCAAAAAACTAAAAGTAGAAATATCATTCGACCCAGGATTTCCACTCCTAGGAATTTACCCAAAGAATACAAGTTCTCAGATTCAAAAAGAAATATGCACCCCTATGTTTACTGCTGATCTATTTACAATAGCCAAGATATGGAAGCAACCTAAGTGTCCATCAGTAGATGAATGGATAAAGATGTGGTACATACACACAATGGAATACTATTCAGTCATAAGAAAGAAACAAATCTTACCATTTGCAACAACATGGATGGAGCTGGAGGATATTATGCTCAGTGAAATAAGCCAGGTGGAGAAAGACAAGTACCAAATGATTTCCCTCATTTGTGGAGCATAACAAGGAAGCAAAACTGAAGGAAAAAAACAGCAGCACACGTACAGACCCCAAGAAGGGACTAGCGATTACCAAAGGGAAGGTGTGGGGGAGGGCATGTGGGGAGGGAGGGAGAAAGGGCTTGAGGGGTATTAAGACTGGTACACATGGTGTGGGAGAATCATGGGGAATGTAGCACAGAGAAGGCAAGTAGTGACTCTGTGGCATCTTACTACACTGATGGACGGTGACTGCAATGGGGTATGGGGGGGACTTGATATTAAGGGTGAATGTAGTAACCACATTGTTTTTCATGTGAAACCTTCATAAGAGTGTATATCAATAATACTTCAATAAAAATTTAAAAAAGGAAACTCAGATCATTGCCCCTTGCTTCAAGACTACAAATAACTTGTCCTTTTTCTGTTTTTGCCTAAATTGTCTAGATGCTCAAAACCATTCTTAATGTTGTTGTAGTGACTATATTAATTAAAAATTTTTTCAATTATAGAAAAAAAATTTATTCCTAAATATCGCACTGTGTTTGATCTATTGTAATGGGATTGTTTTCTTACTCTTTTTGGTATCTCATTATTAATATACGGATTTTACTTTCTCATTTCTGATTTGGATACCTTTCTTCTTTTCTTGCCTAACTGCCCTAGCTAGGACTTCAAGTACTATGTTTAATAGATGTGGTAAGAGTGTTTATCCTTGCCTTCTTTCAGCTTTTCACCATTGAATATGATGTTAGGTGTGAGCTTGTCATATGTAACCTTCATTCCATCTATACCTAATTTGTTGAGAGTTTTTATCATGAAAGGATGTTGGACTTTTCTCAAACACTTTTTCTGTATCTATAGGGATGATCATATGAGTTTTACTTTTCATTTTGTTAATGTGGTGTATCACATTTCTTGATTTGCATATGTTGCACCATCCTTGCACCCCAGGGATAAATCCCACTTTGTCGTGGTATATGATCCTTTTAATGTGTTATGGAATTCAGTTAGTTAATTGTGTTAAGGATTTTTTAAATCTCTGTTCCTCATGGATATTGACTTATTTTGTAGTGTATATTTCTTTTCTTATAATGTCCTTATTTGGTTTTGATATCAGGGAAATACTGGCCTCATAAAATGAGTTTGGGAATATTCCATCCTCTTCGATATTTTGGAAGAGTTTGAGAAGGGATTAATTCTTCTTTAAATGTTGGTAGAATTCACTGGTGAAGCCATCTGGTCCCGGAATTTTCTATGTTTGGAGGTTTTTGATTACTGATTCAATCTCCTTACTTGTTATTGGTCTGTTCAGATTTCCTATTCACATTTCAATCTTGGTAAGTTATATGTTTCTGGGAATTTATCCATTTCTGCTAGGTTATCAGATTTTTGATGTGTAATTGTTCATAGCAGTCTCTTATGACCCCTTGTATTTCTGTGGTATCAGTTGTAATATCTTCTATTTCATTTCTGATTTTGAGTTTTCTCTCTTTTCTTCTTAGTCTAACCAAAGGTTTGTCAATTTTATCTTTTCAAAAAACTAAGTCATTTCATTGATCTTCCCTAATGTTTTTCTAGTCTCTATTTACCTATGTCTGCTTTGACTTTTGTTATTTCCTTCCTTCTGCTAACTTTGGGCTTAGTTTGTTCCTCTTTGTCTAGTTCCTTGAGGTATAAACTTACATTGTTTACTTGAGATCATTCTTTTTTCTTAATTTAGGCATTTATCACTATAAACTTCCCTCTTACAACTGCTTTTCCTACATCCCACAAATTTTGGTATGTTGTGTTTCCATCTTCATTTGTCTCAAGATATTTTTTGATTTCCCTTCTGATTCCTTCGTTGACCCATTGCTTGTTTAGGAGTATTGTTTAATGTTCACATATTTGTGAATTTTCTAGTTTTCCTCCTGTTATTGATTTCTAGTTGCAAACCATTGTGGTCAGAAAAGATACTTGATTATAATTTCAATCTTCTTAAATTTACTAGGACTTATTTTGTGACCTAACATATGATCTATCCTGGAGAATGTTCCATGTGCACTTGAGAAGAATGTGTATCTGCAGCTGTTCAATGGAATGCTCCATATATGTCTGTTAGGTCCACTAATCTAAAATGTGGTTCAAGCCCAATGTTTCCTTACTGATTTTCTGTCTGGATGATCTATCCATTGTTGAAAGTGGAGTACTGAATGCCAATAACAATCAAGTTCTTATCAGTTTAGCATTTTATCACTCTCCTGTCAACTCGGTCCAATTTTCTCTCAGCTTTTCCAAGCCCAGTGAGTAACATACATTCTGATTTCAGTGAATAGCAAACAAGGTAATTTGACCGACTCTTTCCACTCAGAACAGATAGAAAACCTGGGCAAAATAAAAGAAGATAAAATCAAGTATTTGATTAATGGCATCAAAAAGCTACCATTGCAGTGAAGAGGGCCAGAATCTAGAGGAGGAAACTCAAGAGGTGAACCCAGCACTTGGAGAGCCACATGTTTCCTAAAGGCACCTGAGAAGTTGAGCAGAGTACCTGAAAGACTCACAAAGTTGGAGTAAATCTAACAAAAACTGGAGTCCAGGGCCTTCCGAGGTAAGCTACATAAACACCCTAGATTAGGTTAGAACCCTAGAACAAAGGGTAAACCGAAAACAGACTAACCCTCACAAGAATTGAAGCCCTGCTTCAAATTAACTTTATTCCTGATTGGATTAAAGTGACCTGGAATTGCTAATACCCCTAGACAAGCCACTGACCAGATGTTAAGTTAAATCATCTCTGAAGGATGATAACCTCATCTAGAGCATCTCAAATTATCTCTATACTTTTCCACTGCCCATGTCAGTCACTCAGTAAAAACACAGATGCATGTAAGATAAACAATAAAGCTTCCAGAAAACAACATAGGAAATTGGCTTCATGACATTGGGGTACACAAAGATTTCTAAAACAGGACCCAAAAAATACAAACCAGAACCGAAAAGATCAATAAATTAGATTAAGATCTCTTGCTCATCAAAAGATTCTATTTAAACATAAAGAGTCAAGGACAGGCAAGAATACATAATTCACATCCAGAATACATAAGGAACCCTTACAGATTGGTAAGAAAAAGGAAGACAACCCAAAAGAAAAGTAGGCAAGAGACTTGAATGGGTGCTTCACAAAGGAACATGCCAAATGGGCAGTAAATATATGGAAAAATGCTCAACCTTACCAGTCATCAGATAAATACAAATTAAAATCACAGTGAAATACCACTACACACCTATTAGAATGGCTAAATTAACAAGATTGACAACACCAATGGTCAGTGATGAGGTGGAACAACTGGAACTCTCATATACTAGAGGTGGGTGAATATATAAAATGGTACCACCATTTTGCAAAACTGTTTGGCACTATCTTCTAAAGTTGAACCTATGCATGTCCTATGAACCAACCATTTCACTCCTAGATATTCCCAACAAAAATGTATGAAAACGTGCACCAAAAGATAGGTACAAGAATGTTCATAGCAGTATTTTTCATGTAGCTCCAAATTAGAAACAATCTATATGTTCGACAATGGAATGATAAATTACAGTATAGTCATACAGTGAAATGCTGTACAGCAATGAAAAAGCTGAACTAGAGCTACACATGACAATATGGATGAAACAAGCAAATGATGTCAAGCCAAATAAAGCAGACACTAACAGATGTATGTTCTATAATTCCATTTATACAAAATTTAGAAACAGGCAAAACACTAAGTACCATTAGAAGTCAGGGGTGGTTACATTCAGGGGAGGAGGAGTAGTAAGTAGGTTATGTCATGAGGGCAACTGGTAATTTTGTGTTTGTGTTTCTTGACCTGTTTGGTGTTAAATGAGTGTGTTTATTTTATTATATTTCACTGAGTACTTACGATTTGTATACTTTTCTATATGTATCTTATACTTCAATTACATTTTTTAACATTTTCCAAAGACCATATATAAATAAGCTACCTGCCCATTTGATCACTATGTCAATATAAGACACCATGAATGTTTAATTCTGGGTTTTTAGTTTTCACCTTGGACCAAGTGAATCTACTAGAACACAGTCTGCCCTTCACTTGGTCCAGTTAATGCCTGGATCAGACTTGGGCAGACTTGGTTCAACCAATAGGAATTATCCTCCTCACATGCTCCACTTCCCTTCCCGACCACAGCATAGTTCATTGTGTACCATTAACTATAATTTTCCTACACAGGCATATTTTCCTTGGACACGAAACTCTGAAGAACCACATGAGTCTAGCAGGCTGTGGATTAGCCACCCTATTGATGGGCAAACATTTCTGCTGGCCAGGGAGATGCTCACCAGGATTACCTGTGGTTGAATGATCATTGCATGTGTCCCAAGAGAAGACTGACTACTCTGTAGCAAGCACACATCTTTCCTTACTCATCAGAAGTCATTCACTGACAACTCAACAAAAGGATTTCATCGTTAATGTTTCACAAATATAGGGAAGCCACTTAAAAGGATACTTGTGGTCAAAGCTGTACCACAGCCTGAATAGCCATGCGCTCTCCTGCTTTGTCCGGTTTCCTCTGGCAGAATCTGGACCATCCTAGGAACAAACAAGAGAACAGATGCTTAGCTGCAGAAAAGGAATTAAAGTAAGGGGGAAAAGGCTTCTTTTTTAACCTTTAGAGATTTTGAGCTCAGAATCAAACATTGTGCATCACCAAAGTCTCAAGGATAAATCTGGAGGTGATATTCTAAAACAAATTGAGTAAATCCAAAAGGCAGACAATCCCCAAAGTAAAAAGGCTTGGTTATATCTGTGGGTAGATCAACTCAATAGCACTAATTTTCCTTTGGCAATCTTAATGCAATTTTCCTCAAATTTTCAGCAGATTAATTACCCTAAAGTCATCTAGATCCTAACAGGCCAATATTTATTTATAGAGACTATTAAAGAAAACATCTGAAAAACCAACTTTCCAGGCCCCCAAAGCCCTGGAGAAATCACATTTGGTTGAGTTTCTGGGCCCTACCAGCTGTGGGAAGATGGGGGTGATGGGCAGGGGAAATGGCACCAGAATAGCATATCTGTTATTTTTTCTACCCTCAAGTGGCAAGTTCCTTTACTCCTCCTCTCATGCCTTTTCAACTCAATCATCCCCATCGTTTAATTTGCAAGATAACCTGTGAATTCAAGCACTCTTTCAAGGTTGAGGAAATCTGTTCTGTGCAAGGATTGTAAGCAGCACAACTAATATGGAGAAGTGAATTGACAGCAGCAATTTGAGGGTGCTGCTGGGATTCTTTGTTGCTGGATGACAAGCTCTGAAAGCACAGATGCTTGTAAAGCACAGCCATTTTTATCATCATCCTCTTGAACGTTATAGGGAGAGGCAACTCTACAAGTGATGTACAATGACAATAACCAAATAAAAAGCTGAGCTACGATTACAAGTAGTTCTAAATTGCAGTAGGTCTAAGTTCCACCTGCAACAGATGCCAGTATTAGTCAGAGATCACTGAGAAGGTCAGCATCTAACCAAGTAGTGGAAGGGAAATTAGCAAGCACTATTTAAATTCCTAACATTTCCAGCAGCAAAGATTACTTTTAAAAACAGTCTCCATGGTATTTGAGGAATGTGTAGTGACAGATATGGAAATAGCTTAGTTAAATGGGCCCTTCTGTGGATGAGGAAATAAAACATGAGAGGTTCCAGAGACCAACTTTCACATTTTTAGAAATCAAGTTGAAGAAATAGGGCACAGAAATGTCTCCATTTGCAGATACTAATCATTCCTTCAGGTAATTAATTGCTAGCCCAATGGCAACTCTAAGGAGATTGCAAGATGCCACACAACTGAGTGAAGGGGTAGATGACCATCCTGAAAAGCAAATATCTTTATGGAAATATCAAATGGTTCTTTATAAAGTCACAGGCTCTAAGAAATCTGTTCTAAGTGCCTGTAGAATCTTAAGAAAAAACATGATAAATGTCATCAGGAAGGAAACTATAAGCCATCCGGCACAAGTCCCCCTAAGTCAGTTTCATCTGCTCCTCCCCTAAAAACAATAAAGATGACAAACCCCTACTCTGTCACCCTAACCTCAGCAAAACCACAATGAATTGTTATCACTTAAGCCATCTCACCTCAAAGAAGCTACAGGAGACTTCTAAATGCCCTGAGAGGATCAACTGAAGTGAGTAAAGCAAGGGAAAGGCTTCTTTTTGAAGGCAAACTAACAAGAGGTCTTCTCAGGCTACAATGAAATATGCCTGCAGTCCACAAATGAGATAAAGTGATTGTAGAAATGTAAGAAACTAGAGACAATCCTGAGCAGTTACAAGGGATAAATTCAGGGTAAACAAAAAGTGCAACTTTGTAACAGAGGTGTTAACTTCTTATTCCAAGAGAGGGTGCCAGAAGCATGATTAGATAAGGGTAGAATTTAACTAAATCCACCTGTAGTAGCTTTGGGGCAATCAGGGAGGGTCTGCAGAACAGATTAATTTCTTAAGCTTACTGGGAAGACAACCAACAACTGCTTCACACCATGATTGGGGCTTCTATCACAGACAAACCAGTGGAGCCCTTCCCGTGGGCTCCAAGCAATACAGGGCTAAACAGGGGTCAGTGTGGGCGCAGGCTGATCCTACAATAGGCAGGTTGTCTTACCTGAGGGTTTCAGCCCTGGGGAAGCTCACTATGGATTTGGAGAGACCAAGAAATGACAACAGGACGTTCTTGGGGTGTGGATAAAATGAGAGTTCCTGTGGCCAGGATGCTCACCTGGCCCTGGTTGATTAGCTCACTGCACACCTGTGGGCACTACATGGCTGTTGACTCTATATAAAGAGCTCCACCCAGTGCTCTGCACATGACATGGTGGTATGGCTGCAAGGCTGCAGGAGAGCAGAGGCTGGAGTGATGGCAGTGCCAAGGACAGAGGCCCAGAGGATGGCTGTGCAGGACGACTGTGCAGAGAGGCCCAGAGGATGGCTGTGCAGGACTGTGCAGAGAGGCCCAGAGGACGGCTGTGTGGGACGACTGTGCATAGAGGCCCAGAGGACAGCTGTGTGGGACAACTGTGCAGACAGAGGAGCCCAGAGGCAGAGACCAGCTGAGGCAGAGACCAGCTTGCTGCATACAGACTCGCTCTGAGTGAATGGGATTTTAGTGACTGACCTGCCACCGTGGAAATAAAGTTGGGTATAACCCTTTCACTCCAAGAACAGTTTTGCTGTCAATTTCTTTGGTCACATTGAATCCACAGCGAACTTGCCCGGGGCTGAAACCCACTGACAAGACATGGGGTAAAAGATTTATACCCAGCTTTACTCTTCAGGTGATAGGTCAAGCACCAGAATCAAGACTGCAGGTCTGTAATCCACCTCCATCTCTGCTTCCACCCAGAGCACTGAGCAAAGCTCTTTATATAGTGACTCAGTCAGTAATAGTTTATTGCCTATGGGTGTGGAGGCATTAGCCCAGCAGTAGTTTAAGGTCAGATGAGGATCCTGGCCAGAGGAACTTTTGTTCTCCTCACACAGGCCCCCTTCCTGGGCTGTATATGCAGACCATTGGATTGCCATTCAAGTGCCACCCACAGAAAAAGCGGGGTCTTGATCTCTCACAGTGTTCCTCCTCCAGGAGGGTTCACTAGCCCCTTCAGGCTGCTTCTAGAACCTGGAATATCATTTCATACTGCCACCTTTTCCCACCCACACACCTACCTGGTTGATGCCTATTCATCTTTCAAGGCTGTGTACAAGATCAGCTTTTCTAAGAAATGTTTCAAAGGCAACAGAGCACTCTAAAAGCTGTAGGTGTAAACATCACAGGCTTTCTCAACAGACTATGTGGGTGGAAATCCTAGCTCTACTCCTGACTGGGCCATTGCCTTGCTGTGTGACTCTGGGCAAGTTTAAATTGAGATATAATTGACATGTAACATTCAAGGTGTAGGATGTGTTGGTTTGACACATTTATATATTGCAATATGATTACCACCTTAGCATTAGCTAACACCTAGTCTTTTGGCAACTTTGTAGTTTATAATACATTACTGTTGACTATAATCACCAGGCTGCATATTACATCTCCAGGGCTTATTGATCTACTAGTTGCAAGTTTGTATCCTTAAAACATCTTCCTAATTCCTTTACCCCTCAGCCCCCATAACCACCATTCTGCTCTATGTTAGTATGAGTTATACCAGGGAGTTTTAAATTTTTTACTACATTTTCTTAAATATTGTGGTACTGTGGATAAAATGAAAGTTCCTATGGCCAGTATTCTCACCTGGCCCTGGTTGGCTAGCTCACTACACACATGTGGGCAATATGTCATTACTGACTCTATATAAAGAGCTCTGCCCAGTGCTCTGGGCGACACAGTGGTATGGCTGCAAGGCTACAGGAGAGCAGAGCAGAGGCTGGAGTGGTGGCAGCACCGAGGACAGAGGCCCAGAAGATGGCTGTGCGGGTATAGAGGCCAACAGGACAGCTGTGCAGGCTGAGAGGACCAGAGGCAGAGACCGGCTGGCTGCATGCAGATTTGCTATGAGTGGATGCAATTTTAGTGACTGACCTGCCACCGTGGAAATAAAGTTGGGTATAACCCTTTTATCCCAAGAACGTTCTACTGTCATTTCTTTGGTCACACTGAATCCATAGTGAACTTGCCCAGGGCTGAAACCCATTGGCAAGACAATTGGCGTAACTGGCAGGATTCATTGGTGAACAAGGAAAAAGAACAGGTTGCCCTTACAGAAGGAGTGTTTCAGCAGGCTGCACCTATGGATGGGGAGACATTCAAGTGTGCCCTCCAGACATGTGGTACTGTGAAGGAGTGGAGGTCTGGGGTCCACCCCAAGAGAAAGATGACTGAAATGGCATCACTACGAAGTGCTGTGGCCTGAGTGGAAGCAGCACGAGAAGGAGCAGCGGCCCAAGAAGCAGCAGTATGGGAGTGCAGGCTGCCAGGTGCCATTAGGCAAGAGAAGGATGTAGTGGAGCTGTCAGCCCCAGAAATGGAGGAGTGGAGGTTTGATGAACAGGTGGGGGATGAAGGCCCTGCCGGTGCTGGAGGCATTGGCCCCTTCTGGGTTGAGACCTCACCTGGTTGAAAGCTGATGGAAAGCCAGAAGGATTTGGTAACTGCGGGTTCTTTCAGGAGAGGTGCAGCCCCCTCCTCAGGTTGTTGAGCACTCCATGCTCTGCTTCTATCCTCAGGCTCAAGCACACAAGGAAATACACTTCTTGAAGGAAGAATTTAAAGGGTCCCGTGGAGGTCATGAGGACCCAGATGTGGGTTGGTTTGAAAAGGCAGGAGCAGACAGAAAGAAATTGGACTGGAGCTGTGGCAATTAAGACCAGAGCAGTGGTTACAGCTGCTGATGACGAAGCAGAAGGCAGAGATAAAGCAACAAGATTGGCCTGTGTGTCTGCAAGACTTTTTGCTGGAGAGGCTGGAGAAGGTGGGTATTGTAAAGCCCACCCATGGTCCTTTTGGTTAACTTGTTTGAGTAGCAATGGATCGCTTCATGCTTGAGGGTTATTATAATTTGTTGTAATTTTTGTTATTTGTATATTGTTGTAGATTATGGAATTTGGTTACAAACTTCCAGCTTCCTTGCACAGGGACCATTGCAGAGTATTGAGGGCACATAGACTGAGAGGCAAGAATCTTGGAGGGGTGGAATGTGGGTAAAATGAAGGTTCCTGTGGCCAGGATTCTCACCTGACCTTGGTTGGCTAGCTCACTACACACGTGCAGGCAATATGTTGTTATTGACTCTATATAAAGAGCCCTGCCCGGTGCTCTAGGCAACATGGTGGCACAGCTGCAAGGCTGCAGGAGAGCAGAGCAGAGGCTAGAGTGGTGGCAGCGCCAAGGACAGAGGCCCAGAGGATGGCTGTGTGGGCCGAGAGGCTCAGAGGACAGCTGTGCAGGCCGAGAGGCCCAGAGGCAGACAGAGACCAGCTTGCTGCGTGCAGATGCACTCTGAGTGGATGGGATTTTAGTGATTGACCAGCCACCATGGAAATAAAGTTGGGTATAACACTTTCACCCCAAGAACATTTTACTGTCATTTCTTTGGTCACGCTGAATCCATAGTGAACTTGCATGGGGCTGAAACCCATTGGCAAGACAGGTACATACAGTAAGATGCACAAATATTAGTGTACAGTTTGGTGAATTTTGACATCTGTATATACTCATGTAACCATCTCCCAGATCAAGATAGCAAACATTATTTGTATTATGTATTAACTACATTATTAATAGAGATACCCCTTCAAGAAAATAATTATGAATAACTGCTTGTCACCATTTTTTGAGCATATAACAATGAATGTCTCTTTCTTCTGCATTCATTAAGCACCTACTATGTGATACGCACCATACTGGGTGCTGGAAATGAGGCCCAGCACCTGTCCCTCAGGAAGCACATTTCCAGAGTGGGTGACAGATACATATATGGTGACACAGGTGCTGAAGAAAAAGCAAATTAAAGAACTGAGGAGTGGCTATTTGAATTAATTTTTCTAGAACTAATGAATAATGATTTCTGTGGAGAATTACATTTCATCCTATTCTTATTATTGAAAGATATATTTTTTAAAGTTAAGGCCATTACAATAATGAGAACAGCTTATGTTTTTTTTCAGAGATAGAACAGACTACTGCTCCCACTTCCCCAAAAAAAGTCTACATCTGAATCCCTGAAGCCTGTGAGTATATTATGGTTATATGGCAAAAGGGTCTTTGCAGATGGACTTCAGGTTTTCCAGGTGGGCCCAATGTAATCACATGGGCTCTTAAAAGTGGACCAGGAAGGCATAAGAGTCAGAGAGATGCAGTGGAAGAGGCAGGACAGATGTAAAGTGGGACAGGGACTAGCCCCACCGCTGCTGGCTTTGGAGATGAGAGAGGGCCAAGGGCCAGGAAATCTGGGTGCTCCTAGTTGCTGAGCTTGATCCTGGGACAATATCCAGCAAGTAAATGGGGCCTCAGTCCTACAACCACATGGCACTGAATTCTACCAACAACCTGAATGAGCACGGGAGGCTTTTTCCCTAGAACCCAGCCTTACAGACACTTTGATTTTAGCCTTGAGAGACCTGAAACAGAAACCAGCAGAGCCCACCAGACTTTCAACCTACAGAACTCTAAGACTGTGTTGTTCTAAACCATTAAGTTTGCTATAATTTGTTACAGCAACCATAGAAAACTAATGCGGAGAAAAGAGTAAATAAGTGATGCCACCCAATTTGGGCCTTTTTCATGTCCCTGGGATGATGGGGCTAAAATTCTCAGAAGGGGGTAATAAAAGGGTTTTAAAACAGGGAATCAAGGGCTCTACATTGCCTACTCCAGGGCTTCTCAAATTATAAGGTGCACACAACCCTTCCAGGGACCCTGTTAAAAAAAGGAAATTCTGATTCAGTGGGTCCAGGTGAGGCCTGAGAGTCTGCATTTCTACCAAGCTCTCCGGTGATGCCCAGGCTGCTGGTCCACGGGATGCACAGAACAGCAAGGAGAGCCCCTTTCCTCGTGGAAAGGCAGACAAGGCCCTCCACAATCTTGCCTCTGTCAGTCTCCACCTCACTCTTCATCACATTGTCACCCAACCCTTAAGGATGGAGCTCCATCTGTCTTATTTGGAGATGTATTCCCAGAGCCTGAAAGAATGTCTGAAACCTAGTAGGTACTCAATTAATACTTGCCAAATGAATGGATAAATTAATGTTAATTTTGAACTGTTAAGGGGAAAAAAAGAATAGCAGAAAGAGAAATCAGGAGCCAAGGGAGGTCATCAGAAGAACAAAAAGAAAAGCATGGTGGGGAGAGGGTCAGAGAGCAGTAATTCCAGGACAGGCACTTCAACTGTTTGAAAGTAAAGATTACTTAAACCTTTCACCTTTACTGGGTATCAGCCTGGAGGAAAACTGGAGGAGGAGTGAGAAATAAACAAATCCAACTTGTACAGAAAGTTATATGTTAATGCAACTGTAAACACCCAATTTTCTGCAGTCTTCACATACATGTGCATGCACGTGCACACACACACACACACACACACACAAGCAGGCACCACAAGCACAATGGTTTCCTTTCCTCCACATTCCACTAATATCCTGCTCGTGACCTTGTCCTGCGGAGAGGAGACAGCCAGGATAACCTCAGACTCGTGCTCCTACTCCTCCAGAGCACTCTCATCAATGAGCGCTCCTCTGCAGACTCGGGGAAGGAAGGGAATGATGTGTCTGCATGTCCGGCCAACAAAAATCTCAGCTGTGTCTGGCATCAGAAGTCCTCCCTTGAATGGGGTGGGAGGCCAACCCCAGGTTCGGGCGGCTTGCCTCCAGCTGGGCTTGTTTTTGTTTTGGTTGTAAAGTCACCAAGACCTCTGGAGAAACAAAGCAACTGAGTTTTTTTGTTTTGTTTTGTTCTAATGAGTCAAACCCGCCAGGGACATGAAGCTGAAGTCTGCCCACAATATTCTTATGCTTCCCTCACTTAACCCCAAAAGTTCTGGCCAACAGCTCCTTCCCTTCTCCCACGTGAACTAATATTCTGTGGCTCTGTAGCCATGACTCTTAGACTTCTAGAAACAGCGAGGAGAATTGTGCTGATTATAAGAAATACTTTCCTCTCAAATAGCACTTGTTTGTTTTTAGGAAGATCATGTAGAAATTGAGGTAAAGAGAACTGCCTTTTGTTTTTCTAATGGGGAACAAACATCTGGACTTTCCCCACCTAGGACTTCAGTTTCATGACATCACTGAGCGTGTGACCTGGATCCATTTCAGGGGAAACAGCAAAAACCCAGAGTTTCACCCAAAACAAGCAGCCCATTTATTTCTCCATTTTACTGTTTCTCATGACCACTGAATGCTCCCAGACCTGCTGATAGTGGCTCACTGGACCAAGAAGGTCAGGCCAGGAGGATTTGGACAAATAAGGCCCTTTATGCACAAGGGCATGAGTCATTCTGAAGCTGTCCTGGAGAACCACACTTGAAGTTTGCCCTTTTTTCCCAGTCTGACAGCAGTCGTGAAAGACTTTCAAAATGCCAGTGGAACTGACTTTGAGGGCCCTCCGCATGACTGTGTGAGGCTGCCACCTGCCCAGTCACAACTGGCCTAAAGGGCCTTCTTAGGTTGGCCCCGCCAGGCCCATCCAGGTTGGTTTCTCAGGCTCACCCCTCCTGGGGCAGAGGGCGCATATTAGCTGTCACTGCATGGACTAAATGCACTGCCAGAGCCCTTAGCACTCAGGACCCACTGCTTCCTCAAACATTTCCATGGAGAAGTGATGGCAAGTTTGTGAAGTCCAGTTACAAGCCTGTGTGTCCACAGACTACGTGAAACCAACCAAACAGTTCCATGCACTTCCTTCTACAGGTGCTTCAGGCCCAAGGCAGAGGCAGGAGCAGTAGAAAACAGCAAAAGGGCTGGAATTAGCCAGTTTTTCTTACAAAATTCATCTTGGTGGCAGTCCTGTGGAGGATGCTTTGGGATAGGGTGCTCATAACCTACCAGAACCACTATTTTCCTTTAAGTGAAACAAAGGTGTCTGTTATGCTTTTCCCCCAGGTTTTCTCAGGGTGAGTTCAAGATCTCCCCAACTGTTATATGCTAAGTTAGCTTCCAGGTGTATAATTACTGAACCCTTGTTTTCTAAAGTCCTTAATCAAAGCTAGAGCCAAAGAGCAACTTTTCTAAGAGAACTTCTCATTGAAACCACATGTTCCCAACTGGCACAATGACCAATTCTGACACAAACTCAATGGTCTTCTGCAGCACCATATCATCTTCAAGGAAGCTCACTGAAAACTCTTCCCAAAATGTCCAGAACTTTCAGAGGTCATGGCTTTGTATACCTTATGGGAAAGCAACACCAAGAATGCCTTACCAGGCTCTGACCCTCCAAGAAAAATCAGAAAAGCTGTACTGGCCCACCTTGGGCATTGCCCAGCACCACATTTTGTGAGACTAGTAAAATCTGATTTGGTAGATGGAATCATTTAGAAGAGCCCATAGAATTTGAAATAAGTAGACTGCATTTAGGATTAAGTGCAATGATGAGTGCAATATAAAGCTGACTGGGGGAAAAAGAAGCACCTGACACTGTTTCACAGACAACACATGCATGTGGCCAGCAAAACTTCCACTGCACTGTTGAGTCTCTTGCTCTGCCATCTACCCCTCAAAGCCCTGTTGAGCGCCAGGCACTGGGCTCAGCATTGGGTAGTCAGTGCTAACAAAATAGTTCTTGACTCCCAAGGCCAAATAACAACACTTTCCTAACACATTTCTGCTCCGATCCTAACTCACCTTGCCTGCCCAGGCAATGCCAGTCTGGGGAAGGGGCAAAGCCAAGAGACACCAGCCCCACAACAAGGGTGATATGGCAACTTTAAAAAGTGCCTGCCGCTTCGCTGACACTCTATCCATTCAGAGGTGATGGTCTCTATCCTCTGCCATTGAATCTGAGCTGACCTGAGCAACTCATTGTAACCAAACGAAGTCACAGAAGTGACATTGTGAGAACTCCAACGTGAGGTCAGAAAAGGCAAGGTAGCTTCCACCTCGCTTGCAGGGATGCTGCCTTTAGGAACCCTGAGCCATCATCTAAGCAGTCCAATACCCTGAGGCCTGGAGGGAAGTCATGTGTGGGCCCTGAGTTGGCTGTCCTAGTCTTGGAGTCTCCCCAGCCCAGGTGCCAGACACATGAGCGTGTAAGCCTTTGGATGACTTCAGCCCTCTGCCGTTGGGTTGCCTGCAGCTTTCTACATGCAGCAAAGGCAGGCTGTCCCTGATATGCCCTTTCAATTCCTGACCCAGAGGATCCATGGGTATGAAAAACTTGTTCACCTTCCTATGTTTAGGGCAAGCTGTTATACAGCAACAGTACCTGGGGCAGATGGCAAAAGCACAGGCCAGCCCGTGCCTCACCCATAAGTTCCTCCTGTCACTGTAGACACTGCCAGAGGGCTCTTCACTCACGGTCTCTACAGCTCCCCTCCCCAGCATTCTGTAGCAGGCTGTCTGTCACCGCTGCCACCACCCTGCCCAAGCCCTGTCAGCCTTGCTGTGACCTTCAGCTCCTATGGGGGTGAGGGCTGCTGCTCTGGCACAGCTGGGCTAGAGAGGAACTCCCAGAGTTGTAGTGTCCCAGGCCCTGTGAGCCCCCAGGAACCCTCCTCCCTTCCTCAGATTCCCTGGGCTGGAGAGTTGGATTACATCCCTCTCCTTCCCATGAATCACCTAGAGACTCCGAACCATTTCCAGTGACCCAATCACCATTGTATCCAATATAGCCATTCTTGGAAAGTAGGGAGTCAGGGACTTAGTTTAAACACTCTTTCTGGCTGGCCCACCCACTTAATATGTTGTTCAAGAACTTAGACTGTAGGGTCAAATCCTAGCTCCACCACTTTCTAATCCTCCAACCTTAGATGGCCCACTTAAGCTCTCAAATTTTAGCTTCTAATCTGTAAAATGGCGATAACTGTACCTACCTCATAAGGCTGTTGTCATCACAATGAGGCAATTCATGTCAAGGGCTTGGCATATAGTAAATGCTTGATAAATTTTAGTATTTTTAAATAATGTCTTCCCTGGAAAGAAGCATCTCTTGTGACTTACCCCTTGTAAAACTTGAAAGCTGTCATTGTTGGGTAGTGGGTCTTGATCTGGATCAACACCAACTCTGTAAATTACCAGGGAGAAAGACAAGGAGAAACATAGAGGATTAGCTTAGACCATGGCAGCCATGCTGACTGGAAGTAGCCAAGAGGCTGATCATCTTCCCAAAGCTGAAGGAGTAGTTAGCTAAAAGAAGAGGAAGGCTGTCATGCAAACGACATGAGAAAGAGCTCGTATACAACGTCAGTTCCCCGGGAGTAGGAGAGACAATAAATCCTGTGTGCTTATATCCTAAGCAAGGCCTCTAGGCAACAGCATGAGCTGGCAACTTTCCATCTTCCTCCCTGCACCAGATGGTCTCAGTTATCAAGAGGTGGGTCCCACTGCACCAGGCCTTTTCCTCTCTGTTGCTTCCTCACTTTTGCCCTGACCTGCTTTTATTTCCCTAAATGTTTGTTATGAAATTTTGTCATCTATCCAGAGAAGTGTTGAAAGAATTTATAGTGAACCCCTGTATACCCACCACCTATATTCTACCATTAACATTTTGGTGTATCTTCTTTATTACGTATCTCTCCATCTCTCTATCATACATCTTACTTTTTAGATGAATTCAGATAAAATTGCAGACAGCAGCACACTTCCCCTAAATATTTCAGCATGCACATCATTCACTTTTTATCCTCGTGCCCCCACATCCTCCCACGCCAGAGATGACCTGAGAACTGACACATCCGAGATCAACTGAACACCAAAAGAAAAAGCAAGGTGGCAACACCCACTTATAACAAATTCCATGAAAGCCCTAGGTAGTTGTCTTGGCTTAGTAATGTGCCAAGTCAAACACCTCCTCTCCCTCCCTTGTCCCCACCTGTGATGCCCAGGATATTCCTTGAGAAGAGACCAGTGGAAAAGGGGAATAGATGTACCCACCCTCTCAAAGCCAACCTCTACCCTGTCTCATTTCAGGCTTGTCAAGCACTAACCCAAGGTGTCCATAGAAAGAGGAGCTTATAGAAGGAAAGGGAACAGTTACCCCCCACCATTTTGCCAAAGGCAAAGTTTAAAACCCTAAGATGAATTCATGTACTCAGCAAATGTTTTCTGAGTGCCTACTATGCCACACACTGTTCTAAGCACTTAGTTAAAACCTGTTGTGTACCTAATACCAGATTTCCTCCCGACAGGCCTGAGGTTTGATGGGATCTTTGTAGGGAATGAGACAGACTTTGCTATGTTTCTAGAGGTTGCTTCCAGGCAGGGGTTTCTGAGGGCTGGAGGCTTGTCCTCATAACTGGACATTATCTGGGGCCCTCCAAGCAACAAATCCCAAAAATCTTTGGACATGAAATCCATCAAATTCAGGGGTCCCAGGCCTGACCAAAGGTTACACCAGAGCCTCGGTGCACCCGGTGTTCCCAAACGTACCAGTGTTAGAAGAGCAGTCACATATTGAATTCCTAGCTGTTGATCTTGACCCCTTACCTGTTTTAGAGTCTCTTAATGTACATCACATAGAGAAAAGTCCTCTATATGGTGATTTTGTCAGCCTTTGTAAGATCGACAGGTCGGAATCCAACATCAGGCCTTGCTCTGTGGATTCTACAGAAGCACAAAGCCACTTCATGGCAGATGGATTTTCTTTGATGAGCTCCCCAGTGCAGACTCAGAAGGGCAGAATGACAGTCACCCCAGTGTCTCTCAGAAAGCCTGCCAGAATGCCAGGTGACATGACAGCCCTCAACCAAACCAGAGAGGGCTACTGTGGGGACAGGAGCAACAACTTTATGTGATCTGAAGGGCATGGACTGCAGTATGGCCAAGAATGTGACAGTTCTGGTCTGCCACTACTGATCTCTCCTTTCTTTTCCACCAATTTTGAATACATGTGTTAATCTTTGTGAATGGCTTCCATATCAATAAAGACAAAACAAGTTTACTTTATCAGCCTTGATAAAATAGGAAGCCTACAGGTAGGAGAAAAGGCTTAAGTGTGCCCTCTCTTACGATGAAGAAAATAAAGTTATATATGGTAAAAGTTGCCAAATGAAATTTAGTTACTTCTCCCTCTGTTTTTTTTTAACTAATCTCTACCAGGAGGGAAAAAAAATACTGTTTAAAAAGAATTAAAATTAATTCTGTGTAATCAAAACTGCTTATAAAGACTATGTGTTGACTATTTTCATCCAAGTCCTGACATCATTGTGGGGCTCATCTATCTACCCTGGGCCCCTGTGGCCAGAATTCAAAACAGTGAAATGCAAAATGTTGGACTAACTTGATAAACTCATGAAATTAGGGCCACCCCAACCTCATCCCAAACTCATGATGCTCACCATTTTGTTTGGGGTAACGAGAGTGATTCTAGATCCACACTGTCAAACAACTTTCTGCAGCGATAGCAGTGTTCTAGATCTGCCCTGTCCAATGTGGTAGCTGCTAGCCACATGTGGCCCCTGAGCACCTGAAATGGGGCTAGTGTGACTGAGGAGCTGCATTTCAAATTTTATTTAGTTTAAATTAATTAATTTAAATTGCCACATGTGGCTAACAGCTACCAAATTGGACAGATTCTAAAAAGTACTAATTCTACCCATGTCTCTCTAACATCACCTTTTTCTCTACTAAAAAAGTGACAACTGTCTGCTACCTTTCGCCTTCGCAATGATAACACCCAAGATTCTGGTGGGAACCTATGGACATACAACCCAAGTCCCATAAATGTTAAGTAAAACTTTGCTTGAACTGGTTGCTTAGAACAATGGAGAGATTCCTCACTTCATCAGTATATAAAATAAATTTTAAAACCCTCTGAAAGCTTTACAGATAAATTTCATCTTATAAACATGAAAAGAATGACAGAAAATCACCATTTCCCACTCCTAGTGTAGCAACTGTTTCAAGCAAGGGTCACTGGTGGATGATTTTACCAGTGGGTAAAAGGTTTTTGGAAATCTGGCTATTCATATAATGACAAAGGGTCACTCTACAGATTACATTTTAGTTACAGAGGGAGAACAGTACCTCCACAGTGCAAAGAGAGACCTGGTGCCTAAAGTGATTGAATTTACCACCACT
Source organism: Phataginus tricuspis (assembly GCA_029783875.1). Lineage (NCBI taxonomy): Eukaryota > Metazoa > Chordata > Mammalia > Pholidota > Manidae > Phataginus > Phataginus tricuspis. Next base: position 38,154,519 of record JAQQAC010016209.1, read on the forward strand.
AATAAAGGGAAAGCCTGACAACATGCACCACCTGATATGATGCAGCAAGAGATGTATAACATCACTTTTATAGCATTTCTGGAAAAAATGATGATCTATCTCTAGTCACAAGGAAACAAATTAGAAAAATCCAGGTTGTGGAACATTCTGAGACAATTATCCTGAATACTTAAAGAAAAAAATAACCCTCAATGTTATAAGAGACAAAAATGGGGGGAGAATTGCTCTCCGTTAACAGAGACTAAAGAGACGTGACAACCAAAGTAAACTTTGATTGGATCTTAGATCCAGTGTGCGTGTGTGTGTGTGTGTGTACAAGTGCACGTGCATAAAATTCATGTTACTTTTCCCAGGTGAGATAAAGGGATTGCATTCATGTAGGAGACTGGGTTCCTAGGAGATACATACTGAAGTATTTAGGGATAGAAAGTCATGATGTCTGCAGTGTACTTTGAAGTACCTGAAATGGCTGGTGGGGAGGAGGGGGAGAGACAGCAAAAATGACCAAAAAATATATGACAAAATGTTCACAACCAATGTGCCCAGGTTAGAACTTGGATGTTCATTGTTCTTTTCTCTCAACTGTATGCAGATTTAAAAAATCTCACAATTTAAAAAGAGTATTTAGTTATATCCTTGGTGAAAACGTTTCAAAAATACATCAGTGTATTTTCCTGTCTCTCTGACTTAAGCTAATGTACTCAAATTGTTGATTCAGGAGCTCCTATTATTTCAGGGTCTAAAAAACACAAAGTATAAAGATTCATGGACTACTACAATAGGTAAATATAGGTAATAGGTAGATATATATTCTAGTAGTTACATGGTTTTATTTTCCAGACAAATTCTGGAATATTTTGTTGAGATTCTCCTTCTCCTAAAAGTGCAGGGCAAGGAGAAAAATGCTAGTTAACAGAAACATATTGGTAATCAAATTCCGCACAATGCAGCCGTCTTCTGATCTGGTTGTGCACCCTTCCTGGAAGTCTGCACTTCTGAGGACAGTCCTACCCACTGCTCCTTTTCCATGCTTTTACCTTCCTCTGCCATGGATTTTTCTGACCCTTACTGCAGCCACTTGCTATCAACTTTGTGTCTGAGATGCAGCCCATCTCTTGACAGCACGGAGTCTAAAAGAGCCTCCTGGGCGCTCCCAGAAAGTAATGCGGTTCAAGGGGACTTAGGGTGACTTGCAGGTCCCTGCTACTCTGGTAAGTGCTGACTAGGAGACTGCTGACAAAGGAAATGATGAACTGCTTCCCAGCTTACTACTGCTTTTTAAATGCCAAAAGGAAACAGACCAAGGTGCCTTGAGACACAAATAGTGCTTTTCTGTGATTTCTTTCCCCACTCAAGGCTGTTTAGGATGACTCAATAGTTACTCTTCTGACAGAGTTGAGGGCCCCCTGGACCAATCCCCGAGGATGACACTGAACCCACACAGAAAAGTCAGAGGCCAGAATCAACCTGGTCACGGGGACAGGAAGTTAAGCAGTGGGCCAGGGTGTTTGGTGGTGTGCTGGGCAGCAAGAAAGACCAGGTACAGTATTTTAAGTATAATGCCTCAGAAGACTCGGGGTCCCCTAAGTTTCTGAAATTCCTAGTTTCAGGCAACTGTCCACAATATATATTTCTCTCCTGATCTGCTATAATGCTTTTGATCTAGTATAAAGCTGGAAGTTTTTACACAGTTTTAGTACGTCACATTTTAGTATTCCCCTGATGCATTAGGGTTGAGTTCATCAGAGCACATACAACAGTCTTTTCTTCCAGAATGAACTAAATTATCCTTATTTTCATTAGGAATGAAATAAATGTGGAAATACCACACTAAATGAGAAAATAAAGTGATCAAATTGATGTGCCCATTCTGGAATGAATAAATACAGAAAGAAAATGAATGATTTCTCTTTTGGTATATGTACATTTTGATTAACCACCATATAAAGTGCCAGGAAATCTAAAAAATTTTGGAACTGTTCTACTTTAATCATCAAGTTTTTTAAAATTTGAGTGCCTGAGGTCCTAAATAATTTGAGGAATATGAAACACACACCTGCATATAAAACCTTGAACATCAGTTCAGAATCTGAATTTTCTCATGTTCCAAATGTGATAATTTACACTTTGCCTGAAGGACCTTCCTTCCTGAAGGGGGGATACTTCAAAGGAAAGGGTCTCCTCTGCAACTTCACTTGTACTTAAACTTGGGTCTCCAAAAATGAACTAATGTAATGAGCCTGTGTGTGTGTGTGTGTGTGTGTGTGTGTATTTTCAACAGTAGAAGAAAAAAGTGTGAACCCAGACAACTCAAATGCTTCAATTAATCACATGCATGGCATTACAGTATACATCCAGAGCCTGGTGATATCTCAAGATCTATGCCTCATGACAGGTAGCGCTGTTTTCACCACCGTCCTCAGAGAGTGAATACCTTCACAATGCCAAGAAGAGAGTCAAGTCTATTTTGCATTTGATTTATCTCCCAGCAGTGAGAATCAGATCAGGAAGAAAGCATGCCAATTAGAAATACAGAAAGGAAAGAAGAAACATTAAAGTCTTTACTCTGATTGCCCAACATTGCCACCCTTAGGCATAATCAAATCATAAACTTGGATGGACACTGAGAAACAAATTGCATTAGAAAAGTCTTAATACCTTCTGGTTTAAAAAAATCTGATTTTTGTATCTTCTGATTCACCACGATAAGGTACACAGATACAAATACATACAAAAAAACTAAAACAGCATGGGTGCTTAATTAATGGTGTGAGCTATACCCATCATGGCTGAAATGTAAAATTGTAGTTCTCTTTATGAGTTAAAAGCTTTGTTTACTAGATCATAAGCAGGATTTTGTGGAAAAAATATCTGTGGCTCTGAAAATGGGCTGCTTTTAACACTAAGGTCAGTTGTATAAGAAGGGACACACTTGCCAACTCTGGCTTTGGTGCTGACACACAGTGTCCAAGATGTGAGGAATGGGGACAGAACCTCAGGAACACTGACATGTCCATCAGCCCAGAAAGGGGCTGGAAAATGATTAGACTTGACCCTGACCTCTTACTCCTTTGCTAGAAGGGGTAGAGGACTGGTGCACATAAGAAGGCAGAAAGAGACAAACAGCACAAAGAGAAACATCTCAGGTTAGAAAGAGGAGAAAAGCCAGGCCCGGTTAATTGATTTCTGAGGATGGCCTCATGTCACCTGAAGTACAGCCAGTGGTGTTCGTTCCGGTCCTCTTCGGAGGGCTCCTCGACTCCAACTCTGAGCAGCAGAAGAAGGGAACATGAGTGTGACGGGGACAACAGGAGAGCCAGGAGCTCTGGGCACATACCTGGACCACGTCCATCAAAGAATATGCCATCTCACTTCAAATGTAAGTCTGTACCATCTCTTAAACTGTCCCCATTCTCTAATACCCAGAGAGGAGAGAGGCTGCTAAATCTCAATTTAAAGCAACAATGTTAGGAGCCAGGTTAAATGAGGATCAGTTAGGCATGAAGATAAGCCTCCCAAAATATAATGTAATGAAATCAGAGGAATAAATGTAACTCATAGAAAATGAATTTTTACAATTTTCCAGGAATTTATCTGTTTCATAAAGCAAGATATATCCAGCCAAAAAACAGAAAACAGAAAGTTGTCACTAAACACATATTTGAAGTGTTTACACATTTGACAGAGCAAGAAGCACTATATTATTGAAAACAGCAACAATAGTTATGAAGACAAATATGGCCTTTTTACCTAGACAAGAAAAACATTGTCCATAGGTTCAACCTGCAGGTCAGTAACCCAACGTCTGCTATTCTCTTTACCTTGTGGCCTTAGAGTTGACACAGTCCATTTTCGCCTCCCTTAATAATTGCTGGGTTTTTCAGAGTGCATTTGAACTTCACCATTATACCAAGAGCAGGGTTTCACAACCTTGGCACTATTGGTATATCTGGGGCCTTGGGCTCTACCTACAAGATACCAGTAGCACTCCTTGACCCAGTTGAGGCAACCAAAAATGTCTCCAGACATTGCCAACTGTCCCCTGGGGGGCAGAAATGTACTAGGTTGAGAACCACAGCACTAGATCATGTATTCTCACTGGGGTATGATATTGCCCCCATGGGTGTGAAAATTGGTTCTTGTGGGACAGAAAAAGTTTAGATATGACAATGGTTTGTGGCCCTCTAAAGCACCATAGTACATACAGTATATCTGTGGCATGAAAATTTCACTAGGAGAGATAATTGGGGGGGAAACTATTTTTAAAGGTTCCTTAGTGGGGCAATAATGGAAAACAGGATGATAAATACTATGCTAGAAAATGCCCAAATTATGATGCTAATAATATTCCCCAAAATGAGTGAGAACATGATGCTTCTTAATATGGCACTCTTAATTAGTCAAACATTCAGAATGTGACTTAAACCAGACTCTATATGTTACTATAGTATTGAGAAATTATAACAAATTCCAGGAAAGCAAGCTGGATTCCATTAATATAAGATTCACTAGTAAAAATAATTATTCTCTAATAGTAGCAGTACTAATGCTATTATTAGTAATGATAGTATAACAGCTAAAATATACTAAATGCTTACCATGTGCCAGATGGCTCATTTAATGAAAGAATTCTTTCTCACGTTTATTTATTGCCACATTTTTGCCTCACACTACTCTTGTCCCCATCTAACCGGTAAGGAAACTGGGAGTTAGAGAAGCTAAATAAGTTGCCCAAGGTCACAAAGGAAGTATAATGGTAGAACCAAGGTTGTAACTGAGGGTGTTAGACCCCAGAGCCCCAGCTCTTCACCTTACAAGATGCTGTCTTTGATTACACAGGGGTGTCCTTAAACTCTTGTAAAATATCCAGTAACAAATGCAATTACATAAAGGACTCAGAACTTCTCCATGCCTTTATTCCTTAAGTTATCTTACAAAAAGCTGTATCATGAAGTCTCAGTCTAACAGGATTATACCAAGTGTCCTTATTTGTCCCTGAGTGATTATATTACCATGCTCTGGGGTGTGGGCATTTCCCATTCAGCTGGCTGCCTGGTGTGTGCCATTCCACCCCCTACCATCACCACCAACCATGTCCTGTATGTGTCACTTGAAGCTGGGGCCTCCAAAAGGACAACCACCATGCTGCCAAAATGTACTCAGGTCACGTACAAGGCTCATCTGCTGAAATAATCCTGTGATCATTTTTTTAAGTTGCCACAATTGTATTTTGTGAATAACAACATTTGCTTGAGAGACTAAGAAAAATATTATGTACTTTGTGCATTACCAGAAAAAATTTGAGCATTTTGCCACTATGTTTTAAATATCAATCATACAATAGCAACTTAAAAAGATAAATTGGGAGAAGGGGCTCAAGATGGTGGCATGAGCAGGGCAGCGGAAATCTCCTCCCAAAACCATATATATTTTTGAAAATACAACTACTCCTAAAAGAGAGACCAGAAGATAAAGTACAACAGCCAGGCTACATCTACATCTGCGAGAACTCAGCACCTCACGAAGGGGGTAAGATACAAAGCTGTGACCCGGAGGGACCCAAGCACTCCCCCAACCCCAGCTCACCAGTGGGAGGAAAAGAGTCAGAGTGGGGAGGGAGTGGAAGCACAGGACTACTAAATAATCAGCCTTAGTAATCTGCACCGGGAGCACAGACATACATCGCATGGTGTAATGGATATTAGAGAAGTGGAAGGGCAGGATCCGAGATGGCAACTGCAAGCGGGTCCCCACAGCCGACTCCCCTGGGACAAAAGAAAAGTGGGCACTTTTTAAAACTCTTAAAGGAACTAGGGCCCAACAGCTGAACAAAATCGTCCCAGCACACTCAGTCCAGCAGGCTGGGAATCTTGAGGAACTCTGGGCCCCCCAACCCCCTGCTGGGTAAAACAGCCCCAAAGCCCCTCATGGTGATAAGTGGCCTGCCATTCATTACCCCAGGCCAGCGCTGCAAATGGACAGGCTTACTTGCCACAGCTGCGGAGCAGCCGGAGAGAGGCCCCACCCACAGCAAACACACAGAGTCTCCTCCCAGCATGCAGCTACCCAGGATGGGCAGCGGAAGTGGGAGCAAGGTCAGGAAGGCACAAAGGGGCACAGTTCTCATGGGAGAACACACCCGGTGCAGCTGCGAACCCTCACAGTGTGCTAGGCTAGCCTGAGGGTGGCCTGGCCCACAGCAGCTCAGGAGATTATCCCTGAGACTGCATTCCTGTGTGCGGGTAACTGGAACAGGCAGCGGAGAAGGGCAAGGCAAACAACAAGCAGGAAGGGACTTTGTTCTCCGAGCTGACACACTTGCCACCTGCCTGTGACCACTTCTATTCACCAGGAAAAGGCAGAAGATTCTGGTGCAGTCAAAAATCACTCACACAACACCAAAGAGAGGGCCTGGTGGGATAGATTTAACCAATCTTCCTGAAAAAAAATTCAAAATAAAAGTCATAACCATGCTGATGGATCTACAGAGAAATATGCAAGAGCTAAGGGATAAAGTCCACAGGGAGATTACAGAAATGAAACGATCGATAGACAAGCTTAAGAGCAGACTGGACGAGGTGCAAGAGACTGTTAATGGAATATAAATCAAAGAACAGGAGTACAGAGAAGCTGAGGCAGAGAGAGATAAAAGGATCTCTAGGAATGAAAGAATATCAAGAGAACTGTGTTAGCAATCCAAATAGAACAATATTCGCATTACAGGGGTACCATAAAAGGAGACGGAAAAAGGGATAGGAAGTGTCTTTGAAGAAATAATTGCTGAAAACGTCCCCAAGCTGGGGAAGGAAATAGTCTCTCAGACCATGGAAGCCCACATATCTCCCAACACAAGGGACTCAAGGAGGACAACACAAAGACATATAATAATTAAAATTGCAAAGATCAAAGACAAGAACACAGTATTAAAGGCAGTAAGAGAGATAAAAAAGATCACCTACAAAGGAATACCCATCAGCTATCATCAGACTTCTCAACAGAAACCTTACAGGCTAGAAGACAATGGCATGATATATTTAATTCAATGAAACATAAGGGCCTGGAACCAATAATACTGTATCCAACACGAACATCATTAAAATTTGAGGGAGGAATTAAACAATTCCCAGACAAGCAAAAGTTGAGGGAATTTACCTCCCACAAACCACCTCTACAGGATATTTTAAAGGGACTGCTCTAGATGGAAGCACTCCTAAGGTAAAAAGATGTCACCAGAGAAAATAAAACCACAGCAAAGAAAGCAGACCATCCAAATACTAACTAAAGGCAAAAAATAAAACCAACTATCCACAAAAACAGTCAAAGGAAACACAAAAGAGTACAGAATAAAAAACCTAACATATAAAGAATAGAGGAGGAAGAATAAGAAGGGAGAGAAATACAGAATTATCAGACCATGTTTATAATAGCTTAATAAGAGAGTTAAGTTAGACTGCTGGATAGTAAATAAGCTACCCTCGAACCTTCGGTAACCACGAATCCAAAGCCTACAATGGCAATAAGTACATATCTATCGATAATCACCCTAAATGTAAATAGACTGAATGCACCACTCAAAAGAGACAGAGTAATAGAATGGATAAAAAAAAGAGCCACCTATACGCTGCTTACAAGAGACTCACCTCAAACCTAAAGACATACACAGACTAAAAGTGAAGGGATGGAAAAAGATATTTCATGCAAACAACAGGGAGAAAAAAGCAGGTGTTGCAGTACTTGTATCAGACAAAATAGACTTCAAAACAAAGCAAGTAGCAAGAGATAAAGAAGGACATTACATAATGATAAAGGGGTCAGTCCAACAAGAGGATATACCTATTACAAATACATATGCACCCAACACAGGAGCACTGACATATGTGAAACAAATACTAACAGAATTAAAGGAGGAAATAGAATGCAATGCATTCATTTTAGAAGACTTAAACACATCATTCACTCCAAAGGACAGATCAACCAGACAGAAAATAAGTAAGGACACAGAGGCACTGAACAACACACTAGAACAGATGGACCTAACAGACATCTACAGAACTCTACACCCAAAAGCAGCAGGATACACGTTCTTCTCCAGTGAACATGTTAACATTTCCCAGAATAAACAACATACTAGGCCACAAAAAGAACCTCATTAAATTCAAAAATATTGAAATTCTACCAACCAACTTCTCAGATCACAACGGTATAAAACTAGAAATAAATTGTACAAAGAAAACAAAAAGGCTCGCAAACACATGGAGGCTTAACAACATGATCCTAAATAATCAATGGATCAACCACCAAATTAAAACAGAAATCAAGCAATACACGGAGAAAAATGACAACAACAGCACAAAGCCCCAACTTCTGTGGGATGCAGCAAAGGCAGTTCTAAGAGGAAAGTGTACTGCAATCCAGGCCTATTCAAAGAAGGAAGAAAAATCCGAAATGAATAGTCTAAAGTCACAATTATTGAAATTGGATAAAGAAGAACAAATGAGGCCAAAGTCACCAGAAGGAGGGACATAATAAAGATTAGAGAAGAAATAAATAAAACTGAGAAGAATAAAACAATAGAAAAAATCAATGAAACCAAGAGCTCGTTCTTTGAAAAAATAAACAAAATAGATAAACCCCTAGCCAGACTTATTAAGAGAAAAAGACAATCTAAACACAAACAGAATCAGAAGCGAGAAAGGAAATACCATGATGGACACCACAGAAATACCAAGAATTACCAGAAAATACTATGAGAATCAATATGCTAACAAGCGGGAAAACCTAGAAGAAATTGACAACGTCTTAGAAAAATACAACCTTCCAAGAATGACCAAGCAAGAAACAGAAAACCTAAACAGACTAATCACAAGCAATGAAATTGAATTGGTAATTAAAAAATGACCAAAGAAAAAAACACCCGTGCCAGATGGATTCACCTCTGAATTCTACCAGACATATAGAGAAGAAATATCACCCATTCTCCTTAAAGTTTTCCAAAAAATAGAGGAGGGAATACATGAAAACTCATTCTATGAAGCCAGCATCACTCTAATACCAAAACCTGGCAAAGACTTCACCAAAAAAAAAAAATTACATACCAATATCCCAGATGAACATAGATGCAAAAATACTCAACAAAATATTAGCAAACCGAATTCAGAAATATATCAAGAGGATCATACACCATGATCAAGTGGGATTCATCCCAGGGATGCAAGGATGATACAACATTCGAAAATCCACCAACATCATCTACCATATCAACAAAAAGAAGAACAAAAACCACATGATCATCTCCATAGATGCTGAAAAACCTTTTGACAAAATTCAGCATCCATTCATGATAAAAACTCTGAACACAATGGGTATAGAGGGCAAGTACCTCAACATCATAAAGGCCATATATGACAAACCCACAGCTATCATCATACTTAACAGTGAGAAGCTGAAAGGGTTTCATCTAACATTGGGAACAGGACAGGGATGCCCACTCTCTCCTCTGTTATTTAACATAGTACTGGAGGTCCTAGCCACGGCAATCAGACAAAACAAAGAAATACAAGGCATCCAGATTGGTAAAGAAGAAGTCAAATTGTCACTATTTGCAGATGACATGATATTGTACAGAAAAACCCTAAAGACTCCACTCCAAAACTACTAGAACTAATATCTTAATTCAGGAAAACTGCAGGATACAAAATTAACACACAGAAATCTGTTGCTTTCCTATACACTAAACAGAAAGAGAAATCAGGAAAACAATTCCATTCACAGTTGCATCAAAAGAATAAAATACCTAGGAATAAACCTAACCAAGGAAGTGAAAGACCTATACCCTGAAAACTACAAGACACTCCTAAGAGAAATTAAAGAGGACACTAACAAATGGAAATTCATCCCATGCTCTTGGCTACGAAGAATAAATATTGTCAAAATGGCTATACTACCTAAAGCAATCCACAGATTCAATGCAATCCCTATCAAAATACCAACAGCATTCTTCAATGAACTGGAACAAATAGTTCAAAAATTCATATGGAACCACAAAAGACCCTGAATAGCCAAAGCAATCCTGATAAGGAAGAATAAAACAGGGGAAAATACGCTCCCAGACTTCAACCTCTACTACAAAGCTTCAGTAATCAAGACAATTTGGTATTGGCACAGGAACAGACCCACAGACCAGTGGAACAGAATAGAAAATCCAAACATTAACCCAAACACATATAGTCAATTAATATATGATAAAGGAACCTTGGATATACAATGGGGAGATGACAGCCTCTTCAGCAGCTGATTTTGGCAAAACTGGACAGCTACATGTAAGAGAATGAAACTGGACTACTGTCTAACCCCATACACAAAAGTAAACTCAAAATGGATCAAGGACCTGAATGTAAGTCATGAAACCATAAAACTCTTAGAAAAAAACATAGGCAAAAATCTCTTGGACATAAACATGAGCAACTTCTTCATGAACATATCTCCCCGGGCAAGGGAAACAAAAGCAAAAATGAACAAGTGGACTATATCAAGCTGAAAAGCTTCTGTACAGCAAAGGATACCATCAGTAAAACAAAGAGACATCCGACAGTATGGGAGAATATATTCATAAATGATATATTCGATAAGGGGTTGACACCCAAAATAGATAAAGAACTCATGCACCTCAACAAATGAAAAGCAAATAATCCAATTAAGAAATGGGCAGAGGACATGAATAGACACTTCTCCAAAGAAGAAATTCAGATGGCCAACAGGCACATGAAAAGATGCTCCACATTGCCAGTCATCAGGGAAAGGCAAATTAAAACCAGAATGAGATATCACCTCACACCAGTAAGGATGGCCAATGTCCAAGACACAAACAACAACAAATGTTGGTGATGATGTGGAGAAAGGGGAACCGTCCT
>JAQQAC010016209.1:38165528-38239779 GCA_029783875.1 Phataginus tricuspis
TGTCCATCAGTAGATGAATGGATAAAGAAGAAGTGGTACATATACACAATGGAATATTATTCAGCCATAAGAAGAAAACAAATCCTACCATTTGCAACAACATGGATGGAGCTAGAGGGTATTATGCTCAGTGAAATAAGCCAGGCGGAAAAAGACAAGTATCAAATGATTTCACTCATATGTGGAGTATAAGAACAAAGAAAAAAACTGAAGGAAGAAAACAGCAGCAGACTCAACAGAACCCAAGAATGGACTAACAGTTACCAAAGGGAAAGGGACTGGGGAGGATGGGTGGGATGGGAGGGACAAAGGGGAAAAGGGGGCATTACGATTAGCAGACATAATGTGGGGGGGGCACGGGGAGCACTGTACAACTCAGAGATGCAAGTAGTGATTCCATAGCATCTCACTATGCTGATGGATAGTGACTGTAATGGGGTATGTGGTGGGGACCTGATGATGTGGGGAGTCTAATAACCATGATGTTGCACATGTAATTGTAGATTAATGATACCAAAAAAAATATATATATATATATAAACCAAAAAAAAACACTTCTATCACTTCATGAGTACTTTAATGTGTAATGATATATATAAATATCCCCATACATAAAAAACACTGAATTGTACACTTTAAAATGGTGAATTTTATGATATATTTTATGAAATGTGAATTAGATCCCAATTTTTTGAATGAAGTAAGTAAAGATTATCTAAATAAATAAATAAATAAAAACACAATCCACAGGCCAGAAAAACTAATCAGTCTCTTATTGCTGAGGAAATTTCTTTTGATGTAATCTTTGTAAATGTTTGTTTGAATGCTTATCTAATCACCATTTATACACATCTTGAAAATGCAAAGAACTGACACCATACGTATTTTTCACCAGTGGCACACTTTGCTTCATTATGCTGTCTGGGTAGACTTGGACAGAAAGAAAGGAATAGTAAAGGTAGGAACAGAAATCAATGAAACCAAAAACAGAAAAACAATAGAGAAAATCAATGAACTAGAAAAGCTAGTTCTTTGAAAAGATCAATGAAATGAAGGTAAACCTCCTGGAAGACTGAAAGAAAAAAAAGAAGATGCTAATTACCAGTATCAGGAATGAAACAGGGCACATCACTATAGCTCTCTCAGACATCGAAAGGGTAACAAGATTATGCTATGAACAATACAAATATGAAAACTCAGATGAAATGAACCAAATACACAAACTACCACAACTCACCCAATACGAAATAAATCATCTTAATAGCCCTGTAATTATTAAAGCAATTGGCTTCATAATTTTAAAAACCTCTGAAAAAGAAGTCTCCAGGACCAGATGGCTTTAGTGAAGAATTCCACAAGACTTTTAAGATGAACTAACACCTATTATAAACAGTCTCTTCCAGAAAACAGAAGAGTATGGAATATGTTTCAATTCATTTTATGAGGCCAGATTACCCTGATTTTTAAAAAAAGGCTATACTAAAAAAGAAAACTGTATGCCAATATCCTTTATGACTATAGATACAAAAACCTTTAATAAATATTAAATAGAATTCAGAAATATATAAAAAATTTACACACCATAACCAAATGGGATTTATTTTAGAGAGGCAAAGCTGGTTCGCTATTTAAAAATTAATCAGTGTAACCCATCATGTTAACAGACTAAACCAGAAATATTATATGAGCCATTCAATTGATAACAGAGAAAGCATTTGATAAAATTCAACATTTGTTAATGATAAAAATTTTCAGAAAACTAGCAATAGAAATTTTCTCAACTTGGTGACAAACATCTATAAAAACCCTACAGAAAACATAATACTTATTGGTAAAAGACTGAATGCCTTCTCCTGAAGATGGGGAACAAGACAAAGATGTCCACTCATACCACTCTTATTCAACACAGTACTGAAAGTCCTAGTCAGAGCAATAAGTTGAGAAAAGGAAATAAAAGGCACACTGGTTGGAAAGGAAGAAATAAAACTGTCTCTATCTGCAAATGGCATCATGGTCTCTACAGAAAATCCCAAAGAATAAAAAAAAAAAACCCAAGAAAGTAAAACAAATCCTCCTAGAACTAATAAGTGAGTTGGGTAATGTTGCAGGATAGTGAACCACACACAAAAACCAGTTGTATTTCTATATCCTAGAAATGAACACATGGAAACTGAAATTAAAGATAGAATAACACTTACAATTGCTCAAAGCAGAGTAAGAAATACTTAGATATAAATCTAACAGAACATGTATAGGCACTGTATGCTGCAAACTATAAAATACTGATGAAAGAAATCAAAGAAGATCTAAATAAATAGAGAACCATTATATGTTCAGGGATTAGGAAGATTCATCAGAGCGAATATGTCAGCTCTTCCCAAATTGATATACAGGTTTAAGACAATTCCATTGAAAATCCCAGAGAATTTATTTATTTTTTAGATATTCATAAGTTTATTCTAAAGTGTATATAGAAAGGAACTAGAAAGCTATGAAAATGTTAAGAAGAAGGAAGTGCTCAGGCTTGCTCTCCCTGATGCTAAAGCGATATGTAACTATAGTTATCAGGACAGTGTGGTGGAAGAACAGAAATCAATGGTGGAGGAAACATAAATCAGTGGAACAGAATAGAAACAGACCCACATGCATACAACCAATTCATTCTTAGTAAAAGAACAAAAGTAATTTAATGGAGTAAAGAATAGTCTTTTTAACAAATCGTGCTGGAACAAACGTATGGCCACAGGCAAATGTAGTAAAATAAAACTTTGACCTAAACCTCACATCTTATATAAAAATTAACTCAAAATAGATCACCAACTTAAATATCAAGCATAAAACTAAAAAACTTTCAGAAAATAAACAGCAGTAAATCTTTGGGATTTCGGGCTTATTGAAGAGCCTTTAGACAGGGTACCAAAAGCACAATCCATAAAAGAAAAAAAAATGATAAATTTCACTTCATCAAAATCAACACATCTGCTCTATAACAGACTCTATTAAAAGGAGAAAAAGACAAGCTACAGACTGGGAGAAAATATTTGTAAGCCACGTATAGACAAAAGGCTAGTATCTAGAAAAAATAAAGAACTCTCAAAACTGAATTAAACAACCAAACAATCCAATTAGAAAATGTACAAAAGACTTGAACAGACATTTCACCGAGGAAGATATACATATGGTAAATAAACACATGAAGAGATGTTCAACATCATTAGTTGTGAGGGAAGTGCAAATTAAGACCACTATGAGGTAACCCACACATCTACTCAGAACAGCTGAAATGAAAAACTGTGACAACACCCAAAGCTGGCAAGGATGCGGAGAGACGAGATCACTTATACACCAAGTTATACGTGGTCATTTCCTTCATTGTGTGCTAGCTGCATATTACATTAAAATTTTCACAACCATCCAATTATATTATATTTGTACATATACAGATTGTGTGCCTCAGGGCAAGTTGTCAGCTCCTGGTAAGACTGATTAAATGGCTTGCTTTTTGAAAAGGGTAAAAGAAGTGCAAAATATCACAAGTTAACTCTCTACTCTCAGTGGGAAGTTACTTGTTTCTGTGTATGTTGGGCTGAGGGGAAGAAAACAGAAAAGGACTTAAAAGGTAGCATTAAAAATAAACATAATCAGGCTCTGACCATCTGGACACCTACTGATAGTAGGTGGCCAGGCAAATAGGAGCAAGAAGTAATCTCAGTGGTTAAGATTAAGCAAAGATTCTCAACTGTCTGCAGGGTTAAGCCACCTCTCCTGTCCTCAATTTGCTCCACAGACCAAAATCTTATCTCTCAGGTTTAAACCCAAAAATCCATAAGTTTTATTCTTCAGATTTATATTCCTCCAGATAAATTATCTTCCTTAATACAATTCTTGAGGTTCATGCACAGAAACTGAAATTCTATTCATCCTAAATTTCACAACATTACAATGTCCCTAACATGGAGAGCCGTCTTACAGGTGGTACAGCACAGCAGCTGAGTGCAGACTCTGTGGCCAGACTGTCTGGGCTCAAATCCCAGTCTTCCACTTAAAGCTTTGTGACCGTAGGGAAGTTATTGCTCTGTGCTTCAATTCTGCCAACTCTAAAATGAAGATAATAGTAGTAGCTCTTTCATAGGAATATTATGAGGATTACCTTAATGTACTCGTGGTATCTTGAACAATGCTGGCAGCATGGGCGTTAGCTATTATGTAACTATCACCACATAGGTTCTGCAGATCCACGTGGATCTGAGGCTGAGACATGCTAGTCCAGAAATGGTGCAGCTGACAGTGGCCAAGCCCAGGAATCCCTGTCTGCCATCAATACTAACATCTCTGATGCAGCAGACTATTTTCTCAAATTCCAGTTTTCTCCCTGACCCCAAGGATGACTACAAGATCACTACAGGTTCTCTCTCCTCCAAGCTCAGTATGCTCTGTAGCTGTCAGTCCCACGCACTCTATATTCTAGAGAAGGGAATATAACTAAAAGCCAGAAAAGAAAAAAAAAACATTGCCACCTTGGGGCTTTTCGGAGAATTCTTCATACCTCTGCACCAGCCAAGTGTCTTCTTTCTATCACATTCACCCTCTGCAGATCCAAAACTGAGCCACCTCCAAAGATGCAGGGTGCCACTTAGAGCAGAAGGGCCCTGGAGGACATCTGCCAGCGTACTTTCATTTAACGTTAAGGAAAACTGAGGCCCAAAGATGGGAGCGGCTTGCCTTAAACAAGAGCCAGAGTTAGGCAGTCAGTCTCTTGACTGCTGTTCCAAGGTCCTCTTTACCAAAACGAGCTGGAGGTCACAAGCACAGTTTGGAATTCAAATGCTCTTAAAAAAATCAAACTCAGGTCAGCCGCCCTGCCCCCCATCCTGACACAGCTGCAAAACCACAGGCAGGGGACGTCGAGGGCTATACAGGAAATGTCACCTCTTTTGTACACTCAAGCAAGAAGAAACACAGCTATGGTTTCCTCCTAAAACAAAACTCAAATTGCCTCTTTTTATTTCTGGCTGGCGAGCTGATTTTTAAGGTCACATGTTTGGTTTCAAAGGAATGTGAAATGCCAGGGGTTGTCAGCCACTGTCTATTCTCCTTCCTGCAGGTTTAAGATTTTTTTTTTTTAATTCTTGCCCTAATGCCACTGTTCCACCAAGGGTCAGGTGTTTCTAATTCCTCCCGTTTTGGGGCTGACAGAAATTTTAAGCCCATTTTTTTCTGGCAGAAAATTCAATGCTTTGAATTTAATTTTTTTTTTTAGTCCCTCCCCCAAAAGAAAACCCAACCCTGTAAGGCTCTCGCATGTACTGAGCTGCAGCACACGCTGCACGGGCACAGCAACAGAGTCAGGCACGAAACTGGCCCTAGCTTCCAACCGACCTTATATTAAGCCATGACAACATAGGCGTTGTGCCTCCACCAATGATCCAGACAGTGAAGAAGACGATGAGGAGGGTGGTTGTGAACATCATCTGGCGAGCGTAAGATGCCGTGTCTCGGATGGCCAGTGCAAATGCCATTGCTCCCCTGAGGCCTGTGGGGACCAAAGAGGAAGATTTCCTGGTTATAAGGACAAATGATAACATGCCCTCAAATGCACTGCTCCCACTCAGAGCTAATAAACAAAAATGCTTTGGTAGGCAAAAGTCTCTTGAATATAAACATGAGCAACTTTTTCCTGAATGCATCTCCTTGGGCAAGGAAAACAAAATAAAAAATGAACAAATAGGACTACATCAAGCTAAAAACCTTCTGTACAGCAAAGGAAATCAACAGCAGAACAAAAAGGCATCCTACAGTATGGGAGAATATATTTGTAAATGACATATCTGACAAAGGGTTAACATCCAAAATATATAAAGAACTCATATGCCTCAACACCCAAAAAGCAAATAAGCCAGTTAAAAAATGGGCAGAGGAGCTGAACAGACACTTCTCCAAAGAAGAAATTCAGATGGCCAACAGGCACATGAAAAGATGCTCCACATCGCTAATTATCAAGGAAATGCAAATTAAAACCACAATGAGATATCACCACACGAGTGTGGATGGCCAGCATTAAAAAGACTAAGAACAACAAATGCTGGCAAGGATGCAGAGAAAGGGGAACCCTCCTACACTGCTGGTGGGAATGTAAATTAGTTCACCTATTGTGGAAAGCAATATGGAGGTTCCTAAAAAACTAAAAATACAAATACAATTAGACCCAGGAATTCCACTCTTAGGAATTTACCCAAAGAAAACAACTTCTCAGATTCAAAAAGACATATGCACCCCTTTGTTTACTGCAGCACTATTTACAATAGCCAAGATATGGAAGCAACCTAAGTGTCCATCAGTAGATGAATGGATAAAGAAGATGTGGTACATATACACAATGGAATACTATTCAGCCATAAGAAAGAAACAAATCCTACCATTTGCAACAACATGGATGGAGCTCGAGCATATTATGCTCAGTGAAATAAGTCAGTTAGAGAAAGACAAATACCAAATGATTTCCCTCATTTGTGGAGTATAATGACAAAGCAAAACTGAAGGAACAAAATAGCAGCAGACTCACAGACTCCAAGAAAGGACTAGTGGTTACCAAAGGGGAGGGGTGAGGGAGGGTGGATGGGAAGGGAGGGAGAAGGAGATTGTGGGGTATCATGATTGGCACACATGGTGTGTGTGGGGTCATGGGGAAGACAGTGTAGCACAGAGAAGACAAATAGGGACTCTGTGGCATCTTACTACACTGATGGACAGTGACTGCAATGGGATATGGGGGAGGACTCGATAATAAGGGTGAATGTAATAACCACATTGTTTTTCTGGTGAAACCTTCATAACAGTGTATATCAATGATACCTTAATAAAAACAAAACAAACAAAGTGGTTTGAGAGTCAAGTTTGTTTTGTTCTAAAGAAGAACCTTAAAGGAATATGATTTGCTCTCTACTTGAAGTCTGCTTTTGTAAAATGTCCAAATGTAGTGAGAAAAACACTGCACTACTATAGCACATTTTGGGACAATCATCTTTTATTACTGAAATAATTCTCCTGCTAGTAACAGGAAATAAAAGGAAATACACTTCACAAATAATAATATAAATTCTCTAAGTCTCTGCCCCAAACACTGTACAGTCATTATAAACTTAAAAGGCAAGGTACAAATATGTCAAATGCGTTTTTGTGGCTCATGAACCATGAAACACAAAACAGTTCAGCATTTCCTTATCAAAGCCACACAAAGTAGTAACAATATAACCTGGTCTACATCAGGGGTTGGCAACTTTTTCCATAAAGGTCAGTTATGAAATATTTTAGGCTTTGTGGGCCAAGAGGAAAAATTAAGGATATTATGTAGGCACTTACATAAAAGAAAGAAAACAAATTTCCACAACATTTAATAGACAAAACCCAAGAACATAATAACAATGAGTGGGTACAGTTTGTTCTAATACAGTTCTGATGATGAAAAGAATGGAATTCTTCTGGGGAGTATATTTTGCTTAATTAAGTTTCAAAGTTAGTATCTTCTATCATCAGATAGATTATAAATATTCATCTATACAAGCCATTCTTAGCCCATGGGGTATATGAAAATAGGCAGAAGCCAGATTTGGCCTCGGAGCTGTAGTTTGCTGACTCTGATCTACATTAACAGGTGTTAATAACAAGCACCCATATTTTAATGATTTAGAGTTTAACCTTTCTCAGTTCTTTTACTCCTTCCCCATACCATGGTCGTAATTTTTTCTATAGTAAAGACTGAATCCACAGTGTTTAATACATATGTAGTATGAATTCCTATGCACCATGGGCAAGATTGTGTGTATATTAGAGAATGAAAAGTTAGGCCCACTATATCTGTTTGTATATTTTCCCACCTTTCCTAATAATATTGCAAGTTCACTAATCTGAGAACTTTGCTACCATTCAGTAGAGAAGAGCGACTCAATAAAAGTTACGTAAAAAAGCAGAGCAAAGTTAATGTTTTCTATTAATCTGCCTTAGTGAAATATTTTTACATTTCTAGATCACCCTACAACCAGCTATGTCAGCAATCAATATTGAAGCATCTAAAGGGATGTTGTCTCAAAGAAGAAATCATGGGGGTCAGAGAGAGACAATGTGTGTCACATTGTTCCTTATAATAATAAAGGTAAACACTGTAAGCAATATGAAAGCAAAGTCTCACGCATTTCACAGCCATGAAGAATGAGTCCCTTTCCACAGCCAGATTTCTCCCAGTAGGAAATAACTTTTGTAGATGTCTTTAAACAGCACTGTGTACTTCTCAGTGTTTTGGTAAAGAAGATGGTGAATATATTTTATCTAGGTGACCAAGTTATCTCCAGCCCTCTTTCTGTTTTGCAGCAGTATTTCACTAGCAAGTAAGGAGGATCTTGTCATTGCCCTCTGCAGAAACATCTCCTGTTTCCCAAATGCTCTTGAGTAAAGCCCAAACTCTTTGGCACAGCGCTGGAGCTTTGTGCTCTAGATTCCAGCAGTGGTTCTCAAAGTGTGCTCCTCAAACCACCACCACCACAAGCAGCAGCAGCATCAGAGAACGCTTTAGAAATGCAAATTCTCAGGGCCCACTCCACACCCGCAGAATCGCATTTGGCAGTGGGGCCAAAAATCGGCTCTAAACAGGTGATTCTGATGCAACCTAAAGGTGTGAGCCAATTTAGATGCAACTGTCCTGTCCAACCTCACCCTCTTTCTGCATTACCCCACGTCTTATGTTTAAACCAGACTGCTATCCTTCCCTGAAAAAACCACGTATGGCAATGCTTCCCTGCCTTTCCAACCTGCCGCCTCCTGAAACCCATTTCTGCCAAACACAGTTGGAAAGCTACCCCCTTGGTAAAAATGGCCCTGGGCCCTCTTCTCAGCACCTATTCCATACCTTCTTTGCAATTCACCACCCTCTTTGCAGAAAGTGAACTCTTTGTACTCCCTCCTCCCCCATCGTGGACTGTGAGCTCCTTGAAGGAGGCTGACCTGTCCTCCACAACCTAGAAACAAGGCTTATAAAAAGAGGATCCTCAACAATGTCAGGGTGGAAGGAAATCAGTATGGCAGGCTGGATAGTTAAGTGCAGATGCAAGTGAGTGCTTGACAAAGGGACTGCTTTGCTGAGCACTGCCCACTGGCGTGATTTCAGTATAACTCTGAGATCCCCAAGAACTACTATGTGGAGGAAAAGGGCTACTAGTCACTCTGCCTCTTACACAGCCCCACCCCATCCCCCACACAGGACAGAGGTATCTTTAAGGGTCACAGTGGCCTTCTGTCCTACCATCTCTTCCCTCTGCTCTACAGAGATGCTCTAACTTGGTTCTCATCTAGAAAGTCTGATGCTTACCACACTCACTGCATCATCTACTCATGCCAACTGCTCTTTCCTTTCTTTACCTCCACTTACTTCTTTACTGCCCCTTGTCCCCTCAGTGGCTTCTCCACACTACTCAGCTTTATAGTTAAGAGGGAGGCATCTGGGAGACAGTGTGAATCAAATATCAAGCAAGCAGACTCACCACAGCTGTTATCTTCTGGTTTGGGGTTATATGACTGTATTTTGTTTCTTTTGCTTCATAGAAAGTTAAAGCTAGGAGAAACCTCAACTAATTAGCTGAACTGCATTATTTTACAAGAGAAGATATCACAGCTGGGAGGTGTTGAGTGATTTGGCCAAGTTATTTCTCATTAAAGACCTATTTTCCTTCTCATTTTAGGTCTAGGGCCCTTCTCAAAGATTAAGGGTTATGAACATCTATTATAAAACAAACAAGCACTTTAAATACTTATATATCTCCAGGACCCTTGGACGGTAAAGATAAAATGAAGATGCAAATATTTTAGGGGAGGATATTCACATTTGGTAATATGAGCTCTTACCAGTTAATCCCATTTAACATGTACATTTGTCTACTCAGCACTGTAGGTGAGACCAAGGAACCAAAAACTTGAATTTTCTGTCTTTTTATGAACCTGATCAATTATATTTAATCATACAAGCACTGCCTGCTGAATAAAACTCATTTTTTTTACATTTATTTTTTTTTTACCTGAAAACATCATCATGTGTTGAAAATTCCAGCCAATCTTATGTCTTCTGCCCAAGTTGAGGAAGAAGGAGAGCGGGTAGATATGTGCAGCTCTGCCCAGGAAGATGGCAACCTGAGCACCAAGTGGAGGTTAAGGCCCAACAGGTTTCCAGAATGGCACTTTCACACAACCTTAGGTTGGACAGAGAATGTTAGGAGCACCTCATTATAATCAGGGGAGTTGCCCAAAGCAGCCAGACTGTCTAGTTTCCTTCTAAAGAAGTTTCAGCAACAAGAGGGATTCAATTGGCCAACTTACTCAAACTCCCGGCTCGTAGAGATCATTTCTAGCCTGTTAAATGCAATGTTGTAACCTCTTGATTTAATTAAACCTGTTAATGGACCAAGTAACCTATCCATCTAAAAATGAGTCCAGAAATTTGCTAAGAGACCATGTTAGGGGTGAAGAATTGAGAGAAGCAAACAGTGTGTTAGACTCTATTGGAAGAAAAATCACAAGATGATAAAAATTACTAACCCCTGAGTCAAACTATAAAGAGAAAGTTTGCTGGTAAGAGCTCATAAGCTTCACCTGGAAGTAAACATCTGGGGCTTGAATGACCAGAAAGATCCTACAAATAAGAGGTGGGGAAACTTAAAGTATTCATGACACTAATACACATTCACATCCCTCAAAAGAATCAGTCTGGGGAGATTTCCATACCTAAGCAGCTAAAATGTCTTTTGGATATGAAAGAAATGGAAAAGGAGTGTGGAAAAGGAACTCTACTGTGGAAACTGAAGAATTCAGGAAAACAGGTCATTCGTCACTTGCTGAGTTTAGAACAGAACCCAACAGAGAGATGCACACTGCCCTGGTCACAGAAGGAAGCCACCGTGGGAGCCAGAGAACAGGGAGCTTCCGTTTTGGAATAGCAGCAGCTGCCGGCTGCAGCTGTTTCAGACAGAAGTGAGGGCGGAACTACCTTCTGCCTGCTCCAGGGTAAAGTACTAACGATTTTAATTCTTTTATCTTTCTTTTTCTTTGTTTTGTTTTTTAACAGAAGTTAACAGGTAGTACTTATAAAGCACATTCTATCCCAGAGTCCATATGCAAACATCCTCAAGTGGTAAGCAGCCTTCAGGATTCACAGAGGACCTGGCTGGCCCTCCCACAAGGCGCTCATCTGTAAACAAGGGCTGTGCTCTAGCACACTCTCTCACAGGACACCGGGCTAGGATTACAAAGCAAAAGGACATGCAGGGTCTCCTAGTCAGGAGTGAAAACACTGATCCCCCAGATTTTAGCTGTGTCTGTTGAGTGTGCACATTCAAGAAATGAGCCCAAGTTGAAGCAGATACCACTGGAACTGGAAGGCCTCTGGCCCAGAAGAGAAAAACACTCCTTTTTTTGCCAGCATCCCTCCTAAGGATACCCATGAGGCCTCAGAAAAGGCAAAAGGGAATGTCCAGCAACAGGGGATGCCTGCTCAGTATTTTGAAATCCAGGCTGAGCTGCAGTCCTACACTTCCAAGTCTCAGAAAAATTCACTTTAATGAAAACAATAGGATTTGAGGCCAAGAGAGAAAGCCCTCAGCTATTGATACACTGCTAACATTCACATCCCTCCTTACTTGAGAGAAGCCAACCCCCAAAACAGTGCTTCTTTACCCAAAACTGTGCTCACAATGTAACTAAATCAAGGAATCAAGTATTTTTCTATTTTTTCTCTTCTTCCTCTCCTTTTACTTTTTGGAGAAAAAAAGGAGTCTTTCCCACTGTGATATGTAGCAGCAGGGAAGCTCAGGGGAAATCTTGCTCACTGCCTGCGGCCTTCCCTGGGTGGTGTGAAGAGGGGCTGCCCACACCAGTCAGACAGCAAAAGTGGCAGAACCTTCAGGTCTTCCAAATAGGGTGAGTCCTGGATTGGAATTCATGCAGCAATGAAACACAAATAATTGTAGGGCTGACAGGGTGGCCAACTAACTTACAGATCTGCTAATAGGGGTGCTTTACAAAACAAACTACCACCTGCCCAGCATCCACATCACACAAAGGCCACCTTACACAGAAAACATAGGAAGAACAGCCTGGGATCAGCACCAGTCCTAAAATCAAATACATTAAGCTTTATAACCACGTCAGCCTTCTTTTTTCTCATCATGAAAACACCATAAACTAGTGCTGGTTCAGTCACTTGCCACCCCCAAAACAGAAGTTATTATTATAGCTTCCCCAGCACTGGTTGCCTTTGTGTAGAAAATGGTAGAACCCAAAAAGGATACAAAAGCTCCAATAATGAAAATGGGGCTGAAAACGTGCTTCTGGAAGGTAAACAGTGCCAGGCCCATGTAGGAGAAGATGAAGTTCTCTGCCAGGAAGTGTAACACCTCAAAGAGCTGCATGGAAAGGGAAAGGAAAGCCATAAACCCTGTGGATGACCCCTTTGTAGTCACAGGTAACTTGCGAGGACCCAGGGCTCCCTCTCACCTGCTTCGTTCGACTTCTCGATTCCACCGACAGATTGTTGTAGGTGTAATGGGCCTGTGTGATTCCACAGAAAAGGACAGCCACAACACCTGGTGAGAGATCAAAAGGAAAAAAAATCAATGGGGAAAAATAAAGAAGCAGGGAACAATCCCTGCTGAAACAAAAAGTTAAGGTAGGCAAGCCCAGCATATCCAATTTCCTGAATAGTTTGAAAGTTACCCCTGAAATCTCCCCCTGCCCTGACCACTCATACAACCTTCCCTCTCCCAACTCTGCCCTCCTTTGAAGCCAAGGTCCCTGACTTCCCCCCTTGCTCCAGTTTTAAGGGCATTCTTTCCCTTCCTCCCAACTCCTACTTGAGTTTGGCATTTAGCATTCATTCCCTCAAAGAGACTGTGAGGACCTGTCATATTCCTCTTTGTTCTTAAAATTTTTAATTTCAAAAATTTAATTTCAAACCAATGCTTTATATTTTTGCATGGTCTAGTGCTTCAGACAAAATGGATCCAGAGTATCATTCCATTTATCCAAGACCTGATAATCTAGGTTTCTGGTTAATGGTAAAGATTTTGTTGTGCAGAACAACTAACACACCTGAGACTTTACCTACACATGTACAGATAACTGTCAAGTTTCAAAGAAGTGGGGCATTGTATAATGCTATATATAAAGATATGTTGCAGTATTTTGAAAAGATGATTCGTAACTAAATGGATTATGTATAGTTAATTGTACTTGAGTTTTCTGGTGGAAAAATTCAGTGATTACTTATTTTTAATGAGAGAATGTGAGGAACATAAACCACATGATTACTCATGCTAATAGTATATGAAACTGGCACCATAAAAACATGGTATTGAAAAACAATGACCAGAGACAAAACAAGGAAAAACTGTGTTCATTCACACTCATCTGAGTAGATACAAAAGGGCCTTTAAAAGGATATATTGTGCTTATTATTGCTACTGTTTATGCAAAATAAAGAAGCCATCTAGGGGAGGATGCAAATAAGATGTTAGTATGTTCAGTAAGCTTTGCAGCTAAACTTCTACTTACAGTTAGAATGAGTACTCAAAGACACAACTGAGTTTGAAACAGTAAATTTTATCCTTTAAAAACATGTAGCTTTGGGAAGTTAAATTATTCCTAAGGCAAAACAACAGCCTTGTTCAGCAAACCTCCATATGGACACTGTGAACAGTATCACTTCCATGTAACTGCTGTTTAAGAATTCTTCCCTTGAGCTCCCACAGCCCTATCTACAGCCTAAAACCCACCTGTAAACCCACAGGCTTCTGCCAAGAGGAATGTGCTCCAGGACATCAGGAAGAAGAGTGCCGTCTCCAGCAGGGGGAAGCAGTGCAGCTTGGTGAACTTGGTCACGTCAGATCCCGTCAAGGAACTTGCCTCCAGGAACAAGCATCTGGGTCACCAAGAACCACACTGTAGTAGCCCAGAATCCTCTCCCTAGGGCTATCCTTTCCCTTCAACTCTTCTTTTGGGTCCAAAAAGCTGCTGCTTGGTTTTTAAAGTAATAAAAACTAAGCTTTCTAATTACCAAGGGCTGGGGAAGGTTAGAAAGAGGAGACCATTTCTGTTTGGGAAGATGAAAAAGGTCTAGAGATCAATAGTGGGGATGGTTATAAACACCATGGATGTACTTAATGCCACTGAACTGTATACTTAAAAATGGTCAAATGACAAATTTTATGTTATATATTTTTTGTCACGTTAAAATAAATTATAATATACCAAAAACCATTGAATTATACACCTCAAGTAGGTAAATTGCATGGTATGTGAATTTATCTCAATAAAGGTGTTTTTTAAAAAGTAAACTTTCCAAAGTAGCTGGGATGGTTTTCCGTGCTCCTTGCAATACCTACGGCTCTGAGAGGCACAGTCTTGGCCTGAGGTGTGACTGACAGGTTAGCTCTGCTGAGAACGTCTCAGGCAGGCCTGAGAAGACAGGTGAGACTCTGACCTCTGTGGGCCACTATGACCTGAGTCCACAGCAAGTGCCTAATGAATGTATGAGAAAGAAGGAGAGCAAGGAAAGAAGGAAGGCAGACAGACAAACACAACACCAGGGGCAACTACAAGGTGCTGGTTTCACCTTTTGGGACCAAGAGTCCCCTCCCCTCCTAACACTGCCATTCCATGGCAGGTCAGCCTGGAACCATCTCATGAGTGTTTCACTGAACAGCATCAAAGGGGCCTTTTTGAAGAAAGCAATCTAAATCTGCACTGTCCAAAATAGTAGCTGCTAGGCACATGTGGCTACTGAACACTTAAAATGTGGCTAGTTCAAACTGAGATGTGCTGGCAGAGCAAAATACATACCATAGTTCAAAGGTTTAGTACAAAAACAGGACATATAAAATGTCATTAATAATTTGTAGAGTGGTTGCACACTGAAATGATGGGGCTCACATTTGCAGCTCCTATTACATTTGCACAGGGTGTACACTGGGTATACAGTGGTGATCTAAATGCCATCAAAAGATGTGCTGAAGGACTTAGCACTCATGTGGTGGGGTGGCCTACTCATTCTACACTTTGCTTTTATGTTTGTTGGTTAGCTGGTTGGTTGGTTAGTTGGTTGCTAAGTAAATACTGTCCAGTCCTTTGCTTAAGGAAGGCCACCTTGCAATAATTTTCACTGATGGTCCCCAACTAGCTGTGGCCACGTTAGCCCTGTAAGGCCTAGAACAAACAGGAGCAGTAAGCCTGGGGCTAAAGTACTTCTAGTCTGCTTCCTCCTGGCCTCCTGTGTGGTGGCCCCTGATTCCCCCCCTCCTGTGTGACTCCACCTGGCTCTGCAGCTCTTTGCATGCACTGCCCCCAAAACTGATGCTTCCCCCAAGCTCCCATCTCTAAATGATTCTTAAGAGGGAGAGAAAATGCAAAGGACTGAGCTAAGCCTTGAGTTACACTTCCAAACATTTTCTCAGACTCTTAGCCAGCCAGGCACTCGACTGCCTTGTTTTCCCAAAGGGACACATTTCAGGAGCCCTTAAATCCCAGTGGAACAAATGATTTGAGATTCATTTCTGAAAGGAAGAACTGAGAACTTTGTTTAGGCAAGTGTAATGTCACATAGTCATACCCAGGCAGGGACAGAAACTGCAAAAAGGATATTAGAGCAGTCACCACACCAGTCACAGCTCCCATGGTGAAAGAGCCACTAAATATACCCAGGAAAATGCCGACTGACTTAAAAAAGGCAGCAGCATCAAAGGCATGAGTATTCAGCACTGCTGGCTGATAGGCAACAATAGACCTGGAGTTAAAAAAAGAAGAGAGAGTTACAAGACTGTGCGGGTTTTACACCACAGTACCTAAAAATACTGACAACCATAGCTATCTACACTCTGCTGAGCATGCCCCACAGTGCATGCATTTAATTTAATCTGCAGGCACCATGTTATGCTGTTACCAACATTTAGATCACTACCGACTGGACAAATCAACATAACTTTATCAACAAGTGGACAAACCTCTTTTAGAAAAACACCCAATTCAATATTTAATACTTTTAAAATGGGCTTCTGAATTTAGCCCAGCATTCAGGAAGCCAGAGTTTCTCTTCCCAGGCAGAAATATTGTTACTTACGAGGACAGTACAATGGCAACAGCATCATTTAGGACACTCTCTCCAAACAGAAGTGCATAAAGGTCCACATCTGCATGCAGTTCATTAAATATTGCCAGTACAGTCACTAAAAAGTGAGCCAAAAGCATATAAATTAGTTTCAGTTTCTGACTTTAGGCTGTTGATGACAAATTTGTAAAGACAATTCCTATCCTTGGTAGGACATAGTGGTTTGGGAGACAGTAAAGGAGTCAAAGACAAGGGCTGTCTGTCTATGGCAGAAAGGAAAACGGCAATCTCCTAATCTGAATGGGGTATGATAATAATGCTTGATTCTAATAACACTGCACTGAAACACTGCTTTCCACTGTAACCCCATCACACTCTGAAAATACCTGTATTACAGAACCTAAAAAAATAATCACAACTAATGTGATTTGGCTCCACTTGTGGGTTGAAATCTCTTTGAAGGCAGAAACCATTTTTTATTGACGATTTTGCTCCCAGAACCCAGCATAGGGTCAGGACACAGAGAAGACTTTGGTAAAGGTTTGTGAAATAATGAAAGCCTTCATTTATGACACACTATACACAATTACACTTCTCATAGTCTTCACATTTCTTAGGCATCCAGTAATCAACTACCCTCCAGATCTGTGGTTCTCAAATGTTTGATCTCAGGACTCCTTTATACTCCTAAAAATTATTGAAGCCCCCAGTGAGCTTTAGTTTTGTGGGCTACAGCTATCAATATTTACTGTATTAAATAAAACAATGAAATTAAATATTTATTCACTGAAAATTACTAACAGGACCTAGAGGATATTATGCTAAGTGAAATGAGTCAAAGACAAATACCGTATGATTACACTTATATGTGAAATCTAAAAAACAAAACAAACAAACAAATAGATTAATAAATACAGAGAACAAACTGGTGGCTGCCAGAGGGGAGGGAGTAGGGGAATGGGCAAAACAGGTGAAGGGAATAAAGTAGTACAAACTTCCAGTTATAAATAAATAAGTTACAGAATATAGGCAATATAGTCAATAATATTGCAATAACTTTGTATGGCAACAGAGTAACTACACTTTTTATGGTGAGAATTTCACAATGTAGATAACTGTAGAATCACTATGTTGTACAACTGAAACTAATAAAATATTGTATGTCAACTATACATCAATTAAAAAGAAACATTTTTTACTTACAGAATTCATGGTAAAAAAAATTTTTTTAAAGAAAAAAACAAAAGGAACTGGATAAATTGATCTTAACAATTTATTTTATTTAACCCAATACATCTAAGATAGTATACTTTCAGCATGTAACCAATATAATTATAATTATATCAAAAGATAAATTAAAAAGATAAAAATAGAATTACTAATAAACCCATTATATGTTAACATATTTTTAATGAAAAATAATTACATTTTCCAAAACAAAAAAAATAGTGAGAACAGAGACACTGTTTTACATTTTTTCAAATTTCTTTAATATCTGGGTTAATGGAAGATAGATGGTTCTTATATCTGTCTCTCTGCATTCAACCAACAGATAGTGAGTGTCTCATGTTATGTAGCCTCTGGAAAACTCCACTGTACACTTGTGAAAGAATGAAAAACAAACTTGCAAAACAGACAAATAATGTGCTACTATTATTTTTAAATCAATTTTGGCCTTATGGCCCCCTTGAAAGGGTTTTGGAGTTTCTCAATTTCAGTTCTACTGACATTTTAGGCTGGATAACTCTCTGTTGTGGGGGGCTATCCTGGGCAATGTAGCACATTTAGCAGCATACCTGGGCTCTACACACAAGACACCAGTAGCACTGCAAACTCCCCTGCAATTATGACAACCAAAAATGTCCCCAGACATTGCCAAATGTCTCCTGGGGGCCAGAATCACCCCAAATTAAGGATCACTGCTCTAGATATAAACATGCAGGTAGGGTTCTCTCTCAACCCAACTATCTTCTACTTGGTTCATTTCTACATACTAGGACTTTAAACCTAAAAACTCACCCCCCAGCTTCCCTTGCGAGGAGTGCCACCTATTCCTGCCTGGAAGAGTGCAGAGAGGCTGAACGCAGCACTGTCATCTTGCCTCCATGGAACAACTAATGTGTGCCCGAAACGAAAGCGCACTAGAAAGACCAGTGCCTGGATGCCTAATTGTAGCGGGAGCCATGACACCACCCCAGGACCATTAGCCATGACAAACAGCTGTTTGTTTAAGCTAGCATTAGCCTCATTTTTCTGTTATCTACAACCAAAGGAATTACAAACTGATACAATTAGAAAACTACCCCAAGTAAATATTTAGCTTACTGAATTATTATTAGTAACCACTTCTGTGACCATCATCTAGTTCAAGAAATGGAACTTTGTCAACCCCCCTGGAGCCCCACATATGTTCCATCCCAATTTCAAACCCCTTCCTTCACTAAAAAGTAACCACTAACCTGATTTTATAGTAGTTGTTTTCTTGCATTACCTTATAGTTTGATCACCCAGTGTATACTCCTGATGCTAGCATTTGGTTTTGCCCATTTTTAGATTTATTTTTTAAATATTTTCTGACATCTCTTTTACCATTGGTTCCCATCCACTCCTTTCTATCAGCTCTCTTTCCATAGTGTCCTCTCACTTCTGAACTTTCCAATCCTGTTGTATACAGTCCTTTCATAATTTCTATCATGTTCTTAATTGCCTTTAGCTTCTACTGGAATATTAGTAAAGTTTCACCTGTTTTGGAACCCTATTTTACTGATATGACTTCATTATCTTCAACTTTATTATTCAGAGGAGTTAGCCTCATTTTCTCCTACAATAGGTTTGCATGAAGTGCAACCTCGATCCATTTCTTCCGCTCATATGAAGTGACCTAGGTAGAGGGGACAGGACCCAGAAAGCTTTCCTAGTTTCATGACCCTAGGGCTCCCTCCTCTGGCTTTACATTGAAGTGTTAAAAATAAGGCCTCTGGGTATAGTCACCTCCCCAACACACTCTGAGATCTTCTTCTGTTCTCCTCTTCCATTAGTATCTGAGCTTCCTATCTTTTTTTATGCCCCATCAGGCAGGGTCTGTGGTCCTAGCAATTCATTTTTAGGTAGTGGCTGTGTCCTTCCAGAGAGATGTTTTTTGGGAATTTTCTGAGAGTCTGGAGGGCCCAGGTCACTTCTGCAGCCTCACACCTCCTCCCATCTCCTTGACTTCATCCACAAATTGGAGCCTGTAAAGCCCCTTCCCAGTATTAGCTGTTGCTACTGATATGGCCACCAAGTTCTTTACTCCCAGTGGGGACCCCTCCTTTTGACTGTAACTACTTATGGGAAATTTCTGGGTTCCCTGACAATCAAAATGATCAGCAGCCCCTCTTCTACCCTTCACTTCCTCCTGCACAGCCACTGTTCCTGAGCCCACATCTCACTGCTGCTGGTAGTTTGACCCCACCAGATGGTATCTGCGGATTCATGCAGATACTCTGTCAGCTAGTCATGTCTGTGTTTTTTCTTTCTTTGTCCTGCTTTCTCTAGTTTGGTTAGGGATTAAGGGAGGTTCCACGACGACACTGCCCCCATCATGCCTTCCTTTTCAAAAAGCTTAATTCACTTATTGAGAGTAAGTAAAGAATATGTTGGATTTGAAAAACTATATTAACTATATCATGAAGCTGCTCCAGGTGATTATAAATCTAGGTGCTAAAATCACTACTCCAAGCATTCGGATGCTAACCAGACTTCAACAGGAGGCACTGTCAGCAGCTAGAGTTCCCAAAGAACATGTCATCGTCATAACAAGATACTCAATCTCTTTCCTCCACCCCTAAACACTGTTTACCAGGTTAAATCAGGAAAAATCTTCAGGAATTAGGTTTTAAAAAGTTCGTTTCTTCTGGATTATTTATTATATGAACAACATCTGTGGCTCCTTACATGAAACCTGTAACAGTTAATTTTATGTGTCACCTTGACTAGACCATGGTGTGCCCAGATATTTGATTAAATATTATGCTGAGTGTGTCTGTGAGATTCTGGATGAGATCAATATTTGAATCAGTGAATTGAGTAAACGCATATTGCCCTCTCCAATTTGTGTGGTACTCGTCCAATCTGCTGAAGGCTTGGCTAGAACAAAAAGGCAAGGTAAGGGAGAGTTCACTCTCTCAGCCTGTCTTTGATCTGGGACACCAGTCTGCTCTTGCCTTTGGACCCAGGCTGGAACTACACCATTAGCTTTCCTGGTTCTCAGACCTTTGGACTGCAGATCTTGGGACTTCTCAGCCTCTATAATCTACACACACACACCCTCCTGTTTGTTTTATTTCTCTGGAGAGCCCTGACTAATACAAAACCTTTACTACTTTATCATTATATGACATAAGAATTGTCTTGTTTTGACCCCAATGTTGAAGAAAGATTAACATTGATAATAGTAACAATAATAATTGTTAAAGACTTATCATGAAGCAGGCACTATACTAAACACTTTATAATCTCCTTTAGTTCTCAATACTACCTAGGTGGGCAGTACTATCACTTCCCCCAATTTAGAGATGAGAAAACAGGCCTGGTATATTGGCTGCTTTCTGCTGCAGTATCAAAATTCCTAAAATCTCAGTGGTTGAACCCTAGGAAGTTTTATCTGCTATTCATATGACATGCCCACTGGGGGATGGCACCAGAAGCCTCTGTTCACATCAGGATTTTATCAGTCATGGTCCTGGCAGGAAACAGGTGGAACCCTCAAACTGAGCAATTTGAGGAATTGTTTAATAAAGGGATTATTTATAGAAGTGTGGGCAGAGTAGAAGAAAACCACAAAGGAGAGGGCAGTACTCACTAGAGGCTGAAAACGGAGCTTTTATACCATCCCAAGGCCCAAAGGGTCCAGGGAAGGAGTTATTGCCAGAACCAATAGCTGTAACCTTTGATCAAGGGACACAGCCAGCCCACAGGGACCCTTTATCTCCACCCTCCTTCCAGTCTCCCACTGGTGCTTCCCTGCAGGCACATCCAATGGGAAACCAGAAGGCAAAGGAACCTTTGAAATCTTCCATGCAAGTCAGCCTCCTGGCACCTGGAGGAGGGTGGAGAAAGGTGGCAAGTAAATCTGGAGGGACAAACAGAAGTCATCCAACATAGCCACCAACTGGCTATGAGAATTTAACACACAGAAAAGTCCAAAGATTTAGTAAAGTGAGGGTTTGAACTACATGATTTTCAAAAGCCCTTCTGACTTTTAAGCACGGTTTTCCTAAACTACTTTAGTTTATAGTAGTAAAAAAACAGCTTGCATAGGTTAATAACAATTAATAACATAGACAGCACTAGCCTCAATCTGGCTGCTCTGATTTCAATTTCTCATTCTCCCTAACCATCACCTTATAAAACTGGGCAGGAACTCTGCCATGCCCCTCCTGAGCAAGCCTGCACCCAATCAAGATGAGGAATATGGGTGCTAACAACCAGATGATGAAGGGGGTGACAGACTCGGTGAGTGGCTTCTAAAGGTAGAAAGAAAATAGACTGCCCCCCTGCCACAGCAGGATGCTGGCAATCAAAGAGAGTGGGTCACAACAGATGTTTCCCACTGGACATGCCCTGACAAATTATAGTTAACTGACTGAAGACCTCTGGCACAGGTGTCTAAGAAGTGGTGGGAAAAAGAAAAGAATAGCAGATTTAGGAAGAAGGAAAAATCAAGAATCTGAATTTGTTCATTCAACCAACCTTTCCTAATGCTTCGTTTGTGTACTAAAGAGCACCTGGCACTTGCGAACATTGAGGACACAGTGGCAAGGACAGTCATGTACCAAACAGACCTGATTCAAGAGTGGTGGCAGCTAGTAACTGAAGGGGTAAAGGAAGGGTAGTGGGACAGGTACCAGATTTGAACTGAGTCTCAAAGCAAGAGACTCTCCAACCCGGGCAATGCAACTAGAGAATCATCTCTACAACACAGATAACAGATCGTGAGACCTGTGGGTAGGTCTGATTGACTCAAGGAGTATAAAAGCGACAGAATTTAAAAAAGAGGAAGCACTTTGTGATGGTTCACAGGAAGGAATTGCACTCATTTTCTCTGCCAGCTGCACGGGAAGGCACTACAAGTTAGAATGCCTTTTCTTTCCTGAATTGTGCATCTATCTAAAGTAAGAGTCCACCAAGAGGGGACATGGCACCCGTGACACATAACCACAGAATGAGATGGCTCCTGGGCACAGAGCAGCCCACCACCCCACACATATGGTGTCCCCTTCAACAGGACGACCAAAGACTGACATGTCGAGCCAAGGACAGCATATTCAGGGATAAAGACTATTATTCCTTCACATCAGTCAATACTACTACAGATCCCAATACCAGAATTTTTGTTTAATGCACCAGGCACAAGAAGTCAGTGTGGTTTTATGGTCACCTCTAACTCTGCACTTAAGTTTTTATCTCTTTCATGGTCCAAGTTTTCAAACAACAGATTTTTAGGAAGCTGGTAAAACACTTAACTGACAAAAACATTCTCCACTTCAGAAAGATTTCCATTAAAAAGCAGTAAAGTTAATGTCCTGATGTTTAGTAAATTTAAACTTTCAATTTTCTAGAACTTTCATTTATATAAAACCCTTACTATGCCAATCTTCACAAGCCAAATAACAATGGTGTATCATGGTAATGCCTTCCATTATTTTCTACCACAGCAATGGACATAAGTAAGTGAAGTAAACAATTACGAAGATAATCTGGAAAAATCAGCCCTTCTATCTAATTAAATGAAGCAACACTGATAGCTCAGAAAACAATATCAGTAATCTTTACATTATACTAACCTCCCTTTGCTTGTTAGGGTACCAGTAAGAAGTTAGAAATAAAGTTATACACAAGTGTAGTTAGTAATATATTTTCAGAGAAACCAAACACCTTTCTTAGACTTATGAAGAATCTATTTCTCAAAAGACCCACATTTGGAGACAGTCATAGACACTGTAGTATTACAATAATAAAGCTACTTTTCAGTGTGCTCTTTGGGAACATGCTTGGGTTAAGTGATGACTTGTCATTTACTTTTTTAAAAAGACAGGGGAAACAAACGAATCACTGCCTGAGTCAGATGTGGATAGAGATGAGCATAACTTAGTAGATGCTATGCTCAATGCCATACATGTGTTATTTCATGTAATTTGCACAGTAGCCTTAGGAATAGGTACCATTATACCTACTTCATAAATGAGGAAACTGATGGAGAGGAGATAAGGTATCCCCAGGCCACCGGGTCAGTGACTACTAGAGCTAAAACTCAAACCTCCACCTGCAACTCCACATTCTTTACAGAAACCGGGATGCTTCAACCAGCCACTGCTTCAACATCAATTTACAGTTGACCCTTACACAATGCAGGGATTAGGGGCATCAACCTCTGGCACAGCCAAAATCCATTTATAACTTTTGACTCCCCAAAACTTAACTACTAATAGCCTACTGTTGACTGGAAGCCTTAATGATAACATAAACAGTTGGTTAACACACATATTGTGTGTTATATGTATTATATACTGCATTCTTATAATAAAATAAGCTAGAGAAAAGAAAATGTTTTTTTAAAATTGTCACAAACATCCAAAAACTTATTCCAATATTTATTGAAAAAAATTCACATATAAGTGGACCTGCACAGTTAACCCATGTTGTTCAAGGGTCAACTGTACTTAAGAGTGTTTGTAATAAAATACAGGGGTAAAATAGGTTAATGGTTTTGGGAACACTGAGATTTTTCAGACCCACACAACTGTCTAGAGCTGTGCTATCCAATGTGGTAGTGACTGGGTTAAATTTAAGTTACTTAACATAAAATAGAATTTAAAATTCGCTAACCCACTTTTCAAGTGCTCAATCGTATGTGGCTACTGGCTACCAAAATGGAATGAGTAGATTATATAGCATTACTATCATTGCAAAAAGGTCTATGGGATAGCATTGATCTAGAAGACCTCCAAGAGGCAGGGTGAAGTTGGGGGGAATCTAAGTATCTTTAAGATCATTACTGTCCACAATGTTAGAGAGCATAGTAGACATTGAGAAGACCTTTCCATCTCCACTATTAGGACAGAATCAGCTCTTTCTCTGTAAATTCCTTCCCTAAGATGTACTCTCAAGAGCTGACATTAGAAGAAGGAATAGCTGTAAGTACTTTATGCAAACTGATTTAATTATAAGTTCCAACTTGGAGAGGAGAGTTTTTTGTTTGGTTGGTTCTTTTTGGTTTTGTTTTATTTTGTTTCTTGAGCTGCAGGGAATGAGGGGCATATAGCAATTTCACTTCTAAGAACTGGTTCAACTAACACTTGAAAAATACAAGGTAAGAGATTTATGAACAGAATCCTGTCACAGTGTGCAGTCATGCAGGAACACTGCACAAAAGGAGTTTACAAATTAAATTACATTTACTGCAGGTACTGGTATTTACACTAAGAAAAGGTATTATTTAAACCAAATGGTATGTTTCTTAAAGGAAGGCAAAAGTACAACATTGAGAAAGAAGAGTCTAAGTGTAAAAATTATGACCAAATTAGACATCATAAAAATGAAAGAAAAGAAGGGAAATACTGGGGGAAGCACCAAAGTGTCCATTGATGGATGGATGGATAAACAAAATGTGGTATATACATACAATGGAATACATACAGCATATATACATACAATCGAAATGTTATTCGGTATATACATACAAAAGGCTTAACAAGGAAGGCAATCCTGACACATGCTATAACATGGATAACCCTTGAGGACATATGCTAAGTGAAATAAGCCAATCACAAAAAAACAAAGACTATATGATTCCACTTATATGAGGTATCTATAGTAGGTAAACTCATACAGACAGAAAGTAAAATAGTGGTTTGCCAGCGGCTGGGGTGAGGGAGGAGTGGTAGGGGTTGTTTAATGGATATGGAGTTTCAGTTTTGTGAAATGAAAGATTATGGAGACCAGTTGCACAACAATGTGAATATACTTAGCACTGCTGAACTGCGCACTTGGAAATGATTAAGATGGTAAATTTTGTTATGCATTTTCTACCACAATAAACAAACAAACAAATAAATAAATAAATAAATGAATGAATGAATGAATAAATAAAGGGAAATAGATGCTTTTCTTTAAAAAGCCATCTAAGTCTGTTTGACTACTACTGGACTCTTTCTCTACCTTTCCATATTAATACTACAACCTTCCTACTACAACAGACGTTAATGATTGCTCTGAACTGTTTAAGATTTAAATAATGGAATATCATATTGATAAAGCCAAGTATGCAAATACCTGGGTCAGTGGCAGAGATAATTGCTCCAAAAAAGAGACAATCTGTGTAGTAAAATTTATCCGAGAGCTGCCCCACAATCTTCATGAGCTTCACCACACCATACATGAGATTTCTGAAAGGGAAGGTAAACTATATCAGAAGAGAAAAAAGAAAAGGAAACCCTCCTAATTAAGTAACTTAGCAAATGTGCAAGCAGAGCAGTACCAGAATACTGTACTTCAAGAGAGATTGGTGAAAATGTCAGGCAGCTGCTGTGGTTGGACACTTACAAGGAACATGTGCAAACAAGACTTGGGCACCCAGTAATGGTCTGTAGTTAATGTCATCTTGCTGAAACATGGGAACATTCCATTTTTAAAAGCTGTGATTACTTACAACTATAAAGTATGGTCCTCAATTAGCAACAAAGTTAAGGCATCTTAAGCAACTGGGTAATAGAGAAGAAAGGGAGAGAAAGAACCCTGCTTAATACTAATAAATAGCTACAAAACTGACAGGATTCTAAGATCTGAGTTTAAAGTCATGGAAATGAGTGGAGTGGATGAAGCCAAAGAGAAAAAAAAATGGGTTGGCCACAAAGATGCAAGTGATCAATCTCTCTGCCAAGATTTATTGCAAAGAAAGAAAGACAGGAAAAACTCTCTAAACATACTATTAAAATAACAGTGTACCCCTCCACATAGCTGGCCTCTCATTGTTTACATGAGTTAGGCAGGCCAGCAGCAGCCCTCCTTATGCTGTGCAGAATATGACATGGCCCAAGTAGGGCTGCCAAGTTTAATATTTCAATATGGCCAGAGCACATTTCCTACAGGACAGCTTAAAAATTGGGAGGAGTGAGGAGTGTTAAAATGCCTAATACATGTTACTAAGGGTGTGTGGAGGGGGTGAGCACGTGTGTGTGTGTTGGCAGCTAAAGAGCTGAGGAGAATAAAGATAACCACAGAATAGACTCATTGCACCCTCTAGCCATCCCTCTAATAATAATATTCTTGACGGTAAGGACCATGTCATTGCTCACCTTTGTATCCTGGGCACCTAGAACAGTAGATTGACGAAGCTAGGGGCTAAAGCACTATTTACAGAATGGAATCCTTTTGAGAAGACATAGCTATAACTTAATGCTTGCCTACTGTGTGCCAGGCACTTAAGCGGTTCTATTTTAATTCACAGTGACTCTGAGATAGATTTGATTTGCCTTTTGTTGTTCATCAAAGGCTTTTTCATTTACCTTTTAAATATTTCCTAAAACTAGACCTTCCTCTCTATTCCCTCTGCTACCAGCTCAGACCAGAGCAAAAGACTTCTCTCTGGCAGCCTTTTCCCCAGCTGGCCTCCCATCATCACCAGTGCCAGTTACCTAATCTGTCACTCTTCAATGGCTTGTCTCTCTTAAAGGACAAAGTCCAAGTCCCTTCTTTTTTAGTAGCATAAAAGGCCCCTCCTGCCTTTATCTCCAGCTTTCTAGCTATTTTAATTAGCAAATGTACTTTATTCAGATTTCCTTAGTTTTTACCTAATATCCTTTTCTATTCAAGGGTCCCATCCAGGACACCATAGTACATTTAATTGTCCTATCTCTTTAGTCCCCTCTTGGCTGTGACAGTTTCTCTGACTTCACTTGTTTTTGATAACCTGGCGTCATCAACATTTAAGGAGTCAGGTATTTTGTATAATGTCCCTCAACTGGGACTTGCCTGATTTTTTTTCTCATGATTAGACTGAGGTAATATATTTTTAGGAGGAAGACACAGAGGTAAAGTGCCCTTCTCACTGTAAGTATCATGGGTACAGCATATCTACACAATTTATCACTGTGGGTGTTAATCTTGGTCTCCTAGCTGAGCTAGTGTTTGTTAGGCTTCTTCAATGTAAAGCTTACTCTTTTTTCTTCTTTTCCATACCATACTCTTTGAAAAGAAGTCTCTATGCACAGCCCACAATCAAAGGGGGAGGGGATAAGTTCCATCTTCCAGAGGGGGAGTGTAATGACATAAATTATTTGGAAGACTTTTGCACACGAGGTTTGTCACTTCTCCCGCATTTATTTATACAACCACTTATATCAGTATAGACTCAGAGACATTTATTTTATACTTTGAGCGATAATCCAACACAATGTTATTTATTTTGTTCTTTGGCCATCAGGAGGACTTTCAGGTTGGCTCTGTGTCCCTTTGACATGTGCCACATCCTTGTGTGTGTTTGTTTATTTGTTTGTTGGCACTACAAGATGCTCCATTCTCTTCTTGTGTGTTTACTGCCCCAGCCCTAGAATCAGCCATTTCTGCAAGGGGCCCTGGTTCTTTTCATCAGAGATTGATATTAGAAACCAAGATTTGGGGACTAGGTATAATTTTATTTCATTTAATTAATCTTACTTTGAATTTACATAGCCACACATGGCTAAGAGCTACCATTTGGACAATATAGCTCTAGATATTAACTACTAACATCATAAATACCAAAATACTGGACTCTGGTAGTTGCCAGGGGCTGGGGGCAGGAGGGGAATGGGGAGATGTTGCTCAAAGGGTACAAACTTCTAGTTGTAAGATTGACAAATTTGGGGATCTAATGTACAGCATGGTGATTATAGCTAATGATACTATATCACATACTTGAAAGTTGCTAAGAGAGTAGATATTAACGTTCTCACCATAAAAAAGAAATGGTAACTATGTGACAGGATGAAGATGGCCTAAAGCTATGGTGGTAATCACTTTTCCATTTATAAATGTATCCAATCAACACTTTGTACACCTTAAACTTACACAATGTTAAGTGTCAATTATATCTCAATAAAGCTAGGAAAAAATACTGGACTCTGTAGAACAATGTGGATCTCATCTCTTTGGAAAGTGTGTTAATTTAGTTATATGACAAAGAGTCACTTACCCAATAATGAAGCAGGAAACAGCAGTCCCTAAGAAAGCATAAGCCAGAATAGACCCCAGATTTCTGAAAAAGTGTCTCTGAATAAAACAAAAAAGCAGGAATCGCATTGTGATTTTTGACAGTGAGCATAAGAAACATACTAAAATTCTCTAAAAAGTGAAACTTTACTATTTCCATTACATCAAGCAATAACTGAAGTCACTCCTGAATAATTCTATTTAGCCATAAAACCATGGTTTTAAAATATCCTTTTTTCTACCAATCACTAAGCAAGCAAACAAGGGCTTAGTAAATTTCAGATAAAACTGCTCTGGCTGATTATATTAAATTACATTATGTCTGTGTGTGTGTGTGTCTGTGCGTGTGTGTGTATGTGTGTGTAAGCAGACCAATCATTTTCATAGATTTAACCCAAACTCTTTTACTCTATGATTCAGCTAGTCATTTCTAGTTCTGGTGGTACTATAGGAGATTATTACAGATATAAGTTTGAAACTAATAAAGTATGAAAGTGCTATCTAAGGAATTTTCTGCTTAATTCAGTATCAGAAAACAGTGTCCTTCAACAGGACGACCAAAGACTGGCATGTCGAGCCAAGGACAGCATAATCAGGGACAAAGACTATTATTCCTTCATCTGCTCATGGCATCTGAGATTTCTCCTGATATGCTTCTGGATTAATTTTTCGAGCCTGGAAAGAAGGACAATAGAAATAAATGAGGAGAAATGAGAAACAGGTAGTTTCATTGAAGATGGGCAAATTTATAAGTTTACATATGTATTTAAGTATATAAATTTGCATACTTATACCATTATAAGTTCTAGCAGTTATTCAGAAAAAGATGGCAAAACTGCACTGTTCTCAATGCTTCTGCACATTCACTGGTTACCTTAAAAAATACACATGTGGGTGCACGCACACACACATGGGTTACTTCTCCTAAGTCATTAGGCCTGTGGGATATCCTGACGGGGAAAATCCCTGGTCTCAGGACACTGATCCGTGGTTCTTACTCCTCAAGGCATAACCTGTTTTCACTGGACAATCAGAACTTTCAGAACTATCAAAGCAGACAGACAAAATCCCCAAAACGCCCTTAATAGGGGCCAGGAACATTACCTAAAAATGTAAAAAGGCAGGAGAGCCCTACATGCCCGTTGAGCAACATCAGGGAAAGGACACAGAGAGAAGTCAGCCTGGATCAAGCAGCTACTATGAAGTATAACCAAAGGGCTACAGGTATCCTCTGGCCTGCAGTCCAAAGAGCCACCAAATGAGGGTGCTGCTTGTACATATTATGGACACATAATGTTTGCCTCTTCAATCAGTCATTGAACCTAGTCTTTTCTTTTTAACTAATGTATTTATACACCAATGTTTTGAAAAAAATTAGTTAGATTTTTTTAAAAATCAGTAACTGTGAGCCTTCCTGCCTTAAAAAAGCTCCATCAAGGGCTTAAACTAGGGAGGGCTAGGAGTACATCAAGATGGAGATGTAAGACCAGTGAAACACATGTGAAACATCCAGCAACAAATTTTAATCCCAGATGTGCCTTCCCTTGCCACTCAGCTTTCTTTTGGGTAACTATCTCTGTAGTTAGTTTGGCTATATTAAGTAAATTCACATTCAAGATACTAGCCAAAACAAAAAATTAGGAATGTACATCTGCCACCTAAAATACACTCATAGCATATTCTAAAACTATATCACCCATCCCCATTCAAATCTGCTGATATGAACTGAAATTTTACTACACCTTGAAAAGGTATCACATGCCACTTATGTGTGTATTATTATACCTAATATTCAACTATTTATTTCATAGTTTACAAAGTATTTTCACATATATTGACCCATCCAATTCTCACAACAACTCCCTCGTGAAGGTGTTATGTGGACCATTTCATATGAGAGACATCTAAAGATATGCCGCTTAAAGTCACACGTCCACCAAACTACAACACCAGACCTGGAAAGCAGGTCTCCTGACCCAAGGGCATTGCACTCTTACTGCACAAGCTACCCTTCTTGATTCCCACCACATCCTTTTAAAGAAGAAAGTATGGGACCTTCTAGTCCTACTACTGGATTCTGGTAGAATCCTCTATCTTGCATCCTCTTATCTGGTCATAATGGTTCATAGTCACGTGTGGTTCACATGACCATGACTGGTTCAGTCTCCCCTACTTTTCTCTCTCCATTACAGAATGGCAGAAAAAGACAAAAGGAGATGTCATGTCCTGGTAAAGCCTTCAAGAATATAAGTCTGAGACAGATCAGGATTAGAAGGTTTGCTTTCAATGAAAAACCCACCTACATTCCAATGCCTAGCTGTACCATTCTAAGCCTTACACTCCAACCAACTCCTTCTCCCATTCCCCACTGACAAATGTTAACATGTTTGTGGGGACGGAAGTGGGTGTGTGCATGCAAGCACGTGTGTTTGGTGGGGGGGGGGGTTCACAAAACATGAAGGCTTCTATAGGTGAATTCCTTCCCTGCCAAGGCCCTGTAAGCAAACTGTAAGGGCCAGGACAAAATCAAAGCTAATTCCAATATCTTTTAAAGTTAGAAATAAACAGGCCCACAGCATCACTTTAATACCAAAACCAGGCAAAGACACCACAAAAAAAGAAAATTACAGACCAATATCCCTGATGAACATAGATGCAAAAATACTCAACAAAATATTAGCAAATCAAATTCAAAAATACATCAAAAAGATCATCCATCATGATCAAGTAGGATTTATTCCAGGGATGAAAGGGTGGTACAACATTCGAAAATCCATCAACATCATCTACCACATCAACAAAAGAACAAAAACCACATGATCATCTCCATAGATGCTGAAAAAGCTTTTGACAAAATTCAGCATCCATCCACGATAAAAACTCTCAACAAAATGGGTATAGAGGG
The DNA here is from genome assembly GCA_029783875.1 of Phataginus tricuspis. Taxonomy (NCBI): domain Eukaryota; kingdom Metazoa; phylum Chordata; class Mammalia; order Pholidota; family Manidae; genus Phataginus; species Phataginus tricuspis. Next base: position 38,196,797 of record JAQQAC010016209.1, read on the forward strand.
CAAGTACCTCAGCATAATAAAGGCCATATATGACAAACCCACAGCCAACATTATACTTAATAATGAGAAGCTGAAAGCTTTTCATCTAAGATCAGGAACAAGACATGGAAGCCCACTCTCCCCACTGTTATTCAACATAGTACTGGAGGTCCTAGCCATGGCAATCAGACAAAACAAAGAAATACAGGGCATCCAGATGGGTAAAGAAGGAGTCAAATTGTCACTATTTGCAAATGACATGATATTGTATATAAAAGACCCTAAAGAATCCACTCCAAAACTACTAGATCTAATATCTGAATTCAGCAAAGTTGCGAGACACAAAATTAATATGCAGAAATCTGTGGCATTCCTATACACTAACAATGAACTAGTAGAGAGAGAAATCAGGAAAATCCATTCACAGTTGCATCAAAAAGAATAAAATACCTAGGAATAAACCTAACCAAGAAAGTGAAAGACCTATTCTCTGAAAACTACAAGACACTTATGAGAAAAATTAAAGAAGATACCAATAAATGGAAACACATCCCATTCTAATTGATAGGAAGAATTATATTGTCAAAATGGCCACCCTGCCTAAAGCAATCTACAGATTCAATGCAATTCCTATCAAAATACCAACAGCATTCTTCAACGAACTAGAGAAAATCATTCTAAAATTCATATGAAACCACAAAAGACCCCGAATAGCCAAAGCAATCCTGAGAAGGAAGAATAAAGCTGGGGGGATTATGCTCCCCAACTTCAAGCTCTACTACAAAGCCACAGTAATCAAGACAATTTGGTACTGGCACAAGAACAGACGCACAGACCAATGGAACAGACTAGAGAGCCCTGATATAAACCCAACCATATATGGTCAATTAATATATGATAAAGGAGCCATGGACATACAATGGGGAAATGACAGCCTCTTCAACAGCTGGTGTTGGCAAAACTGGACAGCTACATGCAAGAGAATGAAACTGGATTATTGTTTAACCCTATACACAAAAGTAAACTCGAAATGGATCAAAGACCTGAATGTAAGTCATGAAACCATAAAACTCTTAGAAGACAACATAGGCAAAAATCTCCTGAGTATAAGCATGAGCAACTTCTTCCTGAACGTATCTCCTCAAGCAAGGGAAACAAAAGCAAAAATGAACTCATGGGACTACATCAAACTAAAAAGTTTCTGTACAGCAAAGGACACCATCAACAGAACAAAAAGGCATCCTACAGTATGGGAGAATATATTTGTAAATGACATATCCGACAAGGGGTTAACATCCAAAATATATAAAGAACTTACACGCCTCAACACCCAAACAACAAATAACCCGATTAAAAAAATGGGCAGAGGATATGAAGAGACAGTTCTCCAAAGAAGAAATTCAGATGGCCAACAGACACATGAAAAGATGTTCCACATCACTAATCATCAGGGAAATGCAAATTAAAACCACAATGAGATATCACCTCACACCAGTAAGAATGGCCACCATCCAAAAGACTAAGAACAACAAATGCTGGCGAGGATGTGGAGAAAGGGGAACCCTCCTACACTGCTGGTGAGAATGTAAGCTAGTTCAACCATTGTGGAAAGCAATATGGAGGCTCCTCAAAAAACTAAAAATACAAATACCATTTGACCCTGGAATCCCACTCCTTGGAATTTACCCAAAGAATACAACTTCTCAGATTCAAAAAGACATGTGCACCCCTATGTTTATCGCAGCACTTTTTACAATAGCCAAGATATGGAAGCAACCTATGTGTCCATCAGTTGATGAATGGATAAAGAAGATGTAGTACATATACACAATGGAATACTATTCAGCCATAAGAAAGAAACAAATTCTACCATTTGCAACAACATGGATGGAGCTGGAGGATATTATGCTCAGGGAAATAAGCCAGGCGGAGAAAGACAGGTGCCAAGTGATTTCTCTCATTTGTGGAGTATAACAATGAAGCAAAACTGAAGGAACAAAATAGCAGCAGACTCGGAGACCCTAAGAAGGAACTAGTGGTTACCAAAGGGGAGGGTTGTGGGAGGGTGGGTGGGGAGGGAGGGAGAAGGGGATTGAGGGGTATCATATTTAGTACACATGGTGTGGGGGGTCATGGGGAAAACAGTGTAGCACAGAGAAGGAAAATAGTGAATCTGTGGCATCTTACCACACTGAAGGACAGTGACTGCATTGGGGTATGGGTGGGTACTTGATAATATGGGTAAATGTAGTAACCACATTGTTTTTTCATATGAAACCTTCATAAGAGTGTATATCAATAACACCTTAATAAAAAATAAAATAAAGAAATAAACAGGCCCATGTCTGCATGACACAGTATATGTGCATAGGTCCAAGGATCTGAATATGTCTGTTTACATACCTGCAGTTAAACAGTGAAATATTTATGACACATTTAATTGACAACAGGTTTAATCAGAGACAGCAACCATATAAAAATGAACTGTAAGTGCCTTTATAAGCACTATTTAAAAAAGAAAGAGACTAAGCTAATAAATGATAATTTGAGACTAGCACTTCAAAAACTTAAATTGGTATCTGGCAAAGCCTGTTATTTTTCTTCTAAGAAAATGAGGCTGACAAAGAGAAGGTTCTGCAAAAACAAGTGTTTTTCGGCCATTAGAGTATCTTTCACAATCAATGTTTTAGTTTCGTTTTAAAGCAACTGTGACCTTGATTACATGAAGATTAGTTATTTAGAAGAGAAAATTATTCATCACCCATTTGATCTGAAGAGGAGTGTCTGTGAGCAAGAGTAAAGCCATCTTGACAATCTGCCATAAGGACCCCTGATTCACCTTATCCTCTCCCTACATCCTGTATGCACTGCAAACAGGGAACATTCCAGATAAAATCTCACCTCAAACTAACAACATTGGTAATACATCAGCCCCTGCTTTGACTAAACACACAGATGGCCCCCGTGTGTTGACCCTTCCTCCTTGCCTCTATAAATCAGCCTCCCTAAACACAAAGTGGTGCCAAGATCTTAATCATCCTGCAGCCACCCAGGGTAAGCTTCTGTAGGTAAGATCCCCTCAATAAACCACTAAGTACAAGCTGGACTTATCAGTCTCTTTCTTTGGTCTCACAGCCCCTTCAGCCTTCAGGGGTTGGTTCACTTATACCTCCCCAAAGTGCAACAAGGAGTTCCCAAATTCTTCATTTAGATAAAGGATAACATTATTTATACCTATAGAATCATCTCTCTGTTACATGTCAATAGCTGACATGTAGATTCAAATGACTTTGGCAAACCCATAGATTAGTCAGAAAAAGGATATGTCTTTTGATACAGAAAACCTAAATCTGGAGGGAGTGTAGTACAGAGGAACAACCCTGAGCCCTGGGGTTAAATATACAGTAGACAGGGCATAACCTTGACTCAGTCCTTCACCACCTACATAACCTCACACATGTTGATTAATCATTCTGAGTTTTTCATCATCAGTAAAATGCAGAACACTCCCTACATGTCTGTGAGTGCACAAATAGGTGTTGGGCTAGTGTCCAGAATCTCTAAAGGGAGAGACCAATTTGACCCTAACTTGCAGTCTTAACCCTGTTGTACCAGATGGGGTATTGCTCTTGCTCCTCTAGCCTTCATGGTGTAAGCAAATGAAGCAGGCTTCAGAAGGCCCAGAAATTTCTAGGGTCTCTTCATTTCAGCCTCCCTACCTGTGACTGTGACCAGCCTGGCAGCTAAAAGGCATCTGTCTTCAGTTCATGCAGTAGATAGTAACGAGCTTCATTACTAAGGGCTAAGCTAATATCATCCAACATGTAACATGAGGGACTCTGGGTCATAAACCAATCATTCAACTGCCAGTTAGCTCCTTTTGTCTATTTACCAATAAGTTGGAAACTTGGGGGAAAAGGGTATGAGCTAATCTCCAACCACCCTTACATTGTTAAAGAGTTTATATGATGATTGGAAATAATGTATATACAACCAGAAATAAAGAATATATGTGAAGTTCCTAGTATATATGCTCCATAAACTATCACTGTATTTATGTTAGTTGGAAATAGTTTTAAAACCTTCTGAAAACTGTAGAGTTGCTTTGACAGGAGATTCAGCCTCATGGGCAGGCATCCTCTCATAAAATGAGCTGGGAACTGTTTCCTCCTTTACGTTTTGAAAGTTTGTGTAGGACTGGTATTTCTTCCTTAAATGTTTGATAGAATTCACCAGTGAAGCCATCTGGGATTGTAGAAAGGTTTTTAATTATAAACTCAATTTCCTTAATTAACATAGGTCTGTTCAAGTTTTCTATCTCTTTCAAGTTTTGGTAATTTGTATCTTTCAAGGAATTTGTCCACTTCACTTGGATTGCCAAGTTTATTGGCACAAAGCTGTTCATAGTATTCCCTTATTGTCCTTTTATGTCTGAAGGGTCTTTAGTGATGTTCCCTCTTTCATTCCTGATATAGGTCATTTGGTTTTTTTCCTCTATTTCTTTCCTTGATTGATCTATGTAGAGGTTTTATCAATTTGGAAGGCATTCTCTAGTTCCTAAAAATGTTGCTGAGTTTTATTGGTAGCCAAGATCTCCACTCTCTAGGCTCACTGAAAAGACTTCCTTTAGTCTCCATTCAGAAAAATAGCTGAAACAAGCTCCTTGGCTTTTATCTGAGGGAGGCCTTTTTGGAGGCTAAATTTTCACAGAATACACTTACAATGGGGGAAGAAGGGATTCCTTACACTATTTGTAAAGGTATTTGATATTTTAAATAACTAGAGACTTAGATCCAGCCTTACTGCTGAGCACAACAATCCTGAATAACAAGGACAGATTTTTTTTTAACTTTTTATTTTGGAGTAATTATAGATTCACAGAAATTGCAAAGACAACATACAGTATTAACCTTTTGAAATTGGATTCCTTTCACTCAGCACAATGCCTATGAGATCCATCCAGGTTGTTGTGATTATCAATAAGTTGTTCCATTTTATTGATGAGTAGTATTCCATGGTATGGATGCTTGTTAACCATTCACCTATTGCAGGACATTCTGGTTGTTTCCAGTTTTTGTCTATTACAAATGAAGTTGCTATGAATAATCATATATAGGTTGCTGTGTGTGAACATAAGTTTTCATTTCTCTGGAATAAATCCTCAAGAATAAAATTGCTGAATCATACAGTAATTTCAGCTTTAGTTTTATAAAAAACTATGAAACTGTTTCGTGGAATGGCTGTACCATTTTACATTCCCACCAGCAATGTATGAGAGTTCCCGATTTTAAAACAGAAATGAATCACTGATGATGAGTCAACTATAGTCTCTGAGTGGGTGCATAACACAGTATTGAGCAATCTGGGAGAAGCAAAAGCTAGAAAATTATGTAGGTAAAATAACAAGGAGATTCCCATGCTATAAGAAATACTGGCAAAAATCTCTTACCTTCTTTAAACTGTATCCAGCATGGAAAATAATTGGAGGCAGCAGAATATTGAAAAAAACCTCTGGATCAAATGTTACCTAAAAGTTTAATAAGAAAAAAAAGCCAATTTTTAGTTTAATACCAATTACTGCTATAATGTTTGCTTAATATCTTAAGCCATTGACTAAAGTTTGAATATTTAATGCAAATAACATAAATTTGAAATATCATGGATTCATCACAGAAGAGAAGCCACAGCTCCCCTATGGACTGGCATGTTCTTCTCCACACAGCACTTCTGACTTCTGCTCCTGGTGTATTGTTTAATATGAATTAACACACAACAGTTCAATGCAATTTTGAGGATACACAGAAAGCTTCTTGTCAATGTTTTTAAGCAGGAAATAAATTCTGATTTTTATCAAACCTTTATAAAGGTTCAACTGCAATATAAGATACAGTCATGATTCTCTATTAATTTTCTGGATCCTCCCGCAGAATCATTTATAGACATAATTCTGCTGAATTTAAGTCTCCTTTTGAGTGACCAGCCTTTTGTGATACTTGGTGTGGCCTAGATCAAAGTCTCTTGTGATGTTATTGGCTTCTTGAACATCAATATAAATTCAGCATCAATAAGGGACTGAAATTAACTATAGGTTGATTCAGGGAAATCTCTCTGAAACTATTAGACAGCAAAGTCTTATCACATCCAGAAAAAAAATTAGAAATTCTATAAACCTCCTACCTTTTTAAAGTGTTTGCTCATGCTGGTAGATTAATTGGCTCGTCTTTCAATTATTTTTAAAGCTTCATTCTAATTATTAAAAGTAAAGTTAGTATTTCTCTTTAGAAACTGGAAATGTTAATCACCCTAATTAAAAAATAGAATGGTTCTCTCAAATTATGTTTTATTCGAACTTCTTGCTAGGATAATAGTAGTCTGAAAAGCAGGAAATGTCAGAATGAGAGGGAACCCTGGACAATACCCAGTATGAGGACACTGGGGCCAAAGAGAGTAGAATTTGTGGGAAGTCATCAAACCCAGTAATGTATGAACCAGCACAAGGTTACCTGACACCCACATTGATACTATGCATCAAGCTGTCTCAACATGCTGTTTCTCCCCTCAATTAACAGCAATAATCTCAGCCTTGTTTGTTCTCCCACCTTTGCTTTGTGTGGCAAGTTTCAACAGAGAGGATTTGAATAACCTTTTTGTAAAGATAATAGTGAAAGTCAGCTTCATCTTCTTTTATGATCTAAAAGATGGAAATGGGTTGGGATCTCTTCCCTTTTTGCCCCTATCCTATCCAGTATGAATTCATGTTGCCATTTCAAAACAGCCATTAGCATGGCATTTACACTGAGAATCTTTCTCAGTTGCATTTAATTTCTCAAACGTTTATGGAAATCCTATGCATTCTTATGAAGTGCTGAGAGCAAAGAGCTCACTAGAACTGTCATTAGGTACACAGAGAATAGGGGCATGCTTAATGCTGCAGTTGAGAATAATTTTCTTTAAGGACTAGGGCAGATCCTGAAAACAATATAATTAATTTTTGGAAATTAAATTATTACACACTACACTGCCTTTGACTGCAGGCTTTCATACACATTAGCTTTGTTCTGTATTAAAATGGGATCCCCACAACCTGGATCCTCTAGACTTTATACAGAAGCCTTTCTCTGCTAAGCCCAGGTCTGTAAGGTGATAGAACGTATATGGACAAGTACAGCTCTCTTGCCTATCATGGAAATCACCTGAGGATATATAATCACTTTTCCTGTGGTGCATTTTAGCTATCCCCAACATCAAATAAAAAACAATGTTTAGACTCAAATTCTAAGATAACAAGATACTCTTCCTCTGAAAATTCATTCAGCCTTTGGCTTCAATCACCAATGTAAATGACACTCAATAAATATCTGTAGAACACAGCAAAAGAACCATGAAAAACTAAGAACTACACTTCTACACACTGAATAAAAAAGCTAAAAGTGGATGCTATCTTGTTTTAAGAAAGGAACAATCTCATGCCTGCATCATAATAAGAAACCATAAAAGAAGAGTTTGGGGCTAGAGAGGCGGGCTGAGAGGCAATGTACAAACCCACTGCAGAATCAGTGGCCCACATCAACTACTGATCCTAATAAAGCTGAAAGATTCAAGTTCATATCTGGTTCTGTCTTCTCCTCATCATAGCCCAAAAGCTTCCTAGCAAAACTGAAAGCCAGGAATGTTACTGATGCTCCAGGAGTTTGAAAAGATTTCTTTCCACAAGGTCAGGATGGAACTGGAAAATCAAAAACCATGTCAAGACAACACAGGCTGAGTGTCCCCAGCTCACCTTCCTCAGCATATCATTCTGCTCTACACTGTTGATCTTGCCAGGGCTGATTTCTCCTTTCAGGGTGTACTCGAAGAACTTCCCGCTGACATTCACTAATAAGGTGTTGAAGGCCCTGTCTTCTTGGGTGCAGCTCAGGGGCTTGTCATGACCACTGGTGGCAGGGGTGCCATACCTCAGGATCACCCCGACGATGAGTCCTGAAACAGAGCAGAAAAAATATCAGGCCTGCAGAAGGACAGAGAGAGTGTGTAAACTATGGCACAGCCCATTTGCAACAACTAAGAAACTCAGAAGTAATCTTAGAGACCAGGTAAGGGTATGTACTTTAGGAGGAACTGCACAATCCCTCAAAAGGTTTAACAATCCATCTACTCTGGTCTAAGTCCCTCAGTCACAAGGAGAACAAGGTAAGACAGTATCTCTCCTGGTTATTATGACACTGAGTACTTTTAACAACCAGGTCATGCCTCATATCTCAGGCTTCTGGTGGAGGAACATGTATGATAAGAAGCAGTGCTTTCTGCCAAAAACAGCACTAAGCAGAGCTGCTGAGCCTTCAAGCCAGTCTGCAGCCACCAAGGACCAAACTGAGGGAATTTCTAGTTGCCATAGATGCAACTTGCTTTGCCACACATGGAGGAGAGGGTGGGGGGGGGAATTGCTTTTGGTTATGTCAATTCAAGTCCTGAGGATCATGGAGAAAGTAATTATGTCCCCAGGGGAGCTAAATACCACAGTGCAAATTTTTGTGATCAGGATTCAGGGACTTTAGAGCTGGCTTCTTGGGGCTGTGGCTCTGATACAGCTAAGATAACCAGCTGCAAGTTTTTAAGTCTCGTTCCATTCTTAGTAGAGTTCTCCCATTAGGAAAAAACGCCCCAGCAAACTCGTGTATAAGCACTCAATTCTGAGAGTGATGATGGAGTGCTGTTCCCCTGGCCCTGGACAGGAGTCACGCATGCCCAAGTAATGGTGAGTGAAATGTGAAGAAAGCATAAATAACTGCCAGACACTTTCTATGATTCTCCCTTAGGAGGAGAATTTCAGATTTTGCTCTATATTCAGTTCTTTGCTAGCAATATTAAAAGATCGAATGGTGAAATGCTGCTCCACCTCATTTGCCATTAATGGAGAAAGTTAAATGAGAAAAATGTTTACTATATTTCATGCATAATATTCCATAATGTCTCATCACCAAGACATATGAAAACTCATAAGACATTGTTGAAGAACAAATAATATATAAAGTCTAGAAAAGTACAGCTCTTTAAGCCAAACTCTGTGTCTGTATCGGTATTGCTTATTATTATTACTATTACTGACATATTAACATATACTTGTAGTGTGTTGACTTTTGTAAAAAAAAATCAAGTTATCAAATTTTACTCCAAGTTAAAAATGAGGTTCTTCATATTCTCAACTTGAACAGATGTGAAACAATTTTAAAATCTTTAAAAGTGTATGAGAAAAATCAGACTTAAATCATGTTGGTCATTAAAAACAACAAAAAGATGACGTCTTTAGGGAAAAACAATCAAAATCCCATAATTCAGATAGTTCTAGTTATCTAGTCAATGGGCAAAAGCAGGCACATAAGGTCTTTGGTACCAGTCTTTAGGTCTTATTGCCGGAATTTGAGATTCATTTCTGCTTGTTGGTTGACTAAGCTGGATGATGACAGACATGGTAAGCCACCACTCAGCCTCTCCCTTCTCAGCCTTGGAGCAGACCTCCCAGTGGTACTCTTTTTTGCCATCTTGTGGTTTAGGGTGTTCTGGATGTCTGTGTTGGTTAGTGAAGTTGTGGGGGTACCTACATTGAGGTGGCTGCTGACCGTGGGTCTCTTCTTGAGTTTTCTGCTCCTCTTCATTGCTGTCCAAGGCAAGGAGGGGCCCTAGAGAGTCATGGTCTAAAACCGTGATGGATAATGTGTCTCCCTGGTCTACTCTCTTCTCCTGCACACTGGTCATCAGCACCCTCATCACTTCTCCCTGCACAGGAGGGTGGGAATACTCTGGTCAACATCCAAAGGGTCTCTGCATGGAGTAAGGTGTGTGCTGCTGGGCCTGGCCCAGGTTCAGGTGCACTCTACAATCCCTCCTTCTTTTTCCCATTCTCACTATTCTGGTAATTTTGCTGGTAAGCACAAGGAGGACCCCCAGAATGTCTATAATATAAATCTGCTGCAGATTTACTGCCTGTGAAACCAAATTGAACTGGGTCTGCTTGTCCAGGGACTAGTTGGCAATGCAAAGCCAATCTCTTGAGACACGGTCATTAGCAGACAGAATTTACAGTGAGGTGGACAAGCAAGGAGATAGGTGGCAAGGCTCAAATCAGTCTCCTCAGTGGCAGGGAAGGAGGTTAGCATAGGGGCAGGTCAGAGCACAGTTAAGTGTGACTGGTCCAGGTTTGGGAAATTCTAGTTCCCCTTCATTTCAGATATGCAAAAATTAGCTGCACCTTTTGCTTCAGATCTTCTTCCCTGATTCCCAGAGCTGGCCTTTCAGCTCTGTTAGAGCTGGTAGACAGCAGGAGATGAGCGGGGAGGTGGAGGGGGACTTTGGCTGGTGCTCACATTAGGCTAAATGCTTGCTTACATTCTATACCTTCTGTGTAAGCTGTTCTCAGGGATGATGGGAGTGAGAGTAGAGATAACAGGCCAAAACTGGCTGGTTCCAACATGGAAGAAAAGTTGACCCAAACTTCACCCCAAAGTATATTATACACTCTTTAACAAAGTAAAATCCCCACCCCTCTGTCATTAACATAGTAGAAATCACACCTCCCTGCACCTTGACAGCTCTAAGAAAACCAAATATAATCAGAAAAACTCCCCCGACTGCAGGAGGGTGGAGCAAGCCTAGAAGACTCCACCTGTTCCCTTTGAAACCTAATCTCACTTAGGAATACCCATTTCCTGTGTATAAAAAGGCTCCCTGATGTTTCCTCAGCATGACCCCTGCTAGGTCTGACAGTGCCCCAACTCTCAGATGTGTACTTTTCCCTTTCTCTGAACTTTTATTCTCCAAATAAACTCTTTAATGTTCAATAGCTTTTTCTGCATCTGTTCTTGAGTTCTTTCCCACGATACCAAGGACCTGTCTCCAGTAACAGTTCCAGTGCCTGAAGAATTTTTGTTCCAGGACAGGGAAAAGGTCACTGAGCCAAAGGGCAGATCCCTTCTGTGCAGGCCTAGATGAGGAGGCAGAGGGCTCAACCATCTTGGGATGCACTGGCTCCAGGGGCCCTGCAAAAAACTCCAGACTTCTCTGCCTTAGAAAAGAGCGCACAGAAAGTGGCAATGAATTTTAACAGCACACTGACTAACAGGGGCAGGAAATGACTTTTCGCTTTTTAATTAAGAGGTCAGGGTTTCCACCTGGCACTGGAACTCCATCAGAGCGTGGGACTTTTTCTGCTTCCACACCCTTTTCTCCAACAACATCAAACTCAACAGTTTCTCTACCCCTACACTGTAAAGGTGCCTCCTGGGGGTTCACTTCATGGCAGTCTAGTGTACAAATATGCATTGATTGATGTCATGCCTGTGATTGAAACCATGTATCTCTCTTACATTGAGCCATTTTACTATTCCCCAAACATTCACTACAGTGAGCTTCTGGTCCCAGCTGGTGGGTGACACAGCTGGTGGGCTCCCCCTGGAGCCACAATGAGTGTGTCTTGCAAATGAGTTTCAGCTCCAGGCAAGTTCGCTATAGATTCACTGTGACCAAAGAAATTTACAGCAAAGGGTTCTTGGGGTGAAAAGGTTATACCCAACTTTATTTCCAGGTGGCAGGTCAGTCACTAAAATCCCATTCACTCAGAGCGAGTCTGTGTTATCACTGCTGCTTTGGATGCAGCAAGCTGGTCTCTACCTCTGGGCCCCTCTGCACAGCCGTCCCGCACAGCCATCCTCTGGGCCTCTCTGCACAGTCGTCCCACACAGCCAACCTCTGGGCCTCTGTCCTCGGTGCTGCCACCACTCCAGCCTCCGCTCCGCTCTCCTACAGCCTTGCAGCCCCGCCACTCCCTCACACACAGAGCACTGGCGGAACTCTTTATATTAACACAATAATGGCTTATTGCCTAAAGGTATGGAAGCGGTAGCATAGCAACAGGCCAGTTACATCATCAGGTGGTTTAAGTTCAGTGAGGATCCTGGCCATAGGAACCCCACTTTACCCACACTCCACCCCTCCAGGATTCTCGCCTTACAATCTACATGCTTTCCATCTCCCGCAATGGTCCCTGTGCGAGAAAGCTGGAGCACTGTAACCAGATTCCACAACAGCAGCAGAGGATAACAACTCAGAGATAATAAAAAAACTAAGATACAGGTAACAAAAATTATAGTAATCCTCAAGCCAGAGGATTCAGCTAGGTTCAAAGCCCCATGCAGATCAAGTCCAAAGCATGTCCATTCCAGCCATCATGTGGTCGCCAGTGCCCCCTTGGTCTCTCAGGGCAGATACCTTGACCTTCCCCTCAGTCAAACCATGTTCCCCAATCATCTTCCTGTGTGGGCTCAAGTGAGGCTGGCTTGCTTTCCAGCAGGAAGTCTTGCAAACACAAAGGCCGGACTCGTGGCTCTGCCTCTGATCTCTGCCTCTTTGGTCTTAATGGCTGGAACTGCTGCTCTGGTTTCAGCTGTTGCCATAGCTCTAGTAAGATCCTATTTGACTTCCCATCTGCTCCTGCCCATATTAAATCAACCCACATCTGGGTCCTCATAACCTTCATGGGCCCTGTAAATTCTTCTTGTGAGCAACAGGTCTTACTTCTTTCCAAACTCTCGTGGCTTCAGCCTCTCCTAAGTCTGCTACTGTACGTGTCACCTCACTTATGGGATGACCTAAGTGAGGGGAAAGAATGGCCACTAGAGACCCAAAGAGGGATGTAGGAGCCATTTGAAGTATAATATTCCTCATCCCAGTAGTGAAAAATCTCTTCATCTGGGCCATAATTCTCTGGACTATACATGGCATTTCTCATGCCTAACTCTCAGCACCTGTTGCGGTGCAGCATGTCTGCCATCTAACAGGAGAGGATGGTAGATCACACAGACTGGGCCACACAGCACAAAGTGCAGCCATGAGCCAATCGAGGAGGGAGTGACTCCCTGGGGTCTGTTGTGCATTTTGTAATCGCTGCCTCAAGGCAGGCTGCACTGTCAGGGAAGACAGCTTTCCCATCTCTGACCCCAACAGAACAATTCCATCCACCCCTAAGTCCCACAGACGCAGGAGCCAAGCTGATATTGACTCTGAGGGCTTCTGCCTAAATCGGGAGCCCAAATCCACCAGCTCAGCCTGAGTATAGGGGTGGACCATAGAGTGCTCCATGACCTGGGGAGGGGGCTGCTCCTCTCCTTGGGGAACTTTCAGCTGCTGGGTCTTTATTTTCTTTACAAGCACTGGGCATGCTTTCAATACAGGAGGTGCCAGTACCTCTGGCATCACCCCTTCATCTTTCTCCAGCTCCTCCATTACTGGGGCTGATGGCACCTTTCTCTCCCCTCCCCTGAGTGCCTCCTCTGCTACAACCTTTACCTTTTCTACTGTACCTCACAGCAATGCTACCTCAGTCTTCAGAAGGTCTCTTACCTTCAGCTCAATGCTTCTCAGCTGACATCCTCGTACCCCCTCTGCCTGTGCTTCCCTCAGGAGTTCGTCTTTTTCCTTGATGGCCTCTTCCTCCTTCAAAACACCTGGCAGCGCTGCCGTCTCGTCTCCAATGGCTCCTTGCTGCTGGCTCTCTCGTGCCACCTCCTCTCGCATCAATGCCATTTCCCTCCTCAGGGAATCCACGGAAGTTTGCAGCTTGTGTTCTCATGCCGCCATTTCTTGGGTCTCCTCTGTAGACTTTTAATACTGTGAGAAGCAGCCAACCCACAGTCCCTGCTGCCTCATGGGCACTCTGCTTCTCAAAGGATCTGCTTACTATACCAAGGGCCACCTCTACAGCCTCAGGTGTCACCTCCACTTGCCTCCAGTCCTGGGGTGGGGCCCAGTCTTCTAGAAGGCAAGCCACTTCAGACCACATACCCATTGGGGGACAATCCACTGTCTCCCCATTCACAGGGGCAGCAGGCTGAAGCACCCCTCCCATAAAGGCAGCTTCTCTTTTTCCTTGGTCAACAATGAACCCTGCCGACTTCCACCAATTGTCTTGCAAAAGAGTTTCAGCTCCAGGCAAGTTCGCTATAGATTCACTGTGACCAAAGAAATTTACAGCAAAGGGTTCTTGGGGTGAAATGGCTATACCCAACTTTATTTCCAGGTGGCAGGTCAGTCACTAAAATCCCGTTCACTCAGAGTGAGTCTGTGTTATCACTGCTGCTTCAGATGCAGTAAGCTGGTCTCTACCTCTGAGCCCCTCTGCACAGCCGGGAGGCCTGCACAGCCATCCTCTGGGCTTCTGTGCACAGTCATCCCACACAGCCATCCTCTGGGCCTCTCTGCACAGTCGTCCCACACAGCCATCCTCTGGGCCTCTGTCATCAGCGCTGCCACCACTCCAGCCTCCGCTCCGCTCTCCTACAGCCTTGCAGCCCCGCCACTCCATTGAGCGCAGAGCACTGGGCGGAACTCTTTATATTAACACAATAATGGCTTATTTGCCTAAAGGTATGGAAGCGGTAGCATAGCAACAGACCAGTTACATCATCAGGTGGTTTAAGTACAATGAGGATCCTGGCCATAGGAACCCCACTTTACCCACAGAGTAGTGGCAGCACTGAGAAGGGTGGTGAGAAACTAAAGGCTCTGTCCCGCTGCCCACAGCCACACTGATGGGGATGGGACCGGGGTTGGCTGTGGCAGCTGCACCTCCTCCCTGGCTGTGATGGTAACAAGGCTGCCAGAGGCAGGGGTTCTCTTCAGGGTTCTCTGGGATTGCTCTCCACTCCAGATGGAACTGAGTATTATTTTTTATTCTTAGTTCACTCCCTGGTTAGGCAGTTATTTTCTGATGAAGTTTTACATGACAAAGATGATCCCATGGCCCTTCAACACTCATCATAATACAGGATGGTCTGCAGACTCTCGAGAAGGCTTCCTGTCACAGCATTTAATTTAAATGTCTTCATCAGAAAACCAAAAATATGTCACTTAAGAAGACTATCCTCCAAAATCAACAGCTGCTTCACATAATTCACTGTTTCTTTACTGTAATGGCCTCATTATTAGTACAGCTACCTTAAAAATTAAACCACTAGCACAGGATCCTCACAATTAATACTAGTCTAACAGAAGAGATGTGATATCGTGATTTGTAATAAATGTATATTGGTCTTCCTCCAGTTTCCTGGTACACAGATCCTGAAACTCTCGGGATCTCTGGAGTGATAAGTGTCCTTTTGTTTTCTAAGAAGATGACCAGTGGCTGGGGTGTCCTGAGTGGGCCTCAGGACATAAGCTCATTGCCAGGGAAATCAAACATATGATTACAGAGTTGAACTTTCAACCCCACCACCAACCTCCAAGGAGGGAAGAGGGGCTGGGCTGAAGGTTGAGTTAATCACTGATGGTCAGTGATTTCACTAACCATGTCTATATAATAAAGCCTCCATAAAAATCCCCAAAAGATACGGATTCAGAGACTTTCTGGACTGGTGAACACATGGAGGTATGGGGAGGGTGGTGCACCCAGAGAGGGCATGAAAGCTCTGTACCCCTTCCTACATACCTTTCCCTATGCATCTCCTGCATCTGGTTGTTCATGAGTTTTAAGCTTTTATAATAAACCAGTAACATAATGTGTAAATTGTTTTCTTGAGTTCTTTGAGCCATTCCAGCAAATGATTCAACCCAAGAAGAGAGTCATGGGAATGTCTATGTACAACCAGTGGGTGAGAAGGACAGGTGACAACCTGGGACTTGCAATTGGCATCTAAAGTAGGTGTGTGTGTGTTGGGGGGCAGTCTTATGGGACTGAGCCCTTAAACCGTGGGATCTAATACTATCTCCAGGTAGACTGTCAGAATTGAGCTGAATTATAAGCCACCTAGTCAGTATCCACCGGAGAGTTGGAGAATTGCTTGGTGTGGGAAAACCCCACACATCTGGTCACAGAACTGTTCAGTATCTGTACTGAGCAAAGGAGAAACAGTAGTTTTTTTCCTGTCAGGAGATTAATATTTGCAGACGAATTCCTCAATTACAGAAAATGCCCTCACATTCTCTCCCAATAATCATTACCATATTAGAAGTGTTAATAGATGATAAATATTATTTTCATATACTTACAAAACCTTTCCCTCCCTACCTGGGCCCAATGAACCCCATATTAAAGATGAAAGGGAGACAGTGGAGGTGATGATGCTGCCCCCTTGTAGTAGAATACAGCAACATAAAACAACAGCAAGATAGGTCAACAACATCCTGACAGTTTTGACCAAAAATATACCAAGCAAGAGAATACACTGCTAAAAGTCTGAGTAACTCCCCAAACATTTTAAAATCATACTTGTTACCACTGTAGTCCATGGCACAAAAGGACAGAGTCATTGCTATGATATTAAATTCACATTTATCATCTTCCACTTAAGAAAGAATAAGATATTAGGACTGTAGAGGGAAATTTTGGTGAGAAAACGGCAACGACTTGGAAAAAACATGAATGGCAAATCTTCATCTGCTAGATCTGGAAGACATCCTCTGTAAAGAGGCTATAATTACAAGGAACTAAAACACATTAGATTTCTTTTTTAACTCAGAAAGTTCAGTATTCACAAAAAACGATGGAGAGCAACAGAGGCATGGAAGATTTTACTGGATCAACAGTACAATGTTCCAGATTACATAAAGAAATAACCTACTATGTATGTGGGCCAGAAAAATAGCACATAAAATGTCATCTGATGAAGACAGAACTACTGATTTCACAGGTATATGACTAATATCAGGAAAGAATTTAATTTTGAGCTTTTACAAAAAGCAAATATGGATGAAATTCCTCTGACATTTGATAGGGCTTAAAACAAGATGGTGCAAAAATTCAAGACTTTTGCAAGAAAGTAAGTTCAAGGCTGTTTCAACTTGGGGGTAGTAAATCAAGTGTATTGCCATACCATGCTGATTTTATACATCTGCCAACTTCCTTAATTTTTAAAAGACATAACAACAACAAAAAAAAAACCTATATACAGTTTATGTATGTGCCCATCCAAAAACTGGTGGTATGAGGAAGCAGTTTAAATTATGGATGAAATGTGGTTCAAAAATTCCATGAGGCCATTAAAGACACCAACCCCTATTAGTGCCAGCTCCAGCTTTTGTGACTGAGATTGTTGGGAGGACAGTTGAACAAGTCAACACTCAGTTAGCTGTAATTCTAGACAGACATCCACCTGCTGCAATATTTAAAAGTCTCTATTAATAAGCCTTTGTTAAGGAGTTGGGTAACAGGTGCATGGATGCACTGTCCTCTTCTAATGAGAGCTCACTTTCCTTCTAAGAGTTATTGGGAGTAGAAGACCACCAGCTCGGTGTAGCCACCTCTGTAGGGGTTTTATAGCACTGTAAGGGTTGTTCTCAGTTCTAAAGTTTCATCTGAAATTCTGAGAAAAGCAAGCACCCCATTCCATACCCACTTACACTGCAACAACATGTTTGAGGAGAGTGATAACTATTTCTAATTCAGTGAATAAAGAGAATGCAACGGATTCCAGCATTGACGATGACTTCTCGGGTCTGGGGATCATTTAAGTGACTCTGGTTTTGAGAATGAATGTTACAGCCTTTTCAACATATTTTCCCCCTTGCTCTACTACTTGTCATGCAGTTATACTACTAATTGATATATTAGCTTCAAGGAGACTTCAACCAAAATATTTTTGTTGCTTGTTGTGAATATGAAGTGGAACACTTTTTCAAAAGCCATTTTATTGAAGTACAATTTATAGACCATAAAATTCACCCATTTTAAGTGTACAATTCAATGATTTTTAGTATATTCATAGAGCTCAATTCATAGCTATCATCACAATATAATTTTGGAAGATTTCCATTTGCAATTACTATTTCCTACTTTCAGCCCCAGGCAACTACTGATCTGCTTTCTCTCTCTATGTATTTGCCTTCACTGGACACTTCATATAAATGGGATCATACAATATGTAGTCTTTTGTGTCTGGCTTCTTTCACTGAGTATAATGTTTTCAAGGTTCACCTGCATGGAAAGAAGGTATCAGCACTTCATTACTTTTTATTGCTGAATAGTACTCCATTGTGTGGATAGACAATATTTTGTTCATCTATTCACCAGCTGATGAGCATTTTTGGTTGTTCCTACTTTTTTGCTATTATGAAAAATGCTGCTATGAACATTCACATATAAGTCTGTGTGGACATATATTTTCATTTCTCTAGACACCCAGGAGTAGAGCTGCTGTATCATATGGTAAGTCTATGTTTACTGTTTTAAGAAGCTGCCAAACTTTGTTTTCCATTTGGGAACCTGTACCATTTTATATCCCCACAAGCAACATATGAGAGTTACAGTTTGTTTTCATGCTCAACAACACCTGTTATTTTCTTTTGATTATACCTGTTTTAGGGTATTAAGTGGTATGTCACTGTGGTTTTAATTTGTACCTCCCTAATGCCTAATGATGTCAAGCACCTTTTTATATGTTTATGGACTATTCTTATTTCTTCTTTGGTAAAATGTCCATTCAATCTTTTGCCATGTTTTAATCAGGTTGTCTTACTGAATTGTAAGAGATATTTATGAATTCTGGATACAACTGGATACAATACCTTATTGAATATATGATGCACAAATATTTTCTCCCAGTCTGTAGCTTAGTCTTTTTTTCCCCATTCTTTTTAAAATTTCTTGATGCCATCTTTTGAGATTTTTTTTTACTTTTTAAATTCTTACAATAAAATTTATTTTTTCTTTTGGTGTACAGCTCTATGAATTTTAACTACATATAGACTCATGTAAGCACCACCATAGATACTGAACAGTTCTAGCATGCTAAGAAAAGTCCCTTGTACTATCACTTGACAGTTATATCTTCACCCTGTCTATAACCCCAGCAACCACTGATTTGTTTCCATTTACTAGAGTTTTGTCTTTTCAAGGTTACATAAATGCAACCATACAGTATGTGACCTTTTGAAACCGGCTTTTCTCACTTAACATAACACCTTTGAGATTCACCCAAGTAGTGTGTGAATTAATACTTGTTTCCTTTTTTATCGTTGAGTAGTACTCAATGGTATGACTATACTAGAGGTTGTTTATCCATTCACCTCTTGAGGGAGATCTGGCTTGTTTCCAGCTTTTGGCTATCACAAATAAAGCTTCTGTGAACATCCATAAACAGGGTTTTATGCAACCATGTTTTCATTTCTCTAGGGTAAATACCCAGAGTGGAATTGCTCAGTCACAGGGCAAGTGTATGTTTATAAGAATCTGCCAAACCATTTCCCAGAGTTACTATAACATTTTGTGACAACTCTTCCCTACCCCCAAGCAATGTATGAGAGTTCTAGTTGCTCCAAATCTGATAATTCTTGATAATACAACAGAAAATCTATGAATCACCAAACACCCAGCCTGGCAGTAATGCTACCCTGATGGAGGCTGACTTTAATTAAAAAAATAAACTGAGTCCATAGCTTTGCAAGACAAAAGTTCTGTCTTTCCGCCATTGTATATGAGACACTAAAATATTGAACATCAAGCCTATCAGTCAAGAGTTCAACCACCAATCCAATGCCCCTCTTCAACAGCTAAAATTCCAAAGATTTTATTAAAACCAAATGGAACAAGATTATGTGATTCAGAAACAACAACAAATCTAAATAGTTTCTCCAAATATGGAATGTCACAGTTAGTAAAAAGAAGAAGAAAATGACTTTAGGTCTTTACACTAGAAAACTAGACATGGAAAAATCATTATACTATGCCATGAAACTCTTGGGTGAGACAACAGGGAAAATTTCCCATCACTGATGTGCTTCTTAGCATTTCTCTATGGGTGACCACATACCACATAGCTTCTGACAGTCTTTACAAAATGAAAATCCCCATTCTAGTGTATAATGGAAGAGTGGAAGGTCTTTTATTGAAAACTAGGACCAAGAAGGCAGACTTTGGCTCAATGACTGAGATTTTAACTAGAGGAGTCCAATATGGTACCCAAGTGTAGGTTGATTACACTTGCCTCATTCATTCTAGGTGGGTCCTATGCTGGCTCAACACCTCTGAGGTCTGGAAGGATTATTTCTGCCTAATCCAGGGCTATGGTATCTGTAAGTCCATTGTTGACACACACCTAAACCACCCTCTCCAAGCTCTGCCTCTAATAAATGATATTTTAATCTGTATCCACTTGGCTTATTTATCTCCAACTGGTTCAACATTTTAAACAGACTATCACTAATGCTGTCTCTCAAATCCCAACAACATGATGACTGCCCATATTCTTAAACATATTTTCTTTAAAAAGCTTTTAAAATAAAACTCATGGATATGTTTGAGCAAAAGATGGGAGTTCCATAGACACTGAGAGGTGACTGGTGGTTACCATGGGGCAGGGGTTGGGGTGGGTGGGTGGGGAGGTTAAGGGGGATAAAGGGGCACAAAAATTCTCAATCATAACGTAGGATGGTCATGGGGATGGTAGTGCAGCATGGAGAATATAGTCAATGATTCTGTAATATCTTCCTATGTTGACAGATAGTAACTGCACTAGGGGGGGGTGAGGATTTAATAATATGGGTAACTATTGAACCACTATGTTGTACAT
Organism: Phataginus tricuspis; assembly: GCA_029783875.1. Taxonomy (NCBI): domain Eukaryota; kingdom Metazoa; phylum Chordata; class Mammalia; order Pholidota; family Manidae; genus Phataginus; species Phataginus tricuspis. The sequence continues at coordinate 38,217,328 of JAQQAC010016209.1, forward strand.
TTGAAACTAATATGAGATTGTATATCAATGATACTTCAATTTTTAAAAAAAGAAGATAATGTGAACCCAGCAGATTTCTGGATTAGGTCTAAGGACCTTTCAAATTACAACATCCATTTTCTGATTTAGATCAGCTATGTAATTTACTTGTTTCTGCCTCATACTCTGACATTTTCCAAAATCAAGGACAGTGTACCTGTTGCTGAGCCATCATTCAACACAATTTAATTGCTGTTTTATGTATTTCCCCTACAATTAAACACATTAATCAAATTTAAGTCAATTGCCAAAGGACTAAACTACAAAGGTTACTACAGCAGACCACATTCCTGACCTGTTTGCCATACCTTAAAGGCCCAGGCCAAGACTTTCACCTGAACACCAGCTACCCTTTGTAATACATTAATCAGTCTTTCCTCTGAGCCTCTGCCTAGAACTCTCTTCCCACTCTCACCTCCCTAACCATCTGCACTGGGTTAACTCCTACTCACCTTTCAAGTCACAGTATAGCTCTCACTTCTCCCAGGCACTGAAGCTCCTCCTGATGCTGCAGGACTGGATTGCATTCTCCACAATTAATTAGGACTGCCCTCATAGAATTCACCATGAAAGATGCTCCCTGGAATTGTTCAGAGCACAACCCATGCAAGCTGATGTGGCAGTACTGCTAATCAGGCACCTCTGGAACACAAGTTCTGATAATCACCAAGTTATCATCAGAACACTGATTGCCCTATGCTATGATTACCTTTTAACTGCCTTACCCTCACCCTCAGGGATAATTTTCCGGAGAGCAATGCTCAACTAGTATTTTCCAGCCATCCCTGCATTTGACCAACCACAGCCACTCCAAAAATGACAGTAGACTATGGGGATGTTAGTAGCCATCTGTTAACAAAGAATTACCTTATGTGCATTACAGGAGAAGAGCCTTAGTTCTGACCCCTAAGAAAGGAACTATATATTTTTAACATCTTACCTGCCATAAAATCCAAGGATACCCAAATTTAGCAGCTTTTACAATTTGGCCCAAGTTAACAAAAACAATTCAAATTTTCTCACAGGTTAAAACCCTTCCAGTGGTTTTATGAGGATTATTAAAGAAACCACCTTCCTATAAAGCTCTGAAGTAAAGCAACATTGCAAATAAGCAAATGCACTAACCCCAGTTACCTTAGAGAGCCACAGAAGTGGAAGACACAACAGCCACTACAACTGCTACTCTAATTACTTGAATTACTGAGGGCTAACTGAGTCTTAAACTGAAATAAAAAACAAATAAATACACACAAAGTGAGAAGGGAGAGTTTTGAGAACACATGGTAAAATAAAGGAACAAAACAATTTGTACTTACCACACTCTTAATTTATGATGGTATATTTTTAAAAATTAAAGAAAACAAAACCTACTTAAGAATTCACCTGAGGGGGAGAGAGAAGATAAAGATGGCGGCGTGAGAGGTGAGACAGAGGCTTCCTCCTAAAACCGCATATAATATGAAAATAAAGCTACTACAACTACTCTTGAAAGAGCAACGGGAAAGAGAACTACAATAAACTGCATACACCTGGAGACAAGAGCAGCCCTCACAGAAAACAGTAATGTACTAAAGCTGTGGTCCTGTGGGATCCAAGCTCTTCCCCCACCCCAGCTCAACGGCAGGAGGAACAGGAACAGAGCAGAGAGGGAGTGGAGAACTAGGACTGCTGAATACCTAACTCTGGAGATCTACTCTGGGAGCACAAACCTACATTTCATGGTGCTTGCATGATGCTCTTGTAATTAGGAGCTTGAAAAGCTAAGACAGGCGGAGCTCCTGGAGAGACTAAGATCCCAGCTGCCTGTGAGATCAGGGATCCATACCCAGCTTCTCCAGGACGGGGGAGGGGCAGGCAGTCGGAGAGACTTCCTGGCAGGGAGGACCTTGGAAGGAGGCCTGCTGAGGGGGCAAGGACTGCACGGAGCCTGCTGCTCGGGAGAAAGGACAGGTGGACAGGATTGTCCGGGTGTACTCTGCCCAGCAGATTGCGGGTTTTCTGATCTTCAGGTGTGTCAGCTCCCTGGCTACCTGCATGGCTCCAGGAACCCCTTCTGTGACAGGCAAACTAGTGCACCTTTCACCTGGCCAGCCCCACCGGGCTTGCAAACCTGGAAGCCCTTCCCTGGTGTTGGGCCAAACGGAGGGAGGATCTGTCTACAGCAACTTAAAAGGCAAAGCACAGAGGCTTATACCTGTGTGCTCAGCCCACCAGTTCAGACAGTGGAGACAGGCATAGCAGCCAGGAACCAGGAAACAGCCCTTTCCTCCCCCGAGGCACCAATACCACTCCCCTACAATCCCTGACATTGCTTCAGGGACTGAGCAGCTCCAGAGAGTAGAGCCTCTGGGCACTAGAGGGCTCCATACACAAATATGAAACGCCAAAGGAACCTGGTCAAGAGTAAAATTATGAACACAACTCCTGAGAAAGATTTTAATGATATGGACCTTATGACTCTCCCTGAAAGGGAGTTCAAAATAAAAATCATTCACATGCTCATGGAGGTACGGAAAGATAATCAAGAACTAAGGAATGAATTCCGGTCAGAGATCCAATCCTTGAGGAACACAATGGACGGTGTTAAAAGCAGATTGGATATGGTGGAGGAGACAATAAATGAAATAAAAACTAGAGAAGAGGAATACAAAGAAGCTGAGGTACTGAGAGAAAAAAGGATCTCTGGGAATGAAAGAATATTGAGAGAACTGTGTGACCAATCCAAACGGAACAATATTCGCATTATAGGAGTACCAGAGGGAGAAGAGAGAGAAAAAGGGATAGAAAGTGTCTTTGAAGAAATAATTGCTGAAAACTTTCCCACACTGGGGAAGGAAATAGTCTCACAGTCCATGGAAGCCCACAGAACTCCCAACACAAGGGACCCAAGGAAGACAACACCAAGACACATAATAATAAAGATGGCAAAGGTCAAAGATAAAAACAGAGTATTAAAGGCAGCTAGAGAGAGAAAAAAGATCACCTACAAAGGAAAACCCATCAGACTATCATCAGACTTCTCAACAGAAACCTTACAGGCCAGAAGAGAATGGCATGATATATTTAACGTAATGAAACAGAAGGACCTCGAAACAAGAATATTGTATCCAGCACGATTATCATTTAAATATGATGGAGGGATTAAACAATTTCCAGACAAAGGAAAGTTGAAAGAGTTTGCCTCTCATAAACCACCACTAGAGGATATCTTAAACGGACTGCTCTAGAGGGAAGCACCCCTAATGCTAAAAAGATGTCACCAGAGAAAATAAAATCATAGCAAAGAAAGCAGACCATCCAAATACTAACTAAAGGCAAAGAATAAAACACCCAATATATAAAGAATGGAGGAGGAAGAATAGGAAGGGAGAAATAAAGAAACATCAGGCGGCATTCAAAATAACTTAACAAAAAAGTTAAGTTACATTCTTAGATAGTAAAGAAGCAACCCTTGAACATTTGGTAACCATGAATCTAAAGCCAGCAATGGCAATAAGTACATATCTATCAATAATCACCCTAAATGTAAATGGACGGAATGCACCAATCAAAAGACACAGAGTTAACAGAGTGGATAAAAAAGCAAGACCCATCTATATGCTGCTTACAAGAGACTCACCTCAAACCCAAAGATATACACAGACTAAAAGTGAAGGGATGGAAAAAGATATTTCATGCAAACAACAAAGAGAAAAAAGCAGGTGTTGCAGTACTTGTATCAGACAAAATAGACTTCAAAACGAAGAAAGTAGCAAGAGATAAAGAAGGATATTACATAATGATAAAGGGGTCAGTCCAACAAGAAGATATAACCATTATAAACATATATGCACCCAACACAGTAGCACCAACATATGTGAAACAAATACTAACAGAATTGAAGGAGGAAATAGACAACAATGTATTCATTTTAGGAGACTTCAACACACCACTCACTCCAAAGGATAGATCAACCAGACAGAGAATAAGTAAAGACACAGAGGCACTGAACAACACACTAGAACAGATGGACCTAACAGATATCTACAGAACTCTGCACCCAAAAGCAAAAAGATACACATTCTTCTCAAGCGCACATAGAACATTTTCCAAAATAGACCACATACTGGGCCACAAAAAGAACCTCTGTAATTTCAAAAATATTGAAATCCTACCACCCAACTTCTCAGATCACAAAGGTATAAAACTAGAAATAAATTTTAGGAAGAAATCAAAAAGGCTCACAAATACATGGAGACTTAACAACATTCTCCTAATGAATCAAAGGGTTAACGACCAAATCAAAACAGAATTCAAAGAATATATGGAGACTAATGACAACAACAACACAAAGCCACAGCTTCTGTGGGACGCAGCAAAGGCAGTTCTAAGAGGAAAGTATATTGCAATCCAGGCCTATTTAAAGAAGGAAGAGCATTCCCAAATGAACAGTCTAAAGACACAATTATTGAAATTGGAAAAAGAAGAACAAAGAAGGCCCAAAGTCACCAGAAGGAGGGACATAATAAAGATCAGAGAAGAAATAAATAAAATTGAGAAGAATAAAACAATAGAAAAAATCAATGAAACCAGAGCTGCTTCTTTGAAAAAATAAACAAAAATAGATAAACCCCTAGGCCAGACTCGTTAAGAGAAAAAGAGAATCTACACACATAAACAGAATCAGAAATGAGAAAGGAAAAATAACGACGGACCCCACAGAAATACAAAGAATTATAAGAGAATATTATGAGCATCTGTATGCTAACAAGCTGCAAAACCTAGAAGAAATGGACAATTTCTTAGAAAAATACAACCTTCCAAGACTGACCAAGCAAGAAACAGAAAAACTAAACAGACCAATCACCAGCAACGAAATTGAATCGGTAATCAAAAAACTATCCAAGAACAAAACCCCCGGACCTGATAGATTCACCTCTGAATTCTACCAGACATATAGAGAAGAAATAACACCCATTCTCCTTAAAGTTTTCCAAAAAATAGAAGAGGAGGGAATACTTCCAACTCTTTCTATGAAGCCAGTATCACTCTAATACCAAAACTGGGTAATGACCTCACCAAAAAAGAAAATTACAGACCTATATACCTGATGAACATAGATGCAAAAATACTCAACAAAATATTAGCAAAGTGAATTCAGAAATACATCAAGAGGATCATTCACCATGATCAAGTGGGATTCATCCCAGGGATGCAAGGATGGTACAACATTCGAAAATCCATCAACATCATCCACCACATCAACAAAAAGAAGAACAAAACCACATGATCATCTCCATAGATGCTGAAAAAGCATTTGACAAAATTCAGCATCCATTCATGATTAAAACCCTCAACAAAATGGGTATAGACGGCAAGTACCTCAACATCATAAAGGCTATATACGACAAACCCACAGCTAACATCATACTTAACAGTGAGAAGCTGAAAGCTTTTCATCTAAGATCGGGAACACAACAGGGATGCCCACTCTCTCCACTGTTCTTCAACATAGTACTGGAGGTCCTAGCCACGGCAATCAGACAAAACAAAGACATACAAGGTATCCAGATTGGTAAAGAAGAAGTCAAAGTGTTACTATTTGCAGATTACATGATATTTTACATAAAAAACCCTAAAGACTCCATTCCAAAACTACTACAACTAATATCTGAATTCAGCAAAGTTGCAGGATACAAAATTAACACACAGAAATCTGTTGCTTTCCTATACACTAACGATGAACTAACAGAAAGAGAAATCAGAAAAACAATTCCATTCACAATTGTATCAAAAAGAATAAAATACTTAGGAATAAACCTAAGCAAGGAAGAGAAAGACCTGTACTCTGAAAACTACAAGACACTCCTAGGAGAAATTAAAGAGGACACTAACAAGTGGCAATGCATCCCATGCTCTTGGCTAGGAAGAATAAATATTGTCAAAACGGCAATACTACCTAAAACAATCTACAGATTCAATGCAATCCCTATAAAACTACCAACAGCTTTCTTCAATGAACTGGAACAAATAACTCTAAAATTCATATGGAACCAGAAAATACCCCGAATAGCCAAAGCAATTCTGAGACGGAGGAATCAAACAGGGGGAATTACGCTCCCTGACTTCAAACTCTACTACAAAGCCACAGTAATCAAGACAATTTGGTACTGGCACAAAAACAGACCCACAGACCAGTGGAACAGAATAGAAAATCCAAACATTAACCCAAACACTTACAGCCAATTAATATACGATAAAGGAGCCTTGGATATACAATGGGGAGATGACAGCCTGTTGAGCAGCTGGTGTTGGAAAAACTGGACAGCTACATGTAAGAAAATGAGACTGGACTACTGTCTAGCCCCATACACAAAGGTAAACTCAAGGTGGATCAAAGACCTGAATGTAAGTCATGAAACCATAAAACTCTTAGAAAAAAACATAGGCAAAAATCTCTTGGACATAAACACGAGCGACTTCTTCATGAACATATGCCCCCGGGCAAGGGAAACAAAAGCAAAAATGAACAAATGGGACTATATCAAGCTGAAAAGCTTCTGTACAGCAAAGGACAGCATCAGTAGAACAAAAAGACATCCTACAATATGGGAAAATATATTCATAAATGATGCATCTGAGAAGGGGTTGACATCCAAAATATATAAAGAACTCACGCACCTTAACAAACAAAAAGCAAAGAATCCAATTAAAAAATGGGCAGAGGACATGAATAGACACTTCTCTAAAGAAGAAATTCAGATGGCCAACAGGCACATGAAAAGATCCTCCACATCGCTGGTCATCAGAGAAATGCAGATTAAAACCACAATGAGATATCACCTCACACCAGTGAGGATGGCCAACAAACACAAACAACAACAAACGTTGGCGAGGATGTGGAGAAAAGGGAACCCTCCTACACTGCTGGTGGGAATGCAAATTAGTTCAACCATTGTGGAAAGCAGTATGGAGGTTCCTCAAAAAACTCAAAATAGAAATACCATTCGACCCAGGAATCCCACTCCTAGGAATTTACCCCAAGAATGCAGCAGCCCAGTTTCAAAAAGACAGATGCACCCCTATGTTTATTGCAGCACTATTTACAATAGCCAAGAAATGGAAGCAACCTAAGTGTCCATCAGTAGATGAATGGATTAAGAAGATGTGGTACATATACACAATGGAATATTATTCAGTCATAAGAAGAAAACAAATCCTACCATTTGCAACAACATGGATGGAGTTAGAGGGTATTATGCTCAGTGAAATAAGCCAAGCCGAAAAAGACAAGTATCAAATGATTTCATCATATGTGTAGTATAAGAACAAAGAAAAAACCTGAAGGAACAAAACAGCAGCAGAGTCACAGAACCCAAGAATGGACTAATAGTTACCAAAGGGAAAGGGACTGAGGAAGATGGGTGGGAAGGGAGGGTAAGAGGGTAAATGGGGCATTACGATTAGCAGACGTAAGGTAGCGGGGGCACGGTGAGGGCTGTACAACTCAGAGAAGACAAGTAGTGACACTATAGCATCTCACTACACTGATGGACAGTGACTGTAATGGGGTTGGTGGGGGGGACCTGATGAAGGGGGTAGTTTATAATCACCATAATATTGCACATGTAACTGTAGGTTAATGATACCAAAATAAATTGTTAAAAAAATAAAAAAAAAGAATTCACTTGAATTTGACAGGATTAAAGATGGCAGTGTGAGAGGTGAGAGAGAAACCTCCTCCCAAAACCATATATAATATGAAAATATAGTTAATACAACTAATCCTGAAAGAGCAACAGGAAAGAAGGCTGCACCAGACTGCCTACACCTGGAGAAAAGAACAGACCTCATGGAACAGGGTAACGTACTTGTGATCTGGTGGGACCCACGCCCTTCCCCAACCCTAGCTCACCAGAGGAAGGAAGAGAAACAGAGTGGGGAGCGGGTGGAGGCCTAGGACTGATAAACATACAGCCCTGGAGATCTGCTCTGGGAGCATGAACCTACATTACATGGTGCTCTGGAGATAAGTGGAGTTCGAAAGCTAAGACCGGAAGAATACTTGGAGAACCTGAGATTCCAGCCACTTGTGGAAAACAGAGACCCACATCTGGCTGCTCTGGGACAAAAGAAAGGTGGGTAGTCTAAGAGACTTCCTAATCACGAGAGGGATGTGCAAGGATTGCAGAGCTTGCTGCTCAGGACAAAGGACAAGTAGACAAAATTGTCTGGGCGTGCTTTGCCCAGCAGGTTGGGAACTTTCAGGAACTTCAGGCTTTCCATCTCCCTGGAGGGCTATGTGGCTCTGAGGCAAACAACCATGATACACACCATGCTGCACCTTTCTCCCAGCCAGCACAAGCTCAAAAAACGACAGCACCTACCATTGAGCAAGACCAGCCTGAGGGAGGCCTTGACTATGGCAGCTACAAGAGCAAAGCTTAAAGGCTTCTCCCTGTGCACTTGGCCCACTGTCCTGGCAGCAGAGACAGACACTGCAGCTGGGAAGCAGGAAACAGCTGACTTCTCCTCACAGGCACCACCGCTGCTCGCCTGCAACCCCCACCATTCGTCGCAGGGCTGAGCAGCTCCAGAGAGTAGAGATTCTGGGCACAAGAGGACGCCAAATACAAATATGAAACGTCAAAGGAACCTGGTTCAAAGGAAAATTCAACAAATGCCAGAAAGAGGGACAAGTGAAACTGAACTCAACCATCATCCTGAAAGAGATTTCAAAATAAAAATCATAAACATGTTCGTGGAGCTACAGAAAAGTATTCAAGAACTGAGGGAAGATTTCAGGAATGAGATTCAATCACTACAGAATACATTATCTGAAATGAAACATACAATGGGGTGATTCAAAAGCAGATTAAATGAAGTACAGGAGACAGTAAATGAAAAATAAATTAGAGAAGCAGAATACAAAGAAGTTGAGACAAAGAGAGAAAAAAGGAACTCTAGAAATGAAAGAATATTGAGACAACTGTGTGACCAATCCAAATGGAACAATATTCACATTACAGGGGTACCAGAAGAAGAAGAGAGAGAAAAAGGGATAGAAAGTGTCTTTCACAAGGTAATTGCTGAGAAGGTCCCCAGTCTGGGGAAAGAGATAGTCTCTCAGGCCATGGAAGTACACTAATGTCCCAACACATGGGACCCAAGGAAGACGACACCAAGACATATAACAATTAAAATGGCAAAGATCAAAGTTAAGGACAGAGTATTTAAAGCAGCCAGAGAAAGAAAAAAGATCACATACAAAGGAAAATCCATCAGGCTATCATCAGACGTCTCAGAAGAAAACTTAAAGGCCAGAAGGGAGTGGCATGATATATTTAATGCAATGAAACAGAAGGGCCTTGAACCAAGAATACCCAGCAAAATTATCATTTAAATTTGAGGAAGGATTAAACAATTTCCAGATGAGCAAAAGCTGAGAGAATTTACCTCACACAAAGCATCTCTATAGTGTATTTTGGAAGGACTGCTCTAGATGGAAGTGCTCCTAAGGATAAATAGCTGTCACTAGAGGAAATAAAACCACAGTAAGGAAAGCAGACAAATTAATTACGAAGCAAAGGAAAAATTAAATCAACTACCCCCAAAGTCACTCAATGCACATACAAAGAGTACAGAACATGATACCTAATATATAAAGAATGGAGGAGGAAGAAAAAGAAGAAAAAAAAGAACCTTTAGATGGTAATAGCATATTAACTGAGTTCAATTAGACTGTTAGATAGTAAGGAAGTTATCCTTGAACCTTTGGTAACCATGAAACTAAAGCCTGCAATGGCAATAAGTACATACCTATTGATCATAAACCTAAACATAAATGGTCTGAATGGACCGATCAAAACACATAGAGTCACTGAAAGATAAAAAATCAAGACCTGTCTATATGCTGCCTAGAAGAGACTCACTGTAAACCCAAAGACATACACAGACTAAAAGTGAAGGGATGGAAAAAGATATTTCATGCAACTAATAGGGAGAAAAAAGCAGGAGTTGCAGTACTTGTATTGGACAAATAGACTTCAAAACAAAGCAAGTAAAAAGAGACAAAGAAGGACATTACATAATGATAAAGGGGTCACTCCAACAAGAGGATATAACCATTATAAATATCTGTGCACCCAACATAGGAGTACCTACATATGTGAAGCAAATACTAACAGAATTAAAGGGTGAAATAGAATCCAATGCATTAATTTTAGGAGATTTCAACACAACACTCACTCCAAAGGAAAGATCAACCAGACAGAAAATAAGTAAGGAGATGGAGGCACTGAACAACACATTAGAATACAAGGACGTAACAGACATCTACAGAACACACCACCCAAAAGCATCAGGATACAAATTCTACTCAAGCGCCTATGGAACATTTTCAAGAATAGATTATATACTAGGCCATAAAAAGAATCTCACTTAATTAAAAAAGATAGAAACTGTACCAACCAGCTTCTCAGACCACAAAGGTATGAAACTAGAAATAAATTATGCAAAGAAAATTAAAAAGCCCACAAACACGTGTAGGCATCACAACATACTCCTAAATAATCAATGGATCAATGAACAAATAAAAACAGAGATTAAGCAATATATGGAGACAAATGACAACAATAATTCAACACTGCAAAGTCTGTGGGAAGTAACGAAGGCCATGCTAAGAGGGAAATATATTGCAATACAGGCCTACCTCAGGAAAGAAGAACGATCCCATATGAACAGTCTAAACTCACAATTAATGAAACTTAAAAAGAGGAACAAATGAGGCACAAAGTCAGTAGAAGGAGGGACATAATAAATGTTAGAACAGAAATTAATAAAATTGAGAAGAATAAAACAATAGAGAGAACCAGTGAAAGCAGGGGCTGGTTCTTTGAGAAAATTAACAAAATAGATAAACCCCTAGACACAATTATCACAAAAAAAAGAGAGTCTGCACACATAAACAGAATCAGAAATGAGAAAGGAAAAATCACTACGGACACCACAGAAATACAAAGAATTATTAGAGAATACTATAAAAAATTATATGTTAACAAACTGGATAACCTAGAAGAAATGGACAACTTTCTAGGAAAATACAAGCTTCCAAGATTGACCAAGGGAGAAACAGAAAATCTGAACAGACCAATTACCAACAACGAAATTAAACTGGTAATCAAAAAATACCTAAAAATAAAACACCTGTACCAGACAGCTTCACTGCTGAATTTTATCAAACATTTAGTGAAGACCTAATACCTGCACTCATTAAAGTTTTCCAAAAAGTAGAACAGGAGGGAATAATTCTAAACTCATTCCAGGAGGCCAGCATCACTATAATAGCAAAACCATGCAAAGACACTACAAAAAAAGAAAATTACAGACCAACATCCCTGATGAACATAGATGCAAAAGTACTCAACAAGATATAAGCAAATCGAATTCAAAAATACACCAAAAAGATCATCCATCATGATCAAGTAGGATTTATTCCATGGATACAAGGATGATACAATATTCGAAAATCCTTCAACATCAAACACCACAAAAACAAAAAAAGACAAAAACCACAGATCATCTCCATAAAAGCTGAAAAAGCATTTGACAAAATTCAACATCCATTCATGACAAAAACTCTCAACAAAATGGATATAGAGGGCAAGTACATCAGCATAATAAGGGCCATATATGACAAACCCACAGGGAACATGATACTTAACAGCGAGAAGCTGAAACTTTTCCTTTAAGATCAGAACAAGACAAGGATGCCCACTCTCCCCACTTTTATTCAACATAGTTCTGGAGGTCCTAGCCACAGCAATCAGAAAACACAAAGAAATAAAAGGCATCCAAATTGGTAAGGAAGAAGTCAAACTGTCCCTGTTCGCAGATGACATGATATTGTACATAAAAAAAACCCTAAAGAATCCACTCCAAAACTACCAGATCTAATATCTGAATTCAGCAAAGTTGCGGGATACAAAATTAACACACAGAAATCTGTTCCATTCCTATACACTAACGATTAACTAACAGAAAGAGAAATCAGGAAAACAATTCCATTCACAATTGCATCAAAAAGAATAAAATAACTAGGAATAAACCTGACCAAGGAAGTGAAAGACCTATACCCTGAAAACTACAAGACTCTATTAAGAGAAATTAAGAGGACACTAATAAATGGAAATTCATCCCATGCTCTTGGCTAGGAAGAATTAATTTTGTCAAAATGACCATCCTGCCTAAAGCACTCTACAGATTCAATGCAATCCCCATCAAAATAGCAACAGCATTCTTCAACAAACTGGAACAAATAGTTCTAAAATTGATATGGAACCACAAAAGACCCCAAATAACCAAAGCAATCCTGAGAAGGAAGAATAAAGCAGGGGGAATTTTGCTCCCTGACTTCAAGCTCTACTACAAAGCCACAGTAATCAAGACAATTTGGTACTGGCACAAGAAAAGACCCATAGGCCAGTGGAACAGGAGAGCCCAGATATAAACTCAAGCATACATGGTCAGTTAATATATGATAAAGGAGCCATGAATATACAATGGAGAAATGAAAGCCTCTTCAACAGCTGGTGTTGGAAAACTGGACAGCTACATGTAAGAGAATGAAACTGGATTACTATCTAACCTGATACACAAAAGTAAACTCAAAATGTATTAAAGACTCGAATGTAAGTCATGAAACAATAAAACTCTTGGAAAAAAACATAGGCAAAAATCTCTTGGACATACACATGATCAACTTCTTCATGAACATATCTCCCGGGAAAGGGAAACAAAAGCAAAAATGAACAAATGGAACTGTATCAAACAAAAAAGCTTCTGTGCAGCAAAGGATACCATCAGTAGAACAAAAAGACATCCTACAGTATGGGAGAATATATTCATAAATGACATATCCGCTAAGGGGTTGACAGCCAAATTATATAAAGAGCTCACACACCTCAACAAACAAAGAGCAAATAAACCAGTTAAAAAATGTGCAGAGGAACTGAACACACACTTCGCCAAAGAAGAAATCCAGATGGCCAACAGGCACATGAAAAGATGCTCCACACTGCTTATCAGAGAAATGCAAATTAAAACCAGAATGAGATATAACCTCACACCAGTTAGGATGGCCAACATCCAAAACACAAACAACAACAAATGTTGTCGAGGATTTGGAGAACGGGGAACCCTCCTACACTGCTGGTGGGAATGTAAATTAGTTCAACCATTGTGGGAAGCAGTATGGAGGTTCCTCAAAATACTCAAAATAGAAATACCATTTGACCCAGGAATTCCACTCCTAGGAATTTACCCTAAGAATGCAGCAGCCCAGTTTGAAAAAGACATATGCACCCCTCTGTTTTTCACAGCACTATTTACAATAGCCAAGAAATGGAAGCAACCTAAGTGTCCATCAGTAGATGAATGGATAAAGAAGAGGTGGTACATATACACAATGGAATATTATTCCGCCATAAGAAGAAAACAAGGATTAAAGATGGTGGCGTGAGAGGAGAGACAGAGGCTTCCTCCTAAAGCTGCATATAATACAAAAATATAACTAATACAAGTATGCTTGAAAGAGCAACAGGAAAGAGGACTGCACCAAACTGAATACACCTGGATACAAGAGCAGACCTCATGGAACAAGGTAATGTACTAAAGCTTTGGCCCAGCTGGATCCAAGCCCTTCCCCCACTGCAGCACACCAGTGGGAGGAAAAGGAACAGAGCAGGGAGGGAGTGGAGAACTGGGACTGCTGAATGCCTAACTCTGGAGATCTGCTCTGGGAGCACAAACCTACATTTCATGGCGCTTGCATGATACTCTCATAATTAGGCGGTTAGAAAGCTAAGATGAGCAGAGTTCCTGGAGAGACTAAGATTCCCGCTGTCTGTGGAGGGCAAGGATCCATATCCGGCTGCTCTGGGACAGAGGAAGAGCGGGCAGTCTGAGATACTTCCTAGCAATAAAGCCCTTAGCAGGAGAGTTGCTGAAGGGGCAAGGATTCCACAGGGCTTGCTCCTCAGGAGAAAGGACAGGTAGACAAAATTGCCTGGGTGCACTCTGCCTAGCAGGTTGGGAGCTTCCATGATCTTCTGGTGCTCCAGCTCCCTGGCTGCCTACACAGCTCCAAAAACCCCTTCCATGATAGGAAGCCTACTGCAACTTTCATCTGGACAGCCCCACCAGGCTTGCAAACAAGGAAAGGCAGTGGAGACAGGCATAGCAGCTGGGAATCAGGAAACAGCTCCTTCCTCCACCCAGGCACCAATACCACTACCCTGCAACCCCCAATATTGCTTCAGGGGCTGAGAAGCTACAGAGAGTAGAGCTTCTGGGCACTAGAGGGCACCATACACAAATATGAAATGCCAAAGAAACCTGGTCAAGAGTAAAACTATTAATACAACTTCTGAGAAAGATTTAAATGATATCGACCTCATGGAGGTCTTGGACATACGCATGATCAACTTCTTCATGAACATATTTCCCTGGGCAAGGGAAACAAAAGCAAAAATGAACAAATGGGACTATATCAAACAAAAAAGCTTCGGTCGGAGACCCAATCATTGAAGAGCACAATGGATGGTATTAAAAGCAGATTGGATATGGTGGAGGAGACAATAAATGAAATAGAAACTAGAGAAGAGGAATATAAAGAAGCTGAGGCACAGAGAGAAAAAAGGATCTCTAAGAGTGAAAGAATATTGAGAGAACTGTGTGACCAATCCAAAAGGAACAATATTCCCATTATAGGAGTACCAGAAGAACAAGAGAGAGAAAAAGGGATAGAAAGTGTCTTTGAGGAGGTAATTGCTGAAAACTTCCCCGATCTGGGGAAGGAGAGAGTCTCTCAGGCCAAGGAGGTGCACAGATCTCCCAACACAAGGGACCCAAGGAAGACAAGACCAAGACATATACTAATGAAAACAGCAAAGTTCAAGGATTAGGGCAGACTATTAAAAGCAGCCAGAGAGAGAAATAAGATCACATACAAAGGAAAGCCCATCAGGCTATCATCAGACTTCTCAGCAGAAAACTTGCAGGCCAGAAGGGAGTGGCATGATGTATTTAATGAAATGAAGCAGAAAGGCCTTGAACCAAGATTACTTTATCCGGCAAGATTATCATTTAAATTTGAAGGAGGGATTAAACAATTCCCAGATAAGCAAAACCTGAGAGAATTTACCTCCCACAAACCGTCTCTACAGTGTATTTTGGAGGGACTGCTATAGATGGAAGTATTCCTACGGTTTAATAGCTGTCATCAGAGGTAATAAAGCCACAGTAAAGAAAGTAGAACAGTTAATTGCTAAGCAAATGCAAAATTAAATTAACTATCCCCAAAGTCATTAAGGGATAGACAAACAGTGCAGAATATAATACCTATTATATAAAGAATGGAGGAGGAAGAAAAAGGAGGAGGAAAAAAAAAGGAACCTTTAGATTGTGTTTGTAATAGCATATTAAGTGAGATAAGTTAGACTCTTATATAGTAAGGAAGTTAACCTTGAAACTTTGGTAACCATGGATTTGAAGCCTGCAATGCCAATAAGTACATACCTATCTACAATCACCCTAAACCTAAATGGACTGAATGCACCAATTAAAAGACATAGAGTCACTGAATGGATAAAAAAGCAAGACCAATCTATATGCTGCCTACAAGAGACTCAATTTAAACCCAAAGACATATACAGACTAAAAGTGAAGGGATGAAAAAAGACATTTCATGCAACTAATAGGGAGAAAAAATCAGGAGTTGCAGTACTTGTATCAGACAAAATAGACTTCAAAACAAAGAAAGTCACAAGAGACAAAGAAGGACATTACATAATGATAAAATGGTCAATCCAACAAGAAGATATAACCATTAGAAATACCTATGTGCCCAACACAGGAGCACCTACATGTGCGAAACAAATACTAACAGAATTAAAGGGGAAAATAGAATGCAATGCAGTCATTCTAGGAGACTTCAACACACCACGCACTCTGAAGGACAGATCAACCAGACAGAAAATAAGTAAGGAGACAGAGGCACTGAACAACACATTAGAACACATGGACCTAACAGACATCTACAGAACTCTACACCCAAAGGCAGCAGAATACACATTCTTCTAAAGTGCACATGGAACATTTTCAAGAATGGATCATATTCAAGGCCACAAAAAGAGCTGCGGTAAATTCAAAAGACTGAAATTGTACCAACCAGTTTCTCAGACCACAAAGGTATGAAACTAGAAACGAATTATGCAAAGAAAATGAAAAATACCACAAACACATGGAGGCTTTACAACATGCTCCTAAATAATTAATGGATCAATGACCAAATAAAAACAGAGATAAAGCAATGTATGGAGACAAATGACAACAATAATTCAATACTGGAAAATCGGTGGGACGCAGCGAAGGCCGTGCTGAGGAAAGTATATTGCAATACAGGCCTACCTCAGGAAAGAAGAACAATCCGATATCAGCAGTCTAAACTCACAATTAACGAAACCAGAAAAAGAAGAACAAATGAGGCCCAAAATTAGTAGAAGGAGGAACATAATAAAGGTTAGAGCAGAAATAAAGAAAATTGAGAAGAATAAAACAATAGAAAGGATCAATGAAAGCAAGACCTTGCTCTTCGACAAAAAATAAACAAGACAGATAAACCCCTAGCCAGACTTATCAAGAAGAAAAAAAGAGTCTACTCACATAAGCAGACTCAGAAATGAGAAAGGAAAAATCACTACAGACACCAAAGAAATGCAAAGAATTCTGACACAATACTATGAAAAATACTATGCTAACAAACTGGATAACCTAGAAAAAATGGACAACTTTCTAGGAAAATACAACCTTCCAAGGTTGAACCACAAAGAAACAGAAAATCTGAACAGACCAATTACCAGCAACAAAATTCAACTGGTAATAAAAAACCTACCTAAGAACAAAACGCCTGTGCCAGATGGCTTCACCGCTGAATTTTATCAAACATTTAGTGAATACCTAATACCCATCCTCCTTAAAGTTTTCCAAGGAGTAGTAGAACAGGAAATACTTCCCAACTCATTCAATGAGGCCAGCATCACTCTAATACCAAAACCAGGCAAAGACACCACAAAAAAAGAAAATTACAGACCAATATGCCTGATGAACATAGGTGCAAAATACTCAACAAAACATTAGCAAACTGAATTCAAAAATACATCAAAAAGATCATCCATCATGATCAAGTAGGATTTATTCCAGGGATGCAAGGATGGTACAACATTCGAAAATCCATCAACATTCTCCACCACATCTACAAAAAGAAGGACAAAATCCACATGATCATCTCCATAGATGCAGAAAAAGCATGTGACAAAATTAAACACCTATTCATGATAAAAACTCTCAAGAAAATGTGTATAGAGGGCAAGTACCTCAACATCATAAAGGCCATATATGACAAACCCACAGCCAACATGATACTTAACAGAGAGAAGCTGAAAGGTTTTCCTTTAAGATCGGGAACAAGACAAGGATGCCCAGTCTCCCCACTTCTATTCAACATAGTACTGGAGGTCCAGGCCATGGAAATCAGACAACACAAAGAAATAAAAGGCATCCAGATTGGCAAGGAAGAAGTTAAACTGTCCCTGTTCGCAGATGACATGATATTATGCATAAAACACGCTAAAGAATCCACTCCAAAACTACTAGATATAATATATGAATTCAGCAAAGTTGTGGGATACAAAATTAATATGCAGAAATCTGTGGCATTCCTATACACTAACAATGACCTAGCACAGAGAGAAATAGGGAAGACAATTCCGTTCATAGTTGCGTCAAAAATAATAAAATACCTAGGAATAAACCTAACCAAGGAAGTGAAAGACCTATTCTCTGAAAACTACAAGACACTCATGAGAGAAATTAAAGAAGAAACCAATAAATGGAAACACATCCCATGCTCATGGATAGGAAGAATTAATATTGTCAAAAAGGCCATCCTGCCTAAAGCAATCTACAGATTCAATGAAATTCCTATCAAAATACCAACAGCATTCTTCAACGAACTAGAGAAAATCATTCTAAAATTCATATGGAACTACAAAAGACCCCGAATAGCCAAAGCAACCCTGAGAAGGAAGAATAAAGCTGGGGGGATTATGCTCCCCAACTTCAAACTCTACTACAAAGCCACAGTAATCAAGACAATTTGGTACAGGCACAAAAACAGACCCATTGACCAATGGAACAGACTAGAGAGCCCTAATATAAACCCAACCATATATGGTCAATTAATATATGATAAAGGAGCCATGGACATACAATGGGGAAATGACAGCCTCTTCAACAGCTGGTGTTGGCAAAACTGGACAGCTACATGCAAGAGAATGAAACTGGATTATTGTTTAACCCTATACACAATAGTAAACTCGAAGTGGATCAAGGACCTGAATGTAAGTCATGAAACCATAAAACTTTTAGAAGACAACATAGGCAAAAATATCCTAAATATAAGCATGAGCGACTTTTTCCTGAACGCATCTCCTCAAGCAAGGGAAACAAAAGCAAAAATGAACTCTTGGAACTACCTCAAACTAAAACGTTTCTGTATGGCAAAGGACACCATCAACAGAACAAAAAGGTATCCTACAGTATCGGAGAATATATTTGTAAATGACATATCCGACAAGGGGTTAACATCCAAAATATATAAAGAACTTACATGCCTCAACACCCAAAAAGCAAACAACTCAATAAAAAATGGGCAGAGGATATGAATAGACAGTTCTCCAAAGAAGAAATTCAGATGGCCAACAGGCACATGAAAAGATGCTCTACATTGCTAATCATCAGAGAAATGCAAATTAAAACCACAATGAGATATCACCTCACACCAGGAAGGATGGCCAACATCCAAAAGACTAAGAACAACAAATGCCGGTGAGGATGTGGAGAAAGGGGAACCCTCCTACACTGCTGGTGAGAATGTAAGCTAGTTCAACCATTGTGGAAAGCAATATGAAGGTTCCTCAAAAAACTAAAAATAGAAATACCATTTGACCCTGGAATCCCACTCCTTGGAATTTACCCAAAGAATACAACTTCTCAGATTCAAAAAGACATATGCACCCCTATGTTTATCGCAGCACTTTTTACAATAGCCAAGATATGGAAGCAACCTAAGTGTCCATCAGTAGATGAATGGATAAAGAAGAGGTGATACATATACACAATGGAATACTATTCAGCCATAAGAAGGAAACAGATCCTACCATTTGCAACAACATGGATGGAGCTGGAGGATATTATGTTCAGTGAAATAAGCCAGGCAGAGAAAGACAAATGCCAAATGATTTCCCTCATTTGTGGAGTATAACATCACAGCAAAACTGAAGGAACAAAATAGCAACAGACTCAGAGACAACAAGAAGGAACTAGTGTTACCAAAGGGGAGTGGTGTGGGAGGGCAGGTGGGGAGGGGAGGAGAAGGGGATTGTGGGGTATTATGTTTAATACACATGGTGTGGGGAATCATGGGGAAAACAGTGTAGCCCAGAAAACCCAAACAGTGAATCTGTGGCATATTACTACACTGAAGGACAGTGACTGCATTGGGGTATGGGTGGGGACTTGATAATATGGTTAAATGTAGTAATTACATTGTTTTTTCATGTGAAACCTTCATAAGAGTGTATATCAATAATACCTTAATAAAATATATATATATATATATACATATAAAAAAGAAGAAAACATATCCTACCATTTGCAACAACATGGATGGAGCTAGAGGGTATTATGCTCAGTGAAATAAGCCAGGTGGAGAAAGACAAGTATCAAATGATTTCACTAATCTGTGGAGTATAAGAACAAAGAAAAAACTAAAAGAACAAAACAGCAGCAGACTCACAGAACCCAAGAGTGGACTAACAGTTACCAAAGGGAAGGGGACTGGGGAAGATGGGTGGGAAGGGAGGGATAAGGGGAAAAAGGGCTATGACAATTAGCACACATAATGTATCGGGGGTCGGTGTGGTGTGGGGGGATACGGGGAAGGCAGTATAACACAGAGAATAGAAGTAGTGATTCTATAGCATCTTACTATGCGGATGGACAGTGACTGCAATGGGGTATGTGGTGGGGACTTGATAATAGGGGGAATCTGGTAACCATAATGTTGCACATGTAATTGTATATAAATAATAGCAAAATAAAAAAACATGGGCAGAGGATATGAACAGACACTTCTCCAAAGAAATTCAGGTGGCCAACAGGCACATGAAAAGATGATCCACATCGATAAATATCAGGGTAATGCAAATTAAATCCACAATTAGATATCACCTCACACCAGTTAGTAGGGCCAACAAGAAAAGACTAGGAACAACAAATGCTGGAGGGGATGCAGATAAAGGGGAACCCTCCTACACTGCTGGTGGGAATGTAAACTGGTTCAACCATTGTGGAAAGCAATATGGAGGTTCCTCAAGAAACTAAATAGAAATAGTATTTGACACAGGAATTCCACTCCTAGGAATTTACCCAAAGAAAACAAGTTCTCAGATTCAAAAAGACATATGCACCCCTATGTTTATTGCAGAACTATTTACAATAGCCAAGATATGGAAGCAACCTAAGTGTCCATCAGTAGATAAATAGATAAGGAAGATGTGGTACATATACACAATGGAATACTATTCAGCCATAAGAAAGAAACAAATCCTACCATTTGCAACAACATGGATGGAGCTAGAGGCTATTATGCTCAGTGAAACAAGCCAGGCGGAGATAGACAAGTATCAAATGATTTCCCTCATTTGTGGAGTATAACAACAAAGCAAAACTGAAGGAACAAAACAGCAGCAGACTCACAGACTCCAAGAAGGTACTAGCATTTACCAAAGGGGAGGGTGGGGGAGGGCACGTGGGGAGGGAGGAAGAAGGAGATTGAGACGTATTATGATTAGTACACATGGTGTGGAAGAGGTCATGGGGAAGACAGTGTAACACAGAGAAGACAAGTAGTGACTCTGTGGCATCTTACTACACTGATGGACAGTGACTGCAATGGGGTATGGGGGCAGACTCTGTAATATAGGTGAATGTAGTAACCACATTGTTTTTCTTGTGAAACCTTCATAAGAGTGTATATCAATGATACCTTAATAAAAAAAATTTTTTTGAGAAAAAAGTAGTGAGTTTTAGGACTGTATTGTAAGAATTGAATATAAAGGACTGAACATAAAGACCTGAAAGCCAGCTATGAAAAAAATGATATGTGAAGGCACAGATAAGAGACTGCAAATAAGTTACCAGAGCAAAGATTGGCCCTTGGCTACCTCCACGTTTAAGGTGAACAGAGTGACAACTGGACACACAGAAGAACCTTCTATGTGACAGGAAGAACTTCATTCAAAACTACTACTAAAGCATCACGGAATGCACTAGAATAGAGGAGCAGAATCAGAGTTTTAAAGGTAAGAGTGAAGTTTTCCTCCAGCCAGCAAAACTACTATATGTTGGATGGAACTGGCAGGAACAATTTCCTCTGTTCATTTTCTGTCCTCTCTAAGCAACCTTCTGTCAACAACCTAGGGTCCCCTGCTTCTTGTCTACACAGAGAAGTAAACCAGGAGATTAGCCTCTCGTGTACCCTGAAGAGCCTGGTAATCACCAAACTGCAAGCTGACCCACATGGAATGCACCTGAGATTCATTTGGGGAAAATCCAGTCCATGTGTGGTATCCAGTTTGGAAAAATACTGTGAAAAAGAGAAAGAAAATCAAATCTCCAAAAGTCAGATGATGAGAACATCCTGCAGCCACCGGCAAACAGAAAGGATACAGAGCCTGACCTGAACTAGGAGGTGGGAGGGCAAGGCTATCCCTACCAAAGAGATGGGCCCATCAGCCTTCCCAGCCTGTAGATGAGCATCTCATAGCCAATTTCCTCTGTTCATTTTCTGTCCTCTCTAAGCAACCTTCTGTCAACAACCTAGGGTCCCCTGCTTCTTGTCTACACAGAGAAAATGTTCTACTCTGCCTGAACATACTTCCTGCTATACTTAACAGCCAACTCTCTTATTATAAATTAATAAATTGGCACTCTGGCTTGGATTCAGACTCTCTGAGCTTGGTGACCAGGAGCTTGGCCCTGAGAGACAGCCACTCAGGCTGCTGACAGTTTCAGCTTTTGAGCAGGCAACGCCATTGTCCAGAGTCTGGGCCAAGGTAGCTGCTACCTGTATGGTCTCTTGCAGCCTGCCGGCCTTCCACTGGCAATACGTGTGCCACAGGCCTTAACCTCAAATGGCAGAAGCATCTGTTTTCTCAGTTCTATTTTACAACTCACTCCTGTAATGACAACCATGGCTGTGTCCTCCATGTCTGGTTTTAAAGTGATCAGGCGATGCCAATATTTTCTGCTAAT
>JAQQAC010016209.1:38239879-38274785 GCA_029783875.1 Phataginus tricuspis
CCCCCCCCCCCCCCCCCCCCCCCCCCCCCCCCCCCCCCCCGGTAAAATCCACTGTTAAAAGCCATCAGGAAACACAGTTTGGCATAAAGCAATCACAAACACCTGAAACATACAGACTCTTCATCATTCATTACTGGATTAACTGTCTTACTCAGACGCGGTTGACTGAGCACCACACACAGAACAGAGGAGAGAGCCCCTTATGGCCGAGTGTGTAGAGAGAAAGCAGGCTGCATTCTTCCACTACCTAGTCCCATTCCGTCCCTTCTGCTTCCCAGGCAATCATCACTCATTTTAGTCTATATCCAGTCCAAGGCTTACTAAACAGACATATCCATAAATATATCATATTCTTTTGCTTCTTTTAACTTACATAAATAGTATCATGTAGAATTCAGAAACAGGTTCAGCTGCTGGAACAAAGACCAAAATAATAGTGACTTAAATGAGACAGAAGTTTTTTCTCTTACTGAATGGTCAGAGCATAAATATTCATGGAATGAAATGGTGGTTCCCCTGTCTTACCAATCTATATCCATGGGGCCTTGTCCTCGCCATCAGGCCCACACTTCAGGGAGAGAGAATTGAGAATAGCACAGGGAAAGGTTCTCCCCTTCCCTTTTTGGGACAGCCTCTAAATTGCACACACTCAATATCCCACTGGCCAGGACCTGGTCACATGGTCACATCTGGCTGAAAGAGAGGCTAGAAAAGAAAGTCTTCTTTCTGGAAAGTCATTTCTCCTTCTAAAATCCCATTATTATGGAATTCCATTACACAGGAAGCCAATAGTGCAGGACAAGTAGCATTCTCCACCATATTTATTGAATGGATTCTGCCGCATCTCCCTTTTATTCCATTCAGTATTGTTTTCGAGAGTTACCCATGTTCGAAACACAGTGTGAGTTCATGGATATTCATTGCTAGTTGTATGCTGTACATCTTATAAGGGCTCAAATTTGCTTTAGAATTTTGGATTTAAATTCTAAATGTAGTGTATAAATACATTCCCCTATTGCTATACACCTGGGTCTTTTAAACATAGTATATTTACTTCAGGGGAAATGTTAAATAAGTTAAATGCTAACCTGTATGGATCAGTCTCGGGAGCAGTCTGGTTATTTTGTAAACCCTTTAAAGTGCCCTACATCAAACTAATTAAAATAGAAACTGGTAATATTAAACTATATAGACGGAGTAATTAAGTTTATGGTCCTCCTTGACTTTCTGTTACTATAATAAAGCATTACATGGTGTTCTAGGTTTCTTGACAACTGAAACAAAAAGGAAACGTTGTGCACCATTTATGTGCATCATCTGATAAGAGGAAGTACACCAGTTAAGAGAAATAAATGTTTGCTTATTCCTAATTTTAAAACAAATGTGTCATATAAGCTGTTACATAAGGGTCAGTTAGCAAGAATGGATAACGTCTTTAACAACCAGTTACACAGAAAATGCACAAGGCTTCTCCAGGAGAATGTTTTCCTTGCTTGACCCTTAACAAGCAGAGGACTTAACATTAAAATATTCTCTTCAGAGGGTCAGGTTAGTGCCCCAGGTTCATGCTAATGTGGGATTCCAGCCCAGAAGGGGACATCCATGAGGATCTGACTACTCAGGAGAGGCAGATTCACCCCCACAGGTAGGCAGGTGGCTTCCCAGTGGTTTGGTACTTTTGGAGGTTATACTAGTAGTTACTCTGGTATTTTAAGGGGATTTTCACTTCTCCTGTAATTAGCTCAAGGTTTCAAACCATTTTGGAGAAGTGAAAAGATACTTTTTATTTCTGTGGGCTTTTTCCATGACTGTAAAACACCCAAACATAGCATCTTCCTTTTCATTTTTACTCATACTCAGTAGTTATTTTTTTCTAAACTAGTTACAATACACTACCCCAATGTTGTTGGGTTCTTCCTATTACTCTAAGTAATTTGGCCCAAACAGAAAAAGTACATTTTCATATGTTAAGAGATAATAATTTCAAATCAATCAGTGAAAGGTAAGACATACTCATTGAATATACACTTTGTACTAATGGTTTTACTTACAACATTATCTCTTAATTTTCACCATAACTTTATGAGGTCAGGATTATTAATACTACATTTCAGTTAAGAAGACTAGATCTTCAAGAGTAAATAACTTGTCTAATATCACATAGCTGGTCTGGTCACAAAAACTAGAACTAGGATTCAAACTCATATACTTCAGTTCCACAGCCAGAATTCTTTCTGCTATTTCCTGATGCCTCCCAGATGACAAGTGAATTATAGGTAAAACTCTGTTCAGCTCTATAAATACTGTATGTGCCTACTGTATTGAATCCCTAGGCCTTCCCTCAACACAGGCTACTCTCTATAATCTGGCCATAATGAATGTGACCCCTATCTTATTTCCTGCTGTGTTCTATAAGGACATCCCCCCTCAATCTGTCCTGACAGGTTTCATCATTGCCTCCAAACTTACGGACCACACACTCATTCAACAAGTATTTTTGAGCTCCTATTGTGTCCCAGGCACTGTTCTAGTCTTTGGGGATATATATATATATATATATATATATATACATATATATATATATATATATATACATCAGTGAACAAAACAAATAGAAATTACTGCTCTCGTGGAACTTCTTTACATTCTAGCAGGGGAAGAAAAACAAGAAACAGTAAATTATATTAAAAACATGTTAAGTGCTATGGCAAAAAATACGGCAAAAAAAGGATTAAGGAGAATAGTGTGGAGTAGAAGGTTGAGATTATAGGAAAAAAACAATAGAAACTCTAGAACAGGAAAACATAATCTTGGAATTTTACTTCATTTTCAAGTTCCAAAGCAAACTAGACACCGTGGAAGAGAAAACTGGAAAACTGGAAGATAAATTTTCTGAAAGAGATTCATTCACCAAGCAAATTTTTATTGATTATCTACTACATACCAGACATTGTGCCAGATGAAATTACTCTACCTTTGTGCCTTCATAAGATTTATCTCACTATGATTACATTCCCAGGTAAACCTCAACTCTCTAAAGCCTTCCCAAGTTCCTTGTTCATGTTGATATCTCCTTTCTCTAAACAACTACTCTACATACCATTTTAAAACAATAAATATTATTTGTATCACAGATAAGCACAGTTCTTAAATTATTCCATATACCTAACTAGACTGTAACCTCGTTGAGAACTAGGTCTACAGATAAGATTTCTTTTTTATCTCTCATACGGAACAGCATAATACCAGGTATACAGTAGGCATTCAATAAACACTTGACTATACTAATCATTGCTAATGAGCTAGTTAACCTTGGGCAAATTGCTTGAGCCCTCCTGGATCTCAATTTTCCCTCCTGGCAGCCAGGGTTAAGTGAGTCCTATTTTCAAAGCCAGAACAATATGCTGTGCTTGAGAGAGGTTACATAGGTAAAGTCCTTTCAGAGTTCAAATCTCTGTTTCTCACTTACTAGTTGGGTGGCTGTAGGTGAATTACTCAATTTTCATGCCTCAGTTTCTGCACCTGTAAGGCAGGGATGTTAATAAGAGTACCTGCCTCATAATGATGAGTTAATATTTGTAACCAAGGACACTGCCTGTCACTGAAAAATGTAAAAGTCATGCTCTGAATCCACTCACATCAAGGAAACAAACACCGTAAGCTCTGAAGTAAGTGTGGACAATATAAAGAACCAATAGGATCAAATGTCTAAACATTTTGAGCACACAAAAAGGTGCTATCAGATATCTACTGAGAATACATATCTATGTAAATATCTATCAGAATAGATAACTGTAAATATCTCCTGCTATCTATTTTCTTTTCAGCATCTAACCAAACCTGTCATCAAAAAGTCAATTAAGACCAAGTAATATTCCATTGTATATACATATCACATCTTTAACCATTCATCTGTTGACGGACCCTTTGGCTGCTTCCAAATCAGTATCTTGGTTATTGTAAATAATGTGGCAATAAACATAGGGGTGCATATATATTTTTTGAATCAGAGATAAAAAAATGTATCAACATTCTGAACATTAAATTACTGTCATTACAACAGTCTAGTTTTAAGTTTAAGGAACATCATGGAATAAATTTCTTTGGAGGATGGTCGGGGTGTAACTACAGTACATATTATTCCTAGGTTCTCATTTTTGTCAAAGTATAAACTTCAAAGAGTTAAAAAGAAGATTCTCATAAAAATAAATAGTGAGCAAATATCAAAGATATTTAACCGCTTAACTAGGGAACAGGCAGGATAGTAAAGCTGGTTCCAAGGAAGAAAGAAGAGACCAGTGTATACACAGTCAATGGAAGAAAGAATGACAAGAAAGATTGCTAAGTTAGATTTTAAAATACTGATTTCTATGGTGTGAATGTTTGTGTGCTCCCCACCCCCCCACAAATTCACATGTTGAAATCCTAATTCCCAAAGGCAATGGTATAGGAGATGAAGCCTTTGGAAGGCACTTAAGTCAGGAGGGTAGAACTCTTGTGAAATGGACTAGTGATTTACAAAAAGATTCCAGAGAGATCTCTAGCCCCTTCTGCCATGTGAGGATTTAACAACAAAAAAACAACTTGAACGGTTTGGTATAATATAACTGAAAAGCTTTCTCTATAATGGCTCAAGTGCAATTAGCTCCTGGAAATGGTCACAATATTGTTAATAAGCATATTAGGATTTGTTGACCTCAAAAGTAAATTATGCATCCAGTGATATAAGTTTAAATTCTGGATTTAATGAAATTTTTGTGAAGTTGCCATCATCCTTGGTTAGTTAAGAATGACAAATGTCACACATAATGTATTACTAAGTTTTGAGAGGTCTTCACACGTAACTAAGAGTCTTATTTTGTAAATCAAGATGTTGAAATCTACAGATGTCAGTGGTCTGCTCAAGCACAGATGGGTACTGACGAGTAAAGCAGTGACTCAGACCGGAGACTTCTGACTCCCAAGCCGGTGCTCATATGCATAGAACTGATGTACAATATATCTTCAAGTGGCTAACTGGTAAACTCAAGAGTTGCCTGGCCTAAGAGGACTCTGATTTTCTGTAACATCTGGTAAAGATATGTATATGCTCAGAGTATCTGAGCTTATAACAGATGAAATAAACCAAGAAATGATTTCCCATTGCCTGCATCACTCAACCTCTAGATGCTGAGAGCCCTGAGATGACTAAGGGAGCATCCTACCCACCAGATACAAAGCTCTGGCACAGAGCTACAGTGCTGCCCAGACACAAGTGCTAAGGAAGCACAGGTGAGGGGAAGGAGTCAGCTTGCTGAATCTGTGCCCAAACTCCACACTGACTCAACCAAAAAAATACCTGCAATATAGAACTGTGAGAAATCTAAGCCTATCATGAAGGCACTAACATCCACAGCCATATAACTCCAAAGTGACTTTAAAATCCTATTTCAGGCTACTCTGATCATAATGTAGTTTTTCTTAATTTCTTTTTCTTTTTTTCTTTCTGTTTTTTATTCCACTTCCTTGTTATTTTAGTAAGGGGAAACCATCCTGTCCTGAAGTCAGCTGGCTTCCAGATAAGCCAGAAGTCTGAGCAAAAGGATCAGGGCTGCCCAGGACAAAAACAAAACAAAGACCCTAGGCCTGGATCTCCATCGTGGACACCTGGTCCCATAAATTAGGCCAAATGGCATTCACCGGAACAATCAACTGCATTTTCCCAAATAAATAATGGAATAATTCGGAAGTGGGTATGACATCCTTGAGCATTGCATACAGGAGCTATGTCATAAAAAGCAAAACTGCAACTGCAGTCTGCATTAATGGAAAATAAACAAGCGGGGCTCCAAGTCCTATATAATGGATGCACATATTACAGTCATTAATTATACAAGGGGTTGAAGCAGGAAACAGCACTTTCCTCCCCCCAGGCACCAACACCACTCCAGTGTGACCCCTGACATTGTTTCAGGGGCTGAGCAGCTCTAGAGAGTAGAGCTTCTGGGCATAGAGGGCACCATATAGAAATTTGAAAACCCAAAAGGAACCTGGTTCAGAGTAAAATTATGAATACAACTCCTGAGAAATATTTAAATGACATCGACCTCATGAATCTCCCTGAAAGGGATTTCAAAATAAAAATCATTAACATGCTCATGGAGGTACAGAAAAATATTCAAGAACTCAGGAATGAATTTCGTTTGGAGACCTAATGGTTGAAAAGCACAATGGGGGGTATTAAAAGAAGATTAGATATGGTGGAGAAGAGGATAAATGAAATAGAAACTAGAGAATAGGAATACAAAGAAGCTGAGGCACAGAGAGAAAAAAGGATCTCTAAGAATGAAAGAATATTGAGAGAACTGTGTGACCAATCCAAAAGGAACAATATTCCCATTATAGGAGTACCAGAAGAACAAGAGAGAGAAAAAGGGATAGAAAGTGTCTTTGAGGAGGTAATTGCTGAAAACTTCCCCGATCTGGGGAAGGAGAGAGTCTCTCAGACCATGGAGGAGCACAGATCTCCCAACACAAGGGACCCAAGGAAGACAAGACCAAGACATATACTAATGAAAATGGCAAAGATCAAGGATAAGGACAGACTATTAAAAGCAGCCAGACAGAGAAATAAGATCACATACAAAGGAAAGCCCATCAGGCTATCATCAGACTTCTCAGCAGAAAACTTGCAGGCCAGAAGGGAGTGGCATGATGTATTTAATGCAATGAAGCAGAAGGGCCTGGAACCAAGATTACTTTATCTGGCAAGGTTATCATTTAAATTTTAAGGAGGGATTAAACAATTCCCAGATAAACAAAACCTGAGAGAATTTACCTCCCACAAACCGTCTCTACACGGTATTTTGGAGGGACTGCTATAGATGGAAGTGTTCCTAAGGTTTAATAGCTACTACCAGAGGTAATAAAACCACAGTAAAGAAAGTAGAACACCTAATTCCTAAGCAAATGCAAAATTAAATTAACTATCCCCAAAGTCAATCAAGGGATAGACAAAGAGGACAGAATATGATACCTAATATATAAAGAATGGAGGAGGAAGAAAAAAGAGGAGAAAAAAAGGAACCTTTAGATTGTGTTCGTAATAGCATATTAAGTGAGTTAAGTTAGACTCTTAGAGAGTAAGGAAGATAACCTTGAACCATTGGTAACCACGAATCTAAAGTCTGCAATGCCAACAAGTACATACCTATCGATAATCACCATAAATGTAAATGGACTGAATGCACCAATCAAAAGACATAGAGTCACTGAATGGATAAAAAAACAAGACCCATCTATATGCTGCCTACAAGAGACTCACTTCAAACCTAAAGACATACACAGACTAAAAGTGAAGGAATGGAAAAAGATATGTCATACAACTAATAGGGAGAAGAAAGCAAGAGTTGCAGTACTTGTATCAGACAAAACAGACTTCAAAACAAAGAAAGTCATAAGAGACAAAGAAGGACATTACATAATGATAAAACGGTCAATCCAACAAGAAGATATAACCATTAGAAATATCTATGCGCCCAGCACAGGAGCACCTACATATGTGAAACAAATACTAACAGAATTAAAAGGAGAAATAGAATGCAATGCATTTCTTCTAGGAGACTTGAACACTCCACTCACTCTGAAGCACAGATCAACCAGACAGAAAATAACTAAGGAGACAGAGGCACTGAACAACACAATACAGAACTCTACACCCAAAAGCAGCAGAATATACATTCTTCTCAAGTGCCCATGGACCATTTTCAAGAATAGATCATATCCTAGGCCACAAAAAGAGCCTCAGTAAATTCAAAAAGATTGAAATTGTACCAACCACGTTCTTAGACCACAAAGGTATGAAACTAGAAATAAATTATGCAAAGAAAATGAAAAATCCCACAAACACATGGAGGCTTCACAACATGCTCCTAAATAACCAATGGATCAATGACCAAATAAAAACAGAGATCAAGCAATGTATGGAAACAAATGACAACAATAATTCAACACCGCCAAACCTGTGGTATGCAGTGAAGGCCATGCTAAGAGGAAAGTATATTGCAATACAGGCCTACATCAGGAAAGAAGAACAATCCCATATGAGCAGTCTAAACTCACAATTAACGAAACCAGAAAAAGAAGAACAAATGAGGCCCAAAGTCAGTAGAAGGAGGGACATAATAAAGATTAGAGCAGAAATAAATAAAATTGAGAAGATTAAAACAATAGAATCAATGAAAGCAAGAGCTGGTTCTTCAACAAAATAAACAAAATAGATAAACCCCTACCCAGACTTATCAAGAAAAAAAAGAGAATCTACTCACATAAACAGAACCTGAAATGAGAAAGGAAAAATCACGACGGACCCCACAGAAATACAAAGAATTATTAGAGAATATGATGAAAAATTATATGCTAACAAACTGGATAACATAAAAGAAATGGACAGCTTTCTAGAAAAATACAACCTTCCCAGGCTGACCCAGAAAGAAACAGAAAATCTGAACAGACCAATTACAAGCAATGAAATTGAACTGGTAATCAAAAAACTACCTAAGAACAAAACTCCTGGACCAGATGGCTTCACTGCTGAATTTTATCAAACATTTACTGAAGACCTAACACCCATCCTCCTTAAAGTTTTCCACAGTGTAGAAGAAGAGGGAATACTTCCAAACTCATTCTATGAGGACAGCATCACTCTAATACCAAAACCAGGCAAAGACATCACAAAAAAACAAAATTACAGACCAATATCCCTGATGAACATGCAAAAATACTCAACAAAATATTAGCAAACTGAATTCAAAAATACATCAAAAAGATCATCCATCATGATCAAGTAGGGTTTATTCCAGGGATGCAAAGATGGTACAACATTCGAAAATCCATCAACATCATCCACCGCATCAACAAAAATGACAAAAACCACATGATCATCTCCATATATGCTGAAAAAGCATTTGACAAAATTCAACATCCATTCATAATAAAAACTCTCAAGAAAATGGGTATAGAGGGCAAGTACCTCAACATAATAAAGGCCATATATGACAAACCCACAGCCAACATTATACTTAACACAGAGAAGCTGAAAGCTTTTCCTTTCAGATTGGGAACAAGACAAGGATGCCCACTCTCCCCACTTCTATTCAACATAGTACTGGAGGTCTGAGCCATGGCAATCAGAAAACAAAAAAATAAATAAAAGGCATCCAGATTGGCAAGGAATAAGTTAACTTGTCCCTTTTTGCATATGACATGATATTGTACATAAAAAACCCTAAAGAATCCATTTCAAAACTACTAGATCTAATATCTGAATTCAGCAAAGTTTCAGGATACAAAATTAATACGCAGAAATCTGTGGCATATCTATACACTAACAATGAACTAGTAGAGAGAGAAGTCAGGGAAACAATTCCATTCACAATTGCATCAAAAAGAATAAAATACCTAGGAATAAAACTAACCAAGGAAGTGAAAGACCTATACTATGAAAACGACAAGACACTCATGAGAGAAATAAAAGAATAAACCAATAAATGGAAACACATCCCGTGCTCATGGATAGGAAGAATTAATATTGTCAAAATGGCCATCCTGCCTAAAGCAATCTACAGATTCAGTGCAATCCCTATCAAAATACCAACAGCATGTTTCAAAAAACTAGAGGAAATCCTTCTAAAATTCATATGGAACCAAAAAGGACCCCGAATAGCCAAAGCAACCCTGAGAAGGAAGAAAAAAGCAGGGGGAATTATGCTCCCCAACTTCAAGCTCTACTGCAAAGCCACAGTAATCAAGACAATTTGGTACTGGCACAAGAACAGACCCATAGACCAATGGAACAGACTAGAGAGCCCTGATATAAACCCAACCATATATGGTCAATTAATATATGATAAAGGAGCCATGGACATACAATGGGGAAATGACAGCCTCTTCAACAGCTGGTGTTGGCAAAACTGGACAGCTACATGCAAGTGAATGAAACTGGACTTTTGTTTAACCCCATACACAAAAGTAAACTCGAAATGGATCAAAGACCTGAATGTAAATCATGAAACCATAAAACTCTTAGAAGACAACATAGCCAAAAATCTCCTGAATATAATAAGCATGAGCAACTTCTTCCTAAACGCTTCTCTTTGAGCAAGAGAAATAAAAGCAAAAATGAACTCATGGGACCACATCAAACTAAAAAGTTTCCGTACAGCAAAGGACACCATCAACAGAACAAAAAGTCATCCTACAGGATGGGAGAATATATTTGTAAATGACATATCCAACAAGGTTAAACATCCAAAATATATAAAGAACTTACATGCCTCAACACCCAGAAAGCATATAACCCGATTAAAAAATGGGCATAGGATATATAGAGACAGTTCTTCAAAGAAGAAAACCAGATGGCCAACAGACACATGAAAAGATGCTCCACATCACTAATCATCAGGGAAATTCAAATTAAAACCAGAATGAGATATCACCTCACACCAGTAAGGATGGCCAGCATTGAAAAGATGGAGAATAGCAAACGCTGTCCAGGATTCAGAGAAAGGGGAACCCTTCTACACTGCTGGTGGGAATATAAGCTAGTTCAACCATTGTGGAAAGCAATATGGAGGTTCCTCAAAAACTAAAAATAGAAATAGCATTTGGCCCTGGAATCCCACTCCTTGGAATTTACCCAAAGAATACAACTTCTCAGATTCAAAAAGACATATGCACCCCCGTGTTTATCGCAGCACTATTTACAATAGCCAAGATAAGGAAGCAACCTAAGTGTCCATCAGTAGATGAATGGATAAAGAAGAGGTGGTACATATACATAATGGAATACTATTCAGCCATAAAAAGGAAACAGATCCTACCATCTGTCACAACATGGATAGAGCTGGAGGATATTATGCTCAGTGAAATAAGCCAGGCAGACAAAGACAAGTGCCAAATGATTTCCCTCATTTGTGGAGTATAACAATGAAGCAAAACTGAAGGAACAAAATAGCAGCAAACTCAGAGACTCCAAGAAGTGACTAGTGGTTACCAAAAGGGAGGGTAGGTTGGGAGGGAGGGAGAAGGGGATTGAGGGGTATTATGTTTAGTACACATTGTGTGGGGGGTCATAGGGAAAACTGTGTAGCACAGAGAAGGCAAATAGTGAATCTGTGGCATCTTACTACACTGATGGACAGTGACTGCATTGGGGTATGGGTGGGGACTTGATAATATGGGTAAATGTAGTAACCACATTGTGTTTTCATGTGAAACCTTCATAAGAGTGTATATCAATAATACCTTAGTGAAAAAATTTTTTTAAATTATACAAGGTGTCAAGTTACTAGAAATCCCACATAGTACTCAATTTTCTCAGGGGTAAACTGTAAACAGTATTGAGGCATTGTAAGGAGTTAAAATGAGTTAATATTTATGAAGTGCCCAGAATAGTAGTTGGCACAAAGCAAGAACTGTTTGTTAAATTTTTAAAAAATAAAATAAAAATGTTTTCACCACTAGGAAGAGCCTCTGGCCCTGTTCAGATCTAACCCAGAACTGTACTTGGAGTTCTGTTCACCCTTCTGCCCAAACTGCCAATAGGAGCCTCAGTGCTTGACAAGAACATGTTCACTATGCTCACCTTGTCTTTGCTAAAACCCAATTTAGGTCCCCCTCATCTCCAGCACAACAGCACTAAAGGCATCTCCCAGCTCGTACAGCTAACCTTTCACTGCCAGGTGTCAGTGCAGCAGCACAGTGGCAGCTACAGCTTCAAGCTGGCAACCAGACTCCCAAACCCAAACAGCTTTCAGCTAATACAGTGGTGACTTAGCTTCAGGGAAGGATACAGGACTGGAAATACATCAGGGACAGTAGGTCCATCTCCACGGGAGGTCCAGCAGCCACCCAAGTATGTGGCTTCTTCTGTCCCCTCACCCACACAAGCGGTCTATGGCTGCAATACTAAGAGTCAAGATGTCTGTGGGTCTTGTTGGAACAGAGAAGCCACAGTCCCCTTTCCCACCAATCTTTTATACCACCTTTATGAAAACCAAAGGTCCACATGCCAACTCACAGCTCCCCAAGCCAGGTGCAGCTCTAAACAACTGAGGCAGACAGCACATCCTCCACTTACCATAAGTCTCCTGTTTCCAAAGACATAGAGAATGGGAGACCAAGGTCATTATCAGGCAGGCCTAAATCTAACCCCATCCTTCACTCACAAATACCAAACCATTTTTTATTAAAACATCGTTAATATAGAATCTTATGTTGGTTTCATATGTACATCACAGTGTTCACAGTGCTTCAGCAGTCCCCCAATCAACTTATATTGTGATTGCAAATTATTGTGCCCCTTTGTCCCCTTCTACCTCTCCTTGGTAACCACTAGTCACTTGGTGTCTTTGAATCTACTGCTGTTTTATTCCTTCTGTTATGTTTTGTTTTTATTCTCCACAAATAAGTGATATCATATGTTATCTGTCCTTCTCCACCTGGCTTATTGCACTGAGCATAATACCCTCTAGATCCATTCATGTTGTTGCAAAGGCAGGATTTCTTTTCTCTCTATGGCTGAAAAATATTCCACTGTGTATATGTACCACATCATCTTTTTTTATTAAGGTATTATTGATATACACTCTTATGAATGTTTCACATAAAAAAACAATGTGGTTACTACGCTTACCCATATTATCAAGTCCCCACCCATACCCCAATGCAGTCACTGTCCATCTGTGTAGTAAGATGCCACAGATTCACTATTTGCCTTCTCTGTGCTACACTGTTTTCCCCGTGATCCCCCACACCATGTGTACTAAACATACTACCCCTCAAGCCCCTTCTCCCATCCTCCCACACCCCTCCCCTTTGGTAACCACTAGTTCCTTCTTGGAGTCTCTGAGTCTGCTGCTATTTTGTTCCTTCAGTTTTGCTTCATTGTTATACTCCACAAATGAGGGAAATCATTTGGCACTTGTCTTTGTCTGCCTGGCTTATTTCACTGAGCATAATATCCTCCAGGTCCATCCATGTTGTTGCAAATGGTAGGATTTTTTTCTTTCTTATGGCTGAATAATATTCCATTGTGTATATGTAACACCTCTTCTTTATCCATTCATCTACTGATGGACACTTAGGTTGCTTCCATATCTTGGCTATTGTAAATAGTGCTGTGATAAACATAGGGCTGCATATATCTTTTTGAATCATGAGTTTTGTTTTTCTCAGGTAAATTTTCCTAGGAGTGGAATTACTAGGTCAAACAGTACTTCTATTTTTAGTTCTTTGAGGAACCTCCATACTGCTTTCCACAGCGGTAATACCAATTTGCATTCCCACCAACAGTGTAAGAGGGTTCCCCTTTCTCCACATCCTCGCCAACATTTGCTGTTTCTTGTCTTTTGCATAGTGGCCATTCTGACTTTTGTGAGATGATATCTCATTGTGGTTTTGATTTTCATTTCTCTGATGATTAGCAATGTGGAGCATCTTTTCATGTGCCTGTTGGCCAATTGTGTTTCTTCTTTGGAGAAATGTCTGTTCAGGACTTCAGCTGATTTTTGAACTGAGTCATTTGTTTTTTGGGCGTTGAAGCATATGAGTTCTTTGTATATTTTGGATGTTAACACCTTATCAAATGATTCGTTTATGAATATAATCTCCCATACTATGCCAACCCACTTTTTTCAGAACGGTGCCAACTGAGGCCCAAAAAACAGGCCTTTATCATATATTGAGGACATTGTATTATGTCCTACAATTGCTCCCCATATGCCCAAACCTCATCCCAGTCACCCTGACCTGGCTTTCAGTGCACTGGACACAGCTGTGCTCAACTCATAGGGACAGAAACCTTTCTTTATTTCCTTTTCCTGCAACGTGGCACTCCAGCATTGTCTCTTAAACACTAAAAACTCAGCACAACATTTACTGCATCTAAACAACTAATAAAGCTCAGTCACAATTATTCTGCTAGGAAAGTTTTGTAACTTTCAAAATCTCAATGTCCAGATGACAGTGAGCACACACATGAAATGTTAAAGACCACAAGGCTCATGCAAGCCACTCTCCTGATTTCCAGGGGAGGAAGCAGCAGCCCCAGAGGGATCATAAAGCTAATTTCTTCAAAACCCCTACCACATAGCATCCCCATAACAATCCTTGAGAGTAAGGTCTTTGTCCCTGTACAATAAATAGTCACACATGCTTGGGTCTTAACCATATGAATTAATTTTGTGAAAATCATGATTGGGTTCACTTGGGTCTCTCTACAGAAAGAGTGAAACCTGTACTTAATAGATAATATTAAGATAAACAAGGAACCAATCAATATAAATGTCACAAAGTTTGACTTAGGCAAAAATCAGCTTTCATCTTCAAAAGTAATTGAACATCTCCCACAATGTCATTTTCAATATTCCTTAACTGTTAGTGACCAATGAACATGTGATAGCAAAGGTTGTCATCACACATGACCAGCATAACAGCATGAGTAATATAAACAAGTACGCCATTTGTACTTATTATTAAATTTATATGTAACTTAGAGTGTAGACTGCCAAATATGCTTTACAGGTAGAAATTCCAGCCATCTCTCGAGTGATATATTGATCTTCATTACTATAAGAATAAAATTCTGGTTAATGACTGTGAAAAATAGCAACTTTATATACTAAACAGCTTACTAAATATTATTAAGATCGACAGAAAAAGTACAAAAGAAGCATAAATGAAAAAAATTGATAAATATGCAGTTTATCAAAACCTAAAACTTCTACTCTTCAAAATATACCATTAAAGAAATGAAAAGACAAGACAGAGTAAGGGAGAAAATATTGCAAACCACTTACTTGATAAAGGATTTGTACCCAGAAAATATAGAAAACACCAATAAGAAGACCAAAAAAAAAAAAGATTAATATGGGCCAAAAAATATGAAGAGAGCGCCAAAGAAGTTATATGGGTGTAAATAGGCATAAGACGGATGCTCCACATCATTAGTCATTAGGGAAATGCAAATGAAAACAAGAATAAGATATTACTTCACATTAGAATGTCTAAAATTAAAAATTGCTAAATAACAAAAGTTGGTAAGGATGTAGAGCAATTGGAAATCTTATGCACTACTGCCAGGAATGCAAAATGTTCAGTCACTTCAAGAAAGGTTGCCAGGTTTTTATAAAGTTAAACATACACTTACCATGCAACCCAGAACTCTCACTCTTGGGTACTTATCCAACAGAAATGAAAACACATGCCCACACAAAGACATGTAGGCAAATGTTCACAGCAGCTTTATTTATAATGTCCAAAACTGAAAACAACCCAAATGTTCAATGAATGAGTAATGTGTAAGTAAACTGTGATACATTCATACAATGGAATAGCTGCTCAGCAATAAAAAAGAACACACTACTGATACTCAGAACAACAGTGAATGACAAAAGTATTATGCTAAGTGCAAGAAGTTGGACATGAAAGGTTACTTAGTAGACGATTTCGTTCACATGAAGTTCTTAAAAGGCAAATGTGCAGGGACAGAAATCAGATTAGTAGTTGTCAAGGGCTGTGGTAGGAGGGCATGATCTGCAAAGATGCGTGAGGATTTTTCGGAGGCAAAGAAACGTTCCATATCTTGATTTTGGTGGTGGTCACACAAGTGTATACATATGTCAAAACTCATCAAACTGTATACTTAAAAGGAATGAATTCTATCATATGTAAATTATACCTCACTAAACCTGGTTTGGGAAAAGGAATATGTTAAGAAATAAGTATGTAAACAGACTGTAAGTATTTGCTGAATGAATTAATGAACAATTAAATAAATCAAGGAAAAACAATATATCTGACTAAGTCAACAAATATCTAAAACTTTAAGTAACAACACAAGACAGAATAACAGATACTAGATTAAACATAATTCTAGTCTTTGTAGAATTGTTTGGCATATTAGCATTTATAACATTACTAAAACAAACTTTTAGAGTTACAGTTAATCTCTAGCTATTGCTAGTATAAAGCACATACAGCCTAGTGAACTCCCATGCCATCTAGCAGCTGACAGCGCTGATCAATTATACTCTGTAATGTCAAACTTTAAAAATATGACTACTGATGAGGGGGCTCAAGATGGCGGCATGAGCAGGGTGGTGGAAATCTGCTCGCAAAACCATATATATTTGTGAAAATACAACTATTCCTAAAAGAGAGACCAGAAGATACAGTACAACAGCCAGGCTACATCTACATCTGAGAGAACTCAGCATCTCACAAAGGAGGTAAGATACAAACCCATGACCCAGAGGAACCCAAGCACTCCCCCCGTCTGAGCTCACCAGCGGGAGGAAAAGAATCAGAGTGGGGAGGGAGTGGAAGCACAGGACTGCTAAATAACCACCCCTGGTGATCTGCACCGGTAGCACAGACACACATCGCATGGTGTACTGGATATTAGAGAAATGGAAGGGCAGGATCCGAGACAGAGACTGCAAGCAGATCCCCACAGCCGGCTCCCCTGGGACAAAAGAAAAGCAGGCGTTTTTTTAAAAGTCCTAAAGGGACAAGGGCCCAACAGCTGAACAAAATCGTCCCAGCACACTCAGCCCAGCAGTGCAGGCTGGGAATCTTGAGGAACTTTGGGCCCCCTAAACCTCTGCTGGGCAAAGCAGCCCAGAAGCCCCTTACCGTGATAAGCAACCAGCCATTCGTTCCCCCGGGCCAGTGCTGCAAACGGACTGGCTGACCTGCCACAGCTGCAGAGCAGCCAGAGAGTGGCCCCACACACAGCAACCACACAGAGTCTCCTCCCAGCGCACAGCTAACCGAAACGGGCAGGGGAAGACAGAGCAAGGTCTGGAAGGCACAAGGGGGCGCCTTCCTCACAGGTGGTGGCGAACCCCCTGCAGTGCTCTAGGCTAGCCTGAGGGCACCACCGCCCACGGGAGCTCAGGGGAGTATCCCAGAGACTGCCTCCCGGTCTGCAGGTAACCAGCACCGGCAGCAGAAGTCAGAGCAAGGTCTGGAAAGCACAAAGCGGTGCTCTCCTCGCAGTAGAACACACTCAGCGTGGCTGCCACACCCTGCAGTGCTCTATGCTAGCCTGAGGGCGGCCCCGCCCACAGCAGCTCACCGGATTATCCCAGAGACTGCCTCCCAGTGTGCGGATAACAGGCAAAGGCTGTGGATAAGGGAAAGGCAAACAAAAACCAGGAAGGGACTTTGTTCTCCAAGTACACACATGCCACCTGCCTGCGACGACTTCCATCACAATTAAAAGACAGAAGAATCTAGTCCAGTCAAAAATCACTTAGACAACTTCGGAGACAGGGCCTGGTGGGATAGATATAACCAATCTTCCTGAAAAAAAATTCAAAATAAAAGTCATAACCATGCTGATGGACCTACAGAGAAATATGCAAGAGCTAAGGGATGAAGTCCAGAGGGAGATAACAGAAATGAAACAATCGATAGAAGGTCTTAAGAGCAGACTGGATGAGCTGCAAGAGACTGTTAATGGAATAGAAATCAGGGAACAGGAGTACAGAGAAGCTGAGGCAGAGAGAGATAAAAAGATCTCTAGGAATGAAAGAATATTAAGAGAACTGTGTGACCAATCCAAACGGAACAATATTTGCATTATAGGGGTACCAGAAGAAGAAGAGAGAGAAAAAGGGATAGAAAGTGTCTTTGAACAAATAATTGCCAAAAAATTCCCCAAGGTGGGGAGGAAATAGTCTCTCAGACCATGGAAGCCCACATATCTCCCAACATAAGGGACCCAAGGAGGACAACACCAAGACATATAATAATTAAAATGGTAAAGATAAAAGACAAGGACAGAGTATTAAAGGCAGCCAGAGAGAGAAAAAAGATCACCCACAAAGGAAAACCCATGGCTATATTCGGACTTCTCAATAGAAAACTTACAGGCCAGAAGACAAAGGCATGATATATTCAATGCAATGAAACAGAAGGGCCTTGAACCAATATTACTGTATCCAGCACGGTTATTATTTAAATTTGAGGAAGGATTAAACAATTCCCAGACAAGCAAAAGTAGAGGGAATTTGCCTCCCACAAACCACCTCTACAGGATATTTTAAAGGGACTGCTCTAGATGGAACCACTCCTAAGGCCAAATAGATGTCACCAGAGAAAATAAAACAACAGCAAAGAAAGCAGGCCATCCAAATACTAACTAAAGGCAAAAAAATAAAATAAAATATCCACAAAAACAGTCAAAGGAAACACAAAAGAGTACAGAATAAAACACCTAACATACAAAGAATGGAGGAGGAAGAGTAAGAAGGGAGAGAAATAAAGAATCATCAGACTGTGTTTATAATAGCTTAATAAGAGAGTTAAGTTAGACTGTTAGATAGTAAAGAAGCTACCCTTGAACTTTTCGTAACCACGAATCCAAAGCCTGCAATGGCAATAGTACATATCTATCAATAATCACACTAAATGTAAATGGACTGAATGCACCAATCAAAAAACACAGAGGAATAGAATGGATAAAAAAGCAAGACCCATCTAAATGCTGCTTACAAGAGACTCACCTTAAACCCAAAGATATAGACATACTAAAAGTGAAGGGATAGAAAAAGATATTTCATGCAAACAACAGCGAGAAAAAAGCAGGTGTTGCAGTACATCTATCCAACAAAATAAACTTCAAAACAAAGAAAGTAGCAAGAGATAAAGAAGGACATTACGTAATAATAAAGGGGTCAGTCCAACAACAGGATATAACTATTATAAGTATATGTGAACCCAACACAGGAGAACCGACATATGTGAAACAAATACTAACAGAATTAAAGGAGGAAATAGACAGCAATGCATTCATTTTAGGAGACATCAACACACCACTCACTCCAAAGGACAGATCAACCAGACAGAAAATTAGTAAGGACACAGAGACAATGAACAACTCACTAGAACAGATGGACCTAACAGATATCTACAGAACTCTACACCCAAAAGCAGAAATATACACATTCTTCTCAAGTGCACATGGAACATTTTCCAGAATACACCACATACTAGGCCACAAAAAGAGCCACAGCAAATTACAAAAGATTGAAATTCTACCAACCAACTTCTCAGATCAGAAAGGTATAAAACTAGAAATAAACTGTACCAAGAAATCAAAAAGGCACACAAACAT
The DNA here is from genome assembly GCA_029783875.1 of Phataginus tricuspis. NCBI lineage: Eukaryota > Metazoa > Chordata > Mammalia > Pholidota > Manidae > Phataginus > Phataginus tricuspis. The sequence goes on from JAQQAC010016209.1 coordinate 38,259,042, forward strand.
ATGGAAGCTTAACAACATGCTCCTAAATAATCAATGGATGAACGACAAAATTAAAACAGAAATCAAGCAATATATGGAGACAAATTCCAACAACAGCACAAAGCCCCAACTTCTGTGGGATGCAGCAAAGGCAGTGCTAAGAGGAAAGTATATTGCAATCCAGGCCTATTTAAAGAAGGAAGAACAATCCAAAATGAATAGTTTGAAGTCACAATTATTGAAATTGGAAAAAGAAGGACAAATGAGACCCAAAGTCAGCAGAAGGAGGGACATAATAAAGATAAAGAAATAAATAAAACTGAGAAGAATAAAACAATAGAAAATATCAATAAAACCAAGAGCTGGTTCTTTGAGAAAAAAAAACAGAATAGATAAACACCTGGCCAGACTTATTAAGAGGTAAAGAGAATCTACACACATAAACAGAATCAGAAATGAGAAAGGAAAAATCACGACCAACCCCACAGAAATACAAAGAATTATTAGAGAATACTATGAAAATCTATATGCTAACAAGCTGGAAAACCTACAAGAAATGGAAAACTTCTTAGAAATATACAACCTTCCAAGACTGACCAAGGAAGAAACAGAAAATCTAAGCAGACAAATTATCAGCAATGAAGTTGAATCAGTAATCAAAAAACTACCCAAAAACAAAACCCCTGGGCAAGATTGATTCAACTCTGAATTTTATCACACATACAGAGAAGACATAATACCCATTCTCCTTAAAGTTTTCCAAACAACAGAAGAGGAGGAAATACTTCCAAATTCATACTATGAAGCCAGCGTCACTCTAATACCAAAACCAGGCAAAGATGCCACCAGAAAAGAAAACTACAGACCAATATTGCTGATGAACATAGATGCGAAAATACTCAACAAAATATTAGCAAACCGAATTCAAAAATACATCAAGAGGATCATACACCATGATCAAGTGGGATTCATCTCAGGGATGCAAGAATGGTACAACATTCGAAAATCCATCAACATCATCCACCACATCAACAAAAAGAAGGACAGAGACCACATGATCATCTCCATAGATGCTGAAAAACCATTCGACAAAATTCAACATCCATTCATGACAAAAACTAACAACAAAATGGGTATAGAGGGTAAGTACTTCAACATAATAAAGGCTATATATGACAGACCAACAGCCAACATGATACTGAACAGCAAGAAGCTGAAAGCTTTTCACCTAAAATCGGGAACAAGTCAGGGATGCCCACTCTCCCCACTGTTATTCAACATAGTACTGGAGGAACTAGCCACGGCAATCAGACAAAACAAAGAAATACAAGGCATCCAGATTGGTAAAGAAGAAGTCAAACTGTCACTATTTGCAGATGACATGATATTGTACATAAAAAACCCTAAAGACTCCACTCCAAAACTATTAGACCTAATATCTGAATTCAGGAAAGTTGTAGGATACAAAATTAATACACAGAAATCTGTTGCATTCCTATACACTAATGATGAGCTAACAGAAAGAGAAATCAGGAAAACAATTCCATTCACAATTGCATCAAAAAGAATAAAATATCTAGGAATAAACCTAACCAAGCAAGTCAAAGACCTATACCCTGAAAATTACAAGACACTCCTAAGAGAAATTTAAGAGGACACTAACAAATGGAAATTCATCCCTTGTTCTTGGCTAGGAAGAATAAATATTGTCAAAATGGCTATACAACCCAAAGCAGTCTACAGATTCAATGCAATTGCTATCAAAATACCAACAGCATTCTTCAACGAACTGAAATAAATAGTTCTAAAATTCATATGGAACCACAAAAGATCCCAAAGAGCCAAAGCAATCCTGAGAAGGAAGAATAAAGCAGGGGGTATTTCGCTTCCCAACTTCAAGCTCTACTACAAAGCCACAGTAATCAAGACAATTTGGTACTGGCACAAGGATAGACCCAAAGACCAGTGGAACAGAATAGAGAGTCCAGATATTAACCCAAACATATACGGTCAATTAATATATGATAAAGGAGCCATGGATATATAATGGGGAAATGACAGCCTCTTCAACAGCTGGTGTTGGCAAAACTGGACAGCTACATGTAAGAGAATGAAACTGGATCATTGTCTAACCCCATACACAAAAGTAAATTCAAAATGGATCAAAGACCTGAATGTAAGTCATGAAACCATAAAACTCTTAGAAAAAAACATAGGGAAAAATGTCTTGGACATACAAATGAGCAACTTCTTCATGAACGTATCTCCCTAGGCAAGGAAACAAAAGCAAAAATGAACAAGTCTATATCTTGCTCAAATATCAAGCTCAAATGCTTCTGTACAGCAAAGAACACCATCAGTAGAACAAAAAGACATCCTACAGTATGGGAGAATATATTCATAAATGACATATCCAATAAGGGGCTGACAGCCAAAATGTATAAAGAGCTCACACACCTCAACAAACAAAAAGTAAATAATCCAATTAAAAAATGGGCAGACGATCTGAATAGACACTTCTCTAAAGAAGAAATTCAGATGGCCAACAGGCATATGAAAAGATGCTCCACATCACTAATCGTCAGAGAAATGCAAATTAAAACCACAATGAGATACCACCTCACACCAGTAAGGATGGCCAACATCCAAAACACAAACAACAACAAATCTTGGCGAGGATGTGGAGAAAAGGGAACTCTCCTACACTGCTGGTGGGAATGCAAATTAGTTCAACCATTGTGGAAAGCAGTATGGAGGTTCCTCAAAAAACTCAAAATAGAAATACCATTTCACCCAGGAATCCCACTCCTAGGAATTTACCCTAAGAATGAAGCAGCCCAGTTTCAAAAAGACATATGCACCCCTATGTTTATTGCAACACTATTTACAATAGCCAAGAAATGGAAGCAACCTAAGTGCCCATCAGTAGATAAATGGATAAAGAAGATGTGGTACATATACACAATGGAATATTATTCAGCCATAAGAAGAAAACAAATCCTACCATTTGCAACAACATGGATGGAGCTAGAAGGCATTATGGTCAGTGAAATAAGCCAGGCAGAAAAAGACAAGTATCAAATGATTTCACTCATATGTGGAGTATAAAAACAAAGAAAAAAACTGAAGGAACAAAACAGCAGCAGACTGACAGAACCCAAGAATTGACTAACAGTTACCAAAGGGAAAGGGACTGGGGAGGATGGGTGGGAAGGGAGGGACAAAGGGGAAAAAGGAGCATTATGATTAGCAGACATAATGTTGGGGGGCACACGGGGAGGGCTTTACAACACAGAGAAGACATGTAGTGATTCTATAGCATCTCACTACGCTGATGGACAGTGACTGTAATGGAGTATGTGGTTGGGACTTGATGATGGAGGGAATCTATTAACCATAATGTTGCACATGTAATTGTAGATTAATGATACCAAAATATTAAAAATTAAAAAATTAAAGTCTTTTGAAAAAAATATATAACTCCTAACATTTTTTAATAAAATTCCAATGATGATGCATCCCTGAATAAAGTTTAAGATTTATTTAACTCACAGTTTCATTCTAAGTTGCTGATATCTTGGTTTAATCTTGGCCAAATACTGACTTTTAAACTTGCCATTTAACAATTAGCAAAAATAGTTATTTAATGTATCCCTAATACAAGTGATCAATCTGGTAGTTTTCAGGGTTTCAGTTTTAGCTGTCGGCTTTCTGGTTCATGAACCAGACTCCACCAAGCCAGCATCAAAATGCACTCTGGGTTCAACCTTCTTTACCTTAAGGTACTTACAGTAAATCCACTGTTACTAACATTTACACTAGAAACCATAAGTCATTTTCAGTACTTTGATTTTTTACATTAATTTTCAAGATACTTCATTGCAAGGCAGAAATATAGTATAAGCATTTGATAATTTTCAAGAACTACCCTGGGCTATTAAAATGAGAGTAAGGAAAATGAAAATAATGTGGGTAAACAAATTTTAAAAAAAAAGAAATCCACAACAATACAGTTTAAAGATACAATGGACAAGAAAACCTCACTTATAACAAAAATACAAAATATCTAGGTTTAAAATTAACAAGAAATGTGCAAAATTTAAGAGGAAAACTCAAAAACACTCCCGAAGAACACAAAAGTCTTGAAAAATAGGAAGACATAGGAAATCCTTGAATAGGAAGAATCAACGTCATAGAAATGATTCTTCCCTAAATTTAATAAATATTGAATAAATTATCCCAGTAAAAATACCAATAGGCATTTGGACAGGAACTTGATAAGCTGATTCTAGAGTCGTATGCAGAAGTAAACAGGCAATAAGAACCAGGAAATCTCAGAGGAAAAAATGAGCCATGAGGGGCATGAGCCCAACCAGATTTTACATACTTGAGGGCCTCAACCACTGGAACTAATTAATATTGGTACAGTATTAATATTGGTGGTATTAACTCATGAATAGCGACTATCAATGGACGATAATAGAAAATTCAGAAATACATTTAGTACACAAGAGAGAAGTGTCAGCAGGATCAATATGGATTTTTTAGTAATCAGTGTTGGGGCAACTGGGTAAACATTTGGGGAACACCTCTTAATGATGAGGTCCAGACATCTCAAAAGAAAACACGGAGAACTTTGACTACTTGCTAGCAACAACAACAAACTTTTAAGAGGGGAAAAGCACACCATCAAAGTTGTTTAAAGAGACAAAGTAAAAGAAATATTTGCAACTCATCATGGACAAAGGGCTAATCTCCCTAATGTACAAAATGCTCCTAGAATGAAGAAAAAGATAAGTCCATGGGGAAAAAAATGGCAAAGAACATAAATAAGCAATTTACAGGAAAAAAAATGCAAATGGCCCTTAAGCTTTTGAAGATATTTGTCATTGTTTGCAACAGAAATGCAAATTAAAACAGTACTGAGGTCATTGTTAACTCTCAAATTGACCAAAATCCGAAAGTTTGACAACATACCCTGTTGCCAAGACTGTGGGAAGACAGGCACTTTCCTACATCACTGGTGAGACTGAAAATGGTACTGTTACCAATGTGAAGAATCTGGCAACATCATCCAAAATTACAAATGTTTTTACCTTTTAATCCACCAATCCTACTTCTAAGAATCTATCCCACAGACACAACCACTCATGTATAAGTTCAAGGTTATCCAGGAGAGTATTATCTGATTACAATAAGATTAGAAACAACCCTAGTGCCCACCAACAAAGGACTAAATTATGGTACATCCACACATTAGAATACCTTGCAGCTATGAAAGAAAAGATTGAGGAAGACTCCTTTGTCCTAATATGGCAGCATCTCTATGATAACTTAAATGAAAAACACGAGGTGTACTACAGGACACATGATATTCTACCTTTTGTAGAGAAAAGGGTAGAAATTATCACATATATTCATATGTGCTTATACACTTGACCCTCAAACAACACAGGTTAGGGTCAGAAACCCCTGCGCTTGCAGTTGAAAATCCATGTACAACATTTGACTCCCAAAACCTTAAACTACTAATAACCTACTGTTGACTACAAGCCTTACCAATAACATAAGCAACATATTTTGCATATGTATTATGTACTGTATTCTTACATTAAAGTAAGCTAAAGAAAAAATGTTACTAAGACAATCATAAAGAAGATAACATTTACAGACTGAATTTATCAAAAAAAATCCACATATGAATAGACCCACGCAGTTCAAACCAATGTTGTTCAAGGGCCAACTATATTCACGTAAAGAATACAGGAAGGACAAACAATTAACTCACAAAAGTGATTACTACACTGTCAAGGAGAAATGGATAGAGGGGGATGGGCTGTACCTTTTCAATACATCTTTTAAATTTGCTTTTATTTTGGCCCATATAAATGTATTGCCCATTCAAAAAAATTTTAATTGCAAAAGAGACTCAGGAAGGGTAAAACATAGGCAACACTAAACAATATATTAGTACAGGCTACATATACATGTTATAAAATTATAAATACTATTTGGACACTTACCAAATTTATTTTATTGTTTTTGTTGAATCCAACTTTAGTTCCTTTTTGGTCAGAGAACATTCTTTGCATGATTTCAATTTTTTAAAATTTAGTAAGACACGTTTTATGACCAGGCTTATGTTATATTCTGTAAAATGTCCAAATAGTACTTAAAAAGGATATGTATTTTGTTGTTATTGGGTAAAGTGATCTATAAATGGCAGTTAGGTTGAGCAGGTTGATGGTGTTGTTCCAAATTTCCTATAACCTTGCTGACATTTTATCTAGCTGTTCTCTCAGTTATTGATGGAAGGGTATAAAAGCATATTTCTCTCTTTATGTCTGTCAGTTTTTGCAGAGGCCTGTCCAGGCACCACCTGCAGACACCAGCTCCACAAACCAGCTGAACCTGAGAGGAGTGGGTGGGAGATTAAGAAAAACACCGAGATAGCAAGAAAGACACAGAAACCAAAGTTGGGATCAGGAAGTTCACTGACAGCCGGTGGCGGACAAGTGACGCAGTTTTATTTCTGAGCACAGCTTATATACACAGGCTCACAGTAATGTCATGTCTGGGTTGATCTCATATCCCGTGGCCTCAGTTCCGGTGACGTCACTTTTGGATCCAGCGATCTCACTTCCTCGGTGATATCACTTCTGGCCCTTCACAGGTTTTTGCTTCATGTGTTTTGGGACTCTCTTTTTAGGTGTGTATACATTCATTATTTTTATATGTTCCTGATGGTATTATGAAGTATCCCTCTTTGTCTATAATATTTCTTAAAGTCTATCTTGTCTGACATTAATATAATTAATTCAGTGCTTTTATGATTAGTGTTAGCTGGCATGTATTTTTCTATCCTTTTATTTTCAACCTATGTGTGTAAGTGGTTATATGTGTGTGTGCATTTTAATCTAAAACAGTGGTTCTCAGCTGGAGCAATTTTGCACCCCCCCATGTGACATTTCACAATAGCTGGAGAAATTTTTGTTATCATTACTGACATGTAATGGAAGAAGACCAGGGCTACTAAGGAACACTGTACAATGCACAGGTTGGCCCCCATAATAAACTATCCAGTCCAAAATTCCAATGATGTCAAGGTTGAGAAACTTTTATCGAAAGTATGAAAGTATGTGTCTTTTAGAGAGCATATTGTTGAACCTCAGGATTTTTTTCTAATGTAACATTGTCTGCCTTTTGATTGCATCATTTAGCCACATTTAATGGTTGGATTTATAACTGCCATATTTGGTATTTACTTTCTACATGTTTCATGTCATTTTGGTTCTTTGTTACTTTTTCACTGCCTCCTTATGTGCATGTGCACACATGTCCTTGCTCATTCACTAAATATATATTTGTGTATAATTTTAATTCCTTTTTATTATATTTTTGAGTTATTTTTTATTTTCATAGTGGTTGCTCTAGAGATTATAATAGTCATCTTAATCATAATCTATTTCAGTGTGTTGCTAATTTAATTCCAGTAAAATATTGAAACTTTCTTTGATTCTAGCTCCATTTCCACACACCTCCTTCATGCTAGTTCCTTAGAATGTCATCTATATATTCTATATACCCCAAAATACAGCATTATAAGTGTTTGATTCAGTTGTATGTCTTTTTAAAAGTTTAAAGAGAAGAAAATATATATTTATTTATTTATGAAGTTTTTTGTAGTTACTCCTGTCATTACATTTCCAGTAGGCTTTAGCTCCTTGTGCAGATTTGAGTTATTCTCCAGTATCATTTCTTTTTAGCCTAAAAGACCTCTTTTAGTATTTTTTGTAAGGCAGCTCTGCTAGAAACAAATTCTTTCAGTCTTTGTTTATCTGACATATAGGTGATGTGAGGTTTTTAATGCATATACTTAACATTTCAAATGTGAACAACTGTTGATCATAATTACCTCATCCCATCCTTTAGGCATACATTACCAAAACAAATCCAGTTTATACCCCAACACCTAGTTTCCTTTCCCCCAGAGTCTACTGACAGGGATACTAGTTCTTTCAATCCTGACTACACGGCTTTTCTCCTCCCTTCTGGACTGTATCTACGTATGCGATATGCTGCACACCAGAACAGGCATTCCATTTGAGGAAGGGCCTTCACGCTAGTCCTAAGCTTATATGCCCTCAGATCCATTTTCTGCCATTTCTTGATCTGCTGCATGTTGCAGGGGGGCAGGTAAGGAAAAACATTGGGGAGAGCCCCATAAACTACATTTGCAGGCCGTCTTCCAAGTGGCTTCCAGTTAGAGTCATCCAATGGGTGGCACTGGTAAAAGACTAGAGGGTGAGAGCAAAGAAGCCAGATTATGGCTGCCTCTCAGCTGGATGTGCATACACACTCAGACTCTCCCCCTCTCTCCTTTTGTCCCTCTGGGTCTGTCTGTCTGTCTGTCTATCTTTCTCTCTCTCTCAGGTAATGGCTATGCTATCTCCATGGCTGAAGGTCCCACCAGACAACCTTCCATCCAGGTCCCATGTCTCACTAGACAGGCCCCGCAGTGTTTCCAGTTCCTACCAGGTGACCTCATTCCTGAGCCCTGGTACTACTACCTTCTCCCTACATCAGCTCTAGGGGTAACAGTGGCTTCCTGATGTTGTTTATCTCTAGATTGCTTCAATGCACTCCTTTTGGCTTTTCAACTCTTCCAATGCCTTGGTTCACAGTTGTCTCCTACTGAACTACTTGCTTTTTTTTCCCGAGGGGACTGGGAGGACTTCATCTGGCACATCAGAGTTCCACCCTTTACCAGATTCCCCCACAATGGATAAAAATCACTACAGTATTACCGTCTTGTCTGTGTCTCTCTTCTGTGCCATCAGAAACATCCCGCACAACACTGCCACTGAAAGTAGACAATTCTCTCATTCACACCACTGAAGAGAATCACTCTAGCTCATTTACAGCCTACTCTGTTAATGAATGAATTGTTTCTTTCCCCAGTTCTCTCAGAACCAAAAATGTACAGCAGCCAACAGATTCCTAGACTAGAACAAGACAGTCCATGGTAGGCTTGTTGTAAATGTGTGTCTTTGTGTGTATAAACATATGTAACTGCATAAACACAGAGACACACATAAAGTCCACAGTCAAGGGAAAAAAACACCAAAAGCCAGAATGTGTGTGTATTGGGCTTACAATGACAAAAAAATGAACCAAAACCCTGTTATGGAATTAAGGCTTGCGTTTCCAGACAAGACAGAAAAGCAGGGACTGTATTTATATTCATGCTTGAAACAAAAACAAATATATGACATAATGTTTTTCAAGACAACAGACATTAGGCAGTGAATGGGGGAAAATGAGGTGAGCCATAAACTTGCTCCAGTAAGCTTTCCAAGTAAGTTTCCTAGCCTAAAAACAGGGAGGGAAACTGAGACACTTTGTCTAGCAGACTCCCTAAATTGATGAAGCTGAGCACCTGGATACAAAGGCAGCTAAAGTTCATAGGATAGAGTGCCAGAGAGGGGACCTGACCAGAGAGAATCCTGCAACCCCATAGAGGATATTTCCCTCAGGTATTCTGGAGATCAGCAAATCCATATGAGGGAAAAGAATAGCCTTAAAGGATTATGGAGAACAATACCTGACTACTGGGATAGTACCTGTCCCCACCAACCAGACTGGAAAATCTCACAATTCACACAGCATTGGATAGAATAGTCAGGATGGTCTTGCCTCAGTAGTGGGAATAATTAGAGCTAGAATAAACACTGCTTCAAACCTACCTAACAAATCATAAAAGCAAGACCCCAAAGGATCAAACCATTTTCAAGTAAATTAACTGCATCTAGGAACAAAGCTCAAGATGATCTATAGGAATACAAAAATGTCTAGCACCTAACAAGGTAAAATTAACAACATCTGGCATCCAACTAAATATTAGCAGGCATACAAAGAAACAGGAAAATGCAACACATAATTAGGAAGATAGTCAATCAATCAATAGAAATTGACCTGAAGTAGCAGAGAAGGGCATTAAAACAAATACTATGTTCCATATGTTCAAAAGTTAAACAGAGACTTGGAAAATTAAAAAATGGGACTTCTGAGCATAAAAACTACAATACCTTAGATGAAAAATACACCAGATGAGATTAATGGCAGATTACACATTACAAAAGGACAAATGGGTTAACTTAAAGGCACAGCAAAAGAACCACCCAAAATGAAACGCATGGGGAAAAAATCATCTAAATATATGTAAAGGCACCAATGAGCTGTGGAACAGCTTGAAGTAGTCTAATATACAGGTAACTAGAGACCCTGAAGGAGCAAAAGGAAGTATAGAAAACAATATTTGAAGAAATAATGGCCAAAACTTTTCCAAACTTAATGAAAACTATAAATCCACAAACCCAAGGAACGAAATGAATCCCAAACACAATAAACATGAAGAAAACTACAACAGGGTAAATTATAATCAAATTGTTCAAAACTAGCAATAAACAGAAAATCTTAAAAGAAGCCAGAGGAGAAAGACAAGGATTTCTTGTCAGAAACAACATAAGCAAAAAGATGATGGAGCAAGAAATGGAGAAGAGGAAAAGAAAATAAGCCTAGACTTCTATAGCTAGTAAAAACATTCACATATTCAAAAATGAAAGAATTTATCAGCAGCAGCCCATACTGTAAGAAATGTTAAAGCATATCCTCCTGGCAGAAGGAAAATGATACCATATGTAAATAAGCACTGGAATGAAGAGCAGTAGAAATGATATGTGTGCATGTATATGTGTGTATGTGTGTGTGTGTATTATATATATGTGTATGAGTTTATTTATATATGTATGTGTGTATATTTATATATAAAATGAGTTTAAACTGCATGGGTTCACTTATATGTAGATTTTTTTCAATAAATACAGCACAATACTATAAATGTATTTTTTCATCCTTACAACTTCCTTAACATTTTCTTTTTTCTAAATTATTTTAAGACTATGGTACATAATACATATAACATACAAAATGTGTGTTAGTTAAATGTTTATGTTATCAGTAAGGCTTCCAGTCACACAGCAGGCTATTAGCAGCTAAGTTTTCGGGGAGTCAAAAGTTGTATGTAGATTTTCAACTACATGGGGGTTGGTACCCCTAACACCCAAGTTGTTCAAGGATCCAACTGTATTACTATTACATATGTAAATATGTGAGTTTTCCCTTATTATTTAAATGCCTTTAAAAGATAGCTGTTAAAACAAAAAGTAACAGCAATGGATTGCAGAGTTTATAATATGTGAAAGTAAAATGCATAGAAAGAATAACATAAAGGCTTAGAAGAAATGGAAATATCCTATTATAAATCCTTATGTTAAATGTGAAGTGGTATAATGTCACTTCAAGGTAGACTGTGGTAAGTTAAAGATACATACTATAAATCTTGAAGCAATGACTAAAATAACAAGACAGTAAGCTATGGTTAATAAGCTATAAGAAAATAAAATGGATTTAAACAATACTTGAGTAATCAAAAAGAAGGCAAAAAATAGGAAAACAGAAAAGAGAACACATGCGACAAGATAAAAACAAATAGCAAAATCACAAATTCAAACTAACCAGACCAATAATAAAATGTAAATGGACAAAACACCCTAATAAAAGGCCAAGATTATCAAATCAGATTTTTTTTGTAAAAAAAGCAAGACCCAATTACATGTTGCCTACAAGAAAATCACTTTAAATATAAAGATATAAACAGATCAAAAGTAAAAGAATGCCCAGCAATTCCACTCATAGGCATATACCCAAGAAAAATGAAAGTATATGTTCAAAGAAAAACATATCCACACAAAAACTCTTACACAAAAGTCTGTAAAAGCATTATTCATAATAACCAAAAAGTGAAAATAACTCAAACTTCCATCAACTGAAGGGATAAAAAATACAGTATATTCACACAGTGTAATAGTATTCAGCTGTAAAGTAAAATGAAGTATTGATACATGTTACAATAAGAAATAACCTTGAAAACATTATCCTAAGTGGAAGAAGCCAGTCATAAAGGACCATATATTGTACAATTATGTTTATAGGAAATGTCAAAATAGGCAAATCTATAGAGACAGAAAGTAGCCTTGCAGTTGTCTAGGGCTAGAATGGTTGGGGGGAAATGGGACAAGATTGTTAATGGATACAGGGTTTCCTTTTCGCATGTTGAAAATATTTTTAAATTGATTGTGGTGAATAATTGATAGAACTACATAGAAAATCATTAGTAACACAAAATATTTTAACAGAACAGCTAAATCAATTTTGAAAAAGAAGAATAAAGTCGGAGGACTCACACTATCCAATTGTAAGAACCATTATAAAGCTCAGTAAGCAAGATGGTGTAGTATTGGCAAAAACCTAGATACAGATATCAGTGGGACATAATAGAGAGTCCAGAAATATATCCACCCAAATATGGGCAATCAATTTTGAAAAAAGTTACAAAGATAATTCAATGAATAAAAGATCATCTATTCAAAAAAAATGTTGGAACAATTAAACATCCATATGTAAAAAAAAATGAACCTCAACTTAAGGTTTCTCATACATTTTATAAAACTAACTCAAATCACAAATCTAAATATAAAATTCAAAACCATAAAACCTTTGGAAGAAAACCTTCACCTGAAGTTAAGCAAGATTTTTACACATGACAGCAAAAACACAATCATTAAAAGAAGTTGATAAATTAGACTGCACCAAAACTTAAAATTTTTTCTACAAAAGACACTGTTAAGATAATGAAAAATAAGCTACAAATTGGAAGAGCATATGTGCAAATAAAATATCTAACAAAGGACTTGCATCCAGAATATATAAAGAACTCTCAAAACTCAAAGAAAACAAATAATACAATCAGAAAATGGACAGAATTCAGCCATAAGAAGAAAACATATCCTACCATTTGCAACAACATGGATGGAGCTAGAGGGTATTATCCTCAGTGAAATAAGCCAGGCAGAGAAAGACAAGTACCAAATGATTTCACTTATCTGTGGAGTATAAGAACAAAGAAAAAACTGAAGGAACAAAACATCAGCAGACTCACAGAACCCAAGAATGGACTAACAGTTACCAAAGGGAAAGGGACTGGGGAGGATGGGTGGGAAGGGAGGGATAAGGGGGGAAAAGGGGTATTATAATTAGGACACATGGTGTAGGGCGGGGCACATTGGGAAGACAGTATAACACAGAAAAGACAAGTAGTGATTCTATAGCATCTTACTATGCTGACGGACAGTGACTATAATGGGGTATGTGGTGGGGACTTGATAATGGGGGGAGTCTAGTAACCATAATGTTGCTCATATAACTGTACATTAATGATACCAAATTTTTTTTTAAAAGAAATAAAAAAGAAAATGGACAGAGGACTTGAACAGCCACTTAACCAACAAGGATATGTGAATGGCAAATAAGCACATGAAAAGATGTTCAACTTAGGGAAATGCAAGTTAAAAGCACAATGAGAGGTTCCGGGAAGATGGTGGCGTGAGCAGAGCGGTGGAAATCTCCTCCCAAAACCATATATATTTATGAAAATACAACAAATACAACTATTCCTAAAAGAGAGACCAGAAGATACAGGACGACACCCAGCCTGCAGCTACACCTGAGAGGACTTGGCACCTCGCGAAGCAGGTAAGATATGGAGCCACGACCTGGCGGGACCCAAGCACACCCCCACCCTAGCGCACTGGCAGGAGGAGAGGATTCAGAGCGGAAAGGGAGTGGAAGCACAGGCCCACCAAATAACCAACCCTGGTGATCTGTGCCGGAAGCACTGACACACTTCACGCAGTGTATCGCAGATTGGAGAGACAGAGATGCAGGATCCAAGATGGCAGGTCCACTCAGCCAGCTCCCCGGGAAAAAAGAAAGCACATGCTTTTTTAGGGGTCTTAAAGTGACAGGGGCCCAACGGAGGAGCAGGATCGTCCCAGCGCACTCAGCCAAGCAGGCTGGGAGTCCTGGGAAATTTCAGACCACTTGGACTGTGGCTAGGAAAAGCAGTCGCACCAAGACTTCCCACAGAAATCAGCAGCCACCCATTCGTTCTCTCCCTGGCCAGAGTCACAAAGGGCCCAGCGGAGCGGCATGGCCCGGTGGAGCGGTGGAGGCTATGGAATACTGGAGCAGCAGCACTACCTACAGCATCCTCACAGAAACTACACCTGGGCAGGAGTTGTTATTTTTTTCTCTTTTTTCCCTTTCTTCTTTTTTTCTTCTTATGAACACTTCTATCGCCATGAAAAGACAGAATAATATGGTACAAACAAAGCTTACCCAGAGAACCCCAGAGAGGGAGCCTGATGGGATGGACATGCACAATCTTCCTGAAAAAGAATTCAGAATTAAAGTCAAAACCATACTGATGGATCTACAGAGAAATATGCAAGAGCTAAGGGAGTAAGTGAGGGAAGTAAGGAAAGACAATGCAGAGATGAGACAAGTGGTCGACGGGCTTAGCAGCAGACTGGAAGAGATGCAAGAGACAGTTAATGGAATAGAAATCAGAGAACAGGAATACAGAGAACCTGATGCAGAGAGAGATAAAAGGATCTCTACGAATAAAAGAATATTAAGAGAACTATGCAACCAATCCAAACGGAACGATATTTGCATTATAGGAGTGCCAGAAGAAGAGAGAAAAACAGGGATAGAAAGTGTCTTTGAAGAAATAATTGCTGAAAACTTCGCCAAGCAGGGGAAGGAAATAGTCATTCAGACCATGGAAGCCCACAGATCTCCCAACACAAGGGACACAATGAAGAAAACACCAAGACACAAATAATTAAAATGGCAAAGATCAAAGATAAGGACACAGTATTAAAGACAACTAGAGAGAGAAAAATATCACCTGCAAAGGAAAATTCATCAGACAATCATCAGACTTCTCAACAGAAACCTTACAGGCCAGAAGAGACTGGCATGATATATTTAATGTAATGAAACAGAAGGGCCTCGAACCAAGAATATTGTGTCCAGCACGATTATCATTTAAATTGGAGGGAGGGATTAAACAATTTCCAGACAAGCGAAAGCTGAGGGAATTTGCCTCCCATAAACCACCTCTTCAGGATATCTTATAGGCACTGCTCTAGATGGAAGCACTCCTAAGGCTAAAAAGAGGTCACCAGAGAAAATAAAATCATAGCAAAGAAAGCAGATCATCCAAATACTAACTAAAGGCAAAGAATAAAACACCTGGTATATAAAGAATGGAGGAGGAAGAATAAGAAGGGAGAGAAATAAAGAATCATCAGACTGGGTTTACGATAACTTAACAATAAAGTTAAGTTAGACTGTTAGATAGTAAAAAAGCTACCCTTGAACCTTTGGTAACCACGAATCTAAAGCCAGCAATGGCAATAAGTACATATCTGTCGATAATCACCCTAAATGTAAATGGACTGAATGGACCAATCAAAAGACACAGAGTTACTGAAAGGATAAAAAATCAAGACCCCAGCATCCATTTTTGATTAAAACTCTCAACAGAATGGGTATAGATGGCAAGTGCCTCAACATCATAAAGGCCATATATTACAAACCCACAGATAACATCATACTTAACAGCGAGAAGCTGAAAGCTTTTCATCTAAGATCGGGAACAAGACAGGGGTGCCCACTCTCTCCACTGTTATTCAACATAGTACTGGAGGTCCTAGCCACGGCAATCAGACAAAACAAAGACATACAAGGCATCCAGATTGGTAAAGAAGAAGTCAAATTGTCACTATTTGCAGATGA
>JAQQAC010016209.1:38275285-38290611 GCA_029783875.1 Phataginus tricuspis
AGTTACCAAAGGGAAAGGGACTGGGGAAGAAGGGCGGGAAGGGAGGGATAAGAGGGTAAAAGGGGCATTACGATTGGCAGGCATAGGGTGGGGGGGCTTGAGGGGGACTGTACAGCTCAGAGAAGACAAGTAGTGATTCTCATCTCACTACACTGATGGACAGTGACTGTAATAGGGTTGGTGGGGGGGACCTGATGAAGGGGGTAGTTTAATCATCACAATATTGCTCATGTAATTGTAGGTTAATGATACTAAAATAAAATAAATTGTAAAAAAAAAAAAAAGAATACTTTGCACAAATCCCACATAATATTTCTTCTAATCTGTAACCAGAATTTGGTCATATGACCACATCTAACTGAAAGAGAGGCCAGGAAATGCAGTGTTTTCACTGCACAGAAGTATGCTAAGCTAAAAATTAGGGTTCTATTAGGAGGATGAAAGGGAGAATGGATACTGGGAGGTAACCACAGTCTCAGCCACATCTAGTTAGTTCTACACTCAACACAGACACTGGAGTATGGGGACAAAGCCCCAGCTAATATAAAACGGTTTCTTGGTTTTTTAAAATACTTTGGGCATAGATTTCCCTTGGAGACCTCCAGGAACCAGGTAATGGGGCAGGATTCAGCTTCTGGTCTATCCTGGCCAAATACATCCTGAACCATAATGATCTCATCCTTCAGTAGATCCCCACTTACCAATTTCAAACGTATGATCCTAAACAAATGAGGTCCTAGGCCTAACTTTCAATTTCTTCATGTGGCAAAATGAGACCAATAATACAGTCTTCGTACATTTGATGTGAAGGTTAAATGGCTTAATGTATGCTAACACAGTGCCTGTTATAGCTATAATAGCAGGTGCTCAGTAAACAGTTGCTACTTTTTCTACATTTAATTACAAACAACAAAGTGAATGTATTTAAAAGGTGAAAATTTAAATATTCTATAGCAGTGAGTTTCAAACTTGCCCTTTAAAAAAAAACCTGATAATGTACTGAAACACAGATTTCTGGGCCCCATTCTGAGACATTCCAAGTAAATCTGGGGCCACACCTACTATTTCTAACAAGTTCCCAGGTAATGCTGATAGGTCTATTGAAATAACTTCATAAATTCAAGATAAATGCTCTCTTCAAACTGGATTGCTCAAAAAATTCAGTTTATCAACAACCACCAACAACAACAAGAACCCACATGCATATCCTACTACATCAAATACTGCATCAGAGGATTGTCCAGATGCTCTCCAAACCTGTTCTTCCTCAAGCTAGACTATACATTTCCCTGCCTCCCTTCCAGTAAGATGTGGCCTCCGAATCACATTCTGTCCAACAGAAACCTGAAAAGCAATGTGCAACATTTCCAGGCTCAGTACATAAATCTTCCCTATATGATACTCTTTTTTCTTCCCCACTCATTGGCTGGAGAGGGAGGACTCCAAAACCCTAAGGGATGGGAAGCCACCTGGTCCCTGAATCACCACATGGAAAGTCACCTGCCAGACCACTGCGCTGTCCCATTACATGAGTAAAAAAACTGAATTTTCTTATATTAGGCCACAAATGTGGGGTTAGTCTGTTTGAACATCTAGCATTACTCTAGTACATTTATCCACATTGATTAAAAGCTAGATAACATGCTTTAACCAAAAGAGAAAAGTCTCCTAACGTATACTGTCTTGTAAATAGAACAGAGGCAATTTTTCAAGACATGTGAACTTAAAAATAGAACTAAAAATAAATTAAAGTTACTGGTTCTCATGTAAGCCTAACATCATCTCATGTAAACTAATGTCAAACAGCATTACTCAGTGTCAAAAAGAGTTTAATGAGAGTAACACACAAGTTGTATATAGTATCACCTGTGTAACCTTTCAGGCAGGAAGGTTAACAGGTTACCAGCTAACAGGTTAACAGGGAGGTTAATGTCTTCTCCAATCTTCTATTTTAATGAAAATTTCAAGACATACAAAGAAGCTGAAAGAAGAATATAAAACATACCCTTTCACCCACCACCCAGATTTAACACTTGCTAGTATTTTGCTGTATTTGTTTTCTTTATATATGTGGTGTTTTTTGACTGAATCTTTTGAAAGTAAGTTGCATGCATTAAGACTCGTACACTTCACCCCTAAATACTGAAGCCTGCATCTCCAAAGAATAAGTATATTCTCCTATATAACCTGAATGATCACATCTAAGAAAAATAACAGTAATTTCTAATATCATCTAATACCAATTCCACATTCTAACATCACTGATTGTCCCCAAAACATTTTTTAGAGCTCATTTTCACGAACAAGGAGCCAATCAAGTATCCTGTGCCACATTCGGCTATGTCTCTTTGGTCTCCATTAACAGAACACTGTCTGCTCAGGCTGCTAGAACAAAATACCACAGACTCAGTGACTTAAACAGCAGACATTTATTTCTCACAGTTCTGGAGGCTGAGAAGTTCAATATCAAGGTGCTGGCAGATTCAGTGTCTGGTTAGGTTCCTTTTCCTGTCTTGTAAATGGCTGCCTTCTTGCTGTGTCCTCACATGGTAGAAAGTGGGGAGAGCTCTGGTCTCTTCCTCCTCTTATAAGAGTACTATTCCATCAGGGAGGCTCCACCCTTGTGAACTCATCTAAACCTAATTACCTCCCAAAAGACGCACCCCCAAATATCATCACATTGGAGATTAGGGCTTCAACATAGGAATCTGGGGGAGGGAAAGGTGACAGGGACACAATTCAGTCCATCAGGAACATTATCCTGCCTTTTTGTTTCCTTTGACATAGACTTTATGAAGAAAGCAGGACAAACATCTTATAGATTGTTCCATATTTTGGCTACGTCTAATTTTTTTCACATTGTATTTTAGAACTTGTTTCTCTATCCCCTGTGTTTCCTGCAAACTGGAAGATGTGTCTAAAATCTCAATTTGATTCAGATGAACATTTGGAGAATGAATACTACATAAGCAAAATGATATACTTCCTACTGCATCACGTCAGGAGGCACATAATACCAGAGAGTTCAACAAGGAGCAAGGAAAATTTGATGACTTGGCTATAAGATCATGACTGCCAGACCCTTTCACTGTAGAGGTACCTTCTTTCCTTCGTGATAGGCAAGTAAGCTGTGGGATGATACTCAGCGCCGTGCAAGTACCATGTTCCCAGACAACCTCTCACCTATGGTTCTGGATGGAGCTCACTGAAAATCCTTGTCTGAATCGATTATCATTAGGAGCTGTTAAATAGTGATTTTCTAATTATATCATTCCAAAAAGGTTAATTTGTGAAAAGTTCTAAGAAAAGCTTTCAGGAAATTTCATTTTTCTCATTTTAAGACACATTTCACTTCCATTTGTAACTTTTCAATAACTAAAAGTATTCTTTAGGCCCAGAGATTTTTAAAAAGAGCATCTTAACATCCAAGGGAAATGCCACCTAAACACATAACTACAACTAACTACAGCCTCCTATTTCTAATGTGTATTTTGCTACAGAAAAGTTGTTTGCATTATTTTTAAATAGAGTTTCAACTGTGAAGGTAATATTTCAATGTTACAGAAATTTCAGGCCATTCTGAAGAGTATAAAAGGAAAAGTAACATCTCCCCTCCCTCTCGTCCAACAAACTGGTCCCACTCCCAAAGGATAACCATTGCTAAGTTTGTGTATCCTTCCAGAGGAGCACACATGCCATGTAGAAGTATATACACACCATGTTTCTATATATACATTACATAATGTAATATATACATTTGATATGAAGGTTAAATGGCTTAAAGCATGCAAGATACTTAACACAGTGCCTGCAACAGTATATATATACACATTATATAGCATATATATATAATGTATATATTACATTATGTATATATACATATACAAAGAATAAATGAGATAATATTATACATACTGTTCTATGCCTTGTTTTTTCCACAACAGTATGTGTGGACAACTCCCCTAAAAAGACATCTCAAAACACCTCTTTTTACTGGCTGTATATTGTTCCTTAGTGGGAATGTGCTGTAATTTAACCAGTCCCTTCTTGATGAGTACTGCAACTTGTTTCTGCTGCAACAAATATTGCTGTGTAACACAATGTGCTAGCGTGAGTATTTTTGAAGGATAAAGTCCAAGAATTTAGAGTGCTGGATAAAACAGTAGGGTAGGCATGATATGAATTTCTTCTAGGTATTAACAAATAGCCCACCAAAAAAATTACAGTTCTCCTCAGCTCTACTAACTATATCTTAATGCATTGCAAAATTACAGCAGGCCTTTACTGAACCAACCTCAAGGATCAAAGCTGGCCAAAAAATCACAGAATCTGAAGGGAGAATGAGAACTAATATTTTACCAAGTGTTCAAGTACCAGACACTGCTCTTGACTGACTTACAGTATCTTGATAATACAATAATTCTGTGAGGTCAGTGACACTGTCTCTATTTTTGAAAAGCAGAAACTAAGGTTCAGAGAGCTTACCCAATATTATATAGCTTTCAAAGTAACAGGGTCAGCATTTGAACACAGAGAATCTGGTCCTCAAGTGAGACCATATGGAGCTGCCCCAAACTGGGGCCAAAGTGAGGGGCTCTTAAAAACACAAGGGCTCCCGACTGACCAGGAAGACAGTGGTTCCAAAATGTTAATTTCATGTTACTGCACCGAGTCATATTTTCCCCCTGCAGACTTTGCCTATGAGCCCACCCTCAGGCTGTGCTTAGCAGTCAGCTCCAACAAAGCAACAATGAGCCCCCCGCCACAGAACCTGGACACGCACTTGGAAAGTTGACAGGCGTGGAGGCAGGGGGAGCTAGAAACAGGTGGGTAGGCTACCATAGCCAAGTTAGGTATTTTGGACCCATATCAGCTGTCACAAAAACATTATGGGGGAAATGGAACTACTGTGCACAGGAGAGAGAACCACAATTAGCTGACACAGTCTGTTTACACGGCCTTTCCCGGCCTCGAACACTTGCTATTTCTGCTGCCCAGACATGCTGGGCCTGGTAACTTTAGGATTCACTTAATCACGCACAGAGCCAGACAGCCGGGAGCTCCTGTCCCTGACCAAACAGGTGCCACTGGTGCTAGGTAGGTGTCTTGCCCACTGCTGTGAAGCTCCCATCACAGGGGCCAGGGGGGCTGCAGGGCTGCTTTCAGCTTCC
This sequence comes from Phataginus tricuspis, assembly GCA_029783875.1. Lineage (NCBI taxonomy): Eukaryota > Metazoa > Chordata > Mammalia > Pholidota > Manidae > Phataginus > Phataginus tricuspis. The sequence goes on from JAQQAC010016209.1 coordinate 38,280,457, forward strand.
CGGAGGAGTCTGATCCGGGGCCACCTGCCCTTTTAGGTGTCTGAACCTGTTGTCAGAGAGGAGTGCTTATAACTGTCCCTTGATGGGAGGGGAAGTCCTTTTCCATTCAAATGCTCATCATTCACAGTGTGTCTCTTACTGCCCTTTGGTCCTTTGCACCCAAACAAGTCTTATTATGGGATCTATTTGTGCATACCACTCCTAATTCAACATCAACTCTTCTGGGGATAATGGGATAAAAAGGAGAGAGGGGAAGAAAGGAAAATCTCTTCCCTTTCCCTGTTTTTGTCTCCATTCCAGGCACAGGGCTCCAGAAGTTCCATGGGTACATTTAACCAACTGAAAGGTCACAGATATTTGATACCATAATGTGATTTAAATAGACAGAAGTGGGCATCAAAGTGGATGATTTGAGGAGCATCTTAAAATGCCATCGTGAATGCCACAGAATGGAGGCATGGACTCACTGTTAGGTGATTCCACTTTCATGGAGCAAAAATCGAAAAGCATGAAAGGGTATAAAGTGATGTCTCCCTCCCACCCCTACATCACAGCCACCTAGTTCTTCCCCCACAAGGGAACCAATGGTACTAATCTATTGCATGTCCTTCCAGAGATATTTATGTTTATACCAGGAAATATATATGTGTGTGTGTGTATATGCAAATATATATGTATCACAATATGTTTTCATATATTACTATATATATATCACTAATATATATCACTATTTTAAATATTTTAATATTAAATATCCCTCTCAGATTAAAGTGCTACTTAAATATTTTTAAAGGGGTAGAGATTATATTTTCTTTTAATTTCAAAGTAGAGAGTTTTGAAATTCACAGTTGAACTGTCACTCATAAAAATTTACCAGCACTTAAAAGGTAAAACATTTACCCCCAGAAATCATATTAGGTACCCAGCACACAGCAGATGCTTAACAAATGTTTCCTTAGGTCTTTTTGTTCTTTATTACTCAGAGGCAACAGGATAATTACTCACTTCCTCTATTGATATCAAGAAATGAAATCTGATTTCTTACTGTTAACAAAGAGAAGTCCTGAAAATCTGTACTGCACTCACTGAAGGGTTCAAAGATTTTCATACTGATTGTTTAAAATTAGAATCCCCATCCCAATAGTCTTCAGGATATAATGAATAATTAACTAATCAAATGACTATTATTAGAGTTCAGATTTGGTGAGGGGGTTGAAAAAGAAGACTAAATATCCCGAAGAGAAAGAGAGAAATGGTTTTTCACAATTATGCACAATCCACACTGAAATATCAAAATTTGGCATAACCTGGGACATCACATATTGACAAACTAAATTTCTTGGTACATTTCAAAGCACAGTAAAACCCAAAGGCAAAGAACAAAATTACACAGGATGGTATAAGATGATGTTTCCTTTTCTGAACAATCAACAATTAAACCACATTTTGGGAACACAAAATGAAACAGCACACTGCAGTATGGCCCCAGTGACTACAAGATTAAGATGAGTTTAAAAAGTACATCTCAGCAAAGGAAAATTCCACTGTTGTTTTTAAGCCTTAAGAAAAAGGTGACTGAGCGCCTAAGAACATGGAGTACTCCTCAGAAAATATATTTTTAAATCTCCGTTTATTTTCCATGCACTTGAGCATGTACTTAGGAGCCTGTCAAATCTACCTTCTAAAAGTATTTCACATCGTACTTCAATGAATTGGATCTAGGGGCTATAAAATAAAAATATTTTCATGGCTATCTACATACATATAAAGGCAATCTTCATTTGCATTATGGCTTGGAGACAATTGCCAGAAATGACAACATGTTTCATTGCCTGGTCTATCTTCTCAAGAAACCTCCTATCTTACCGGCAGCCCTGGCCTCAGTCATTTGTCACCGACTGACACAAACCACGGAGCTCAAGAATGGCTAGGTATCGAGGCCAAAGTTTGTGTTCACATCTGTAATTTGCAATAACCAAACTCAGTTTTAGACCTGTCCTGTTTCAATTTAAGATCTGTTTTGGCCACTACCTCTTTAAAGCTACAGGGCTCCCAAAGGTACTTCATTACATTGGTGGCCATGAGCCCAGAGGTGTCAACAACCAATCAGGAACCCTAAGCCGCAAGGCAGAGAGCCAAGGGTAATTTTCACATTAAAAATTAAGGTGTCTGTTTTCTATTCTCTATCAGGGAACCCTGAATGGAAATTGAGTGAAGAGATCCCTCCAGCATAAGTGAAGAAGTAAAATGTTCCCTATTGGGAATAGCCATGAAGTCGGCTCATGTATTTCACATGAGGATGACAACCTGGGTTTTAACTCCACCAAATTCAATTCAAAACAAGAATACTTGGTTCCATTTTGGAGTCATGGTGGGCAGAGGAATCAGGAGTGTGGGAGGAAGAGGGATGATCAGGTTATGACTAACTGACATCCATGTAATATAACCTTAAGATTTGTGCCGACCACTGTGCAGGTAACACAGCCTATGCCATTAAATCCAGAAAAGGATGATGGCATCAGCCCACCCTTCACAACAAAAGAAGGCTCACTTCAAATTAAAACCACCACTTTACCTCTTTATACACATATAAACGTGTCTTCAAAGTAGCATCCCTGTCACAGTCTGAGGAATACAAACACTCCTTTTCACCTCGAAAGGCACAAAACTGGGTATACCTTACCACCCGGACATAAGGGTGGGAAGGGGGAGCACCTCCCCAACTAGGCCTGACAGGCTGGTGTACCACTCTGGGCCCTGGAGCACCTCACCTTTTCACAGCGCTCTATGTTCCCATTTTATTAACAAGAGACCCCGGAACACAATTCTCAGAAGTGGGCGACCACCCGTGTTGGCCACGGATGTGGCATCCACCAGGCCCCGTCAGCCCATACCCCAGCCGAGAAACCCTCACTGCAGCCTGCCCCCTGGGGTGGCGCTGTCCCCTGAGAGAGCACCACGTCCTGCCGTGGCACACACACCCTGTTGAGCTAAAATGGGGCGGAGGCCGGAGGCGCGATGCGGGACGAAACCAAGACAGAACCGAGAGACATAACCTGCCACTTCCGTGCCTTTCGTTTTTCCAGTCCCTCGATGGAGAAAGATTGAAATGGGGTGGAATTCTTTTTAATGATAATAGGCAGAAAATGAAGACGACCTTGGGGACCAACACCGTCGCAGAGGGAAACGGAAAGGAAATGAAACACGTTGGCAAGTGAAAGGGGAGCCTGGCGCGGCGTCGAGGGTGTCGGGGGTGGTGGGCGCGGTAGGGGTGCTCACCGTAGATCATGGCCAGCCCGGTCTCATGCAGGAAGCGCACCCGGCGGTGCTTGAAGAGCCAGATGGTGAGGATGGTGAGCGTGAGCAGCAGGATGAAGGTGAGTAGGCTCACGCTGTCTTGACGGTGGCTCTCCTCAGCCTCCTTCTCAGTGGCGAGCTCCTCCATGGCGCTGCTGTCCTCGGCCGCCGCCCCTGAGGAGGAGGCCGCGGCAGCGACACGCAGCCCCCGACCCAGCAGCAGCGGCAGCAGCGGCAGCAATTGCAGCAACAGCAGCAGCCGCTGTGGCAGCGCCCGGGCCGCCCGCTGCGGGCCAACCCTCGCCGCGTCACCAGGCTCCGTGGCCCCGCTGCTGCCCGAACCTCCTGCCTGAAGGGACCAACAGCGCGCGGTCTGCAGGTTCTCGCGGCGTCGCCCACCAGCCCGAGGGGCCGCAGCCGCCGCAGCTCTTGGTCGCGCTCGCGCCGGGCCGGGGCCGCGCAGGGAGCCGCGCGTGGGGGAGGGGCGGGCGCAGTGCGCAGGATCCCCAAGCACCGCCCCCCGCTCGCGCACCTGTCCGGCCCCCTCTGCGTTGCGCCGCGCGCCGAAGCTGGTATCCGCTCGCCCCTCTACCCCTGCGCGCGGCCCTTGGCCCCTCGCCTCGCTGCGCTCCTCACAGCGACCTGGCGCACCTGGCCAGGCCATCTGGGGTCGCGTGACCCGTTCCTGGGCAGTCGCCGCCGCGCTTCCCAGATGCGCCGCCAGAGGTCGCCCGTCCCCGGCGGGAACATAGGCTTGGATTCGTATGTGGTGCGGTCTCTAGCCCTGTCTCTGGGGCTACCGCCAAGTGTTTGATCTCAGGCCGGTGTTACGCAGCTCTGGGCCCAGTAAGGCGGGAGGCCACGAAGCCACGTTAATCCCTACACCTCTCTTTCCATACCTCTCACAGCGCCTTCCAGCTCTCGAGGCTCCCCCAGAATCTGCCAAATCTCTGCTGTAGTCTGTCCCAGAGTAAGGACTGGTAAGGGGTTGGACTTGGGGAATAGACTAACTTCTTATTTTGGACTGTGTGACTCTCTTGGGAAAGAAGGTTGAACCAAAGGAACTGAAGACTTGCCATTCCAGGTAGATGAGCCGCAGATGATCCTGGGGGTAGCGGGAGATTACCCTTGTGGCGCTTTTATGTTGACCTCGTAGCCCAGGGAGTCTTTGGATGATTCATAGAACCAGGCTCAGCTCTGGGAAAATTTTTAAAGTAGACTCTGGAGGATAAAGCCTCTTGGAGAAAATCTTCAGCAACTAGAATTTTCAATCCACCTTGTTCCTCTGATCAAGGAAGAAAAGAGATCATTAATCACTGAACTCTCTGTGCCTAGTACTGTGCTCAATAGTGTTTACTGAACCACTCTGAAATCCATATCAACTGCCCAGTTTTCTCTCCCAGAGGAGTTTGCACTTTTAAGAGGATTTTTTGAAAAAAGTAATACTGAACTAAAAGGAGTAATAATCATAAGGTAGAGATGGCATTAGGTAGGAAAAGATACCTGGAGCACTGCAGCCTTCCTTTTGGTTTCCATTTAGGTGAACACTCTGCCAAGCTGCTTAGTAGCTTCTTTACAGCAGGGGAATCTCTTCATTTAAATTTTAGCTAGCGTCTCTCCCTATTCCTCCAGACCATCATCCAGGTCCTGCAAAAATCCATATACCTTGAAGTTCCATTCAGGTTCGCAATGAAACTGCAAGCGCTAAGAACCTGGCTGGTCACAGAGAAGTTATACAACAACAGGAAATTGATCTAATTTCTGGAGACCCACTAAAATCCATGTTTGCTGAAAACTGGCCATATTGATAGTAATATTTAATATTACACCCTGTTGGGCTCCTAAAAGTTCAGGATAGAACTTGTCTCTATAGCCCACATGTAAGACAACTCAAGAACTACCTTAAAATTACAGGCTTCTTAATACTAGTAGCAAATTGTATTTTCAAAAAATGCCTGCAATCATATTTCCAATCCCACTCTTCCAGAACCTTGCCACCTCCCCATCAAAAGGTGGCATGTATGTTCCCTCCCCCTTGAACATAGGTAAACCCTTGCTACTGCCTCGCATAATAGGATGTGGCAATAGAGACTGCACAACTTGTGAAGTGAAGTTAAAAGAGGCATTCTAGTCCCTACCTGGCCCACTTTCATGCTCTTGCTCTCCATTCACTTTGAAGCCCTGAGTCTCCATGTGAGAAATCTACACCACAATGAGAGATTACATCACACCTGTTAGGCTGTCATCAAAAAGACAAGAGATGCCGACCAGTGTCTGAAGAAAAGGGAACCCTTGGTTGGAATGTAAATTGATGCAGCAACTATGGAGAACAGTATGGAGCTTCCTCAAAAATATTTAAAATGTAACTACCATATGACCCAGCAATCCCACTGTTTATATATATATATATATCCAAATGAAATGAAAACAGGACCTTAAGATCGATCTACATTTCCATGTTTATTGTAGCATTGTTCACAATAACCAATATACTGAAACAACCTGAGTGTTCATCAACAGATGAATGGATAAATATCTTTTTTTTCTGAATATATATATGGATATGTATAATGGATACGTGTGTGCATATATATATATATATATATTTACATACATACATAGAATATTCAGCTATGAGAAAGAGGGAAATCCTGCCATTTGTGACAGTAGAGATGGGTCTTAAGGTCATTATGCTAACTGAGTAAGTCAGACAGAGAAAAACAAATACTGCATGACCTCATTTATATGTGGAATCTAAAAAAAGTCAAATTCATAGAAACAGACAGTAGAATGGTGGCTATCAGGGCCTGGGGGGTGGGGGAAATGAGATGTTAGTCAAAGAGCACAAACTTCCAGTCATAGGATGAGTAAGTTCTGGGGATCTAATGCACAGCATTGTGATTATAGATAACAATACTGTATTAGATACTTGAAAGTTGTGATAACTGAACTAAGAAATAGATCACCACCCAGATCCTAGACTAGCCATGTTATAAAACACATGTGGGACAGATTTAAATAACACTGCAAAAATTTTGAAAACTGAATTGGCTTTGGAGCCACAATCCACAAAATGCACATCAGATCTTGTGATCTGGACCAAACCATACCAACTACAAGCTAAAACAAATAGGAATATCACTCCATAGAATTAAAACAAGATATGATACAAGGCCCCATTACATAATAAAATGCCCAAGATACAACCCAAAATTATTCAGCACATGAAGAACCATGAAAATCTCAAATATTGATTGCCTATAAAAAAGGCAATCACTAGACACCAATGCTGAAATGACACATGACACAGATGTTGGAATTATCTAAAATTCCAACTTTAAAACAGCTATTATAAATGCTTTAACAAGAGCAAAGATCTTGAAATGAATGGAAAGATAAAAAGTCTCAGCAAAAATCTAAAAGGTAAAAGAAGAACCAAATTGAAATGTAACTGAAATATGTAATAACTGAAATTTTAAAGATAACTAAATGGGTTCCATGGCAGAATGAAGATGAAAGGGTCAGTAAATTTGAAAAGAGATCAATAGAAATTATCCAATTTTAACAACAGAGAGGAAAAGTTGGGAGATAAACAAACATAGCCACAAGGACCTGTAGGATAATAACAAAAGCTCTGACATTCATGTCTTTGGAGTTCCAGGACAGGAGAAAGTGTGGGATGCAGAAAAAAATACATGATGGTGTACTAACTGAAAATATTCCAAATTTTGAAAGACATAAACCTTCAGATTCAAGAACCCTCAGCAAACTATAAATCAGTGCCCAGACACATTATAGTCAAATTGTTGTAAAGAAAGACAAAAAATGTTTAAGGTAGAAAGAGAAAAAAATGACACATTTAGGGTAATAGCCATTCAGATGACTGGATCTCTCATCAGAAACCAAGGAGGTCATAAAGGAGTGTGCAATAGATCTAGCTGTGACATATATCACCCCATTGATCACCAGAGTTAATTTTGGCTGATTGGGCTGTCTAGGCAGGTGTCTCCTTCCCCACTCACTTCTCCATGTGCATTCCTCTGGGAGCTCTGTACTAGTGAAGAGGACAGCTTTCTCCAATAGAGGGGGACCGTTCTTCAGTCAATGGCACACAGTAGCTGTACTCCCCTGCTAAAACCTCCAGACAAATTCTCAAGAAGTGCACATTTTTAAAGTTCTGAAACAAACATCAACCCAAAATAATATATCCAACAAAAATAACCTTCAAGAATGACAGTGAAATAAAGACATTCTCCAAAGAAGGAAAACAGAGAATTCATTGCCAGTAGACTTGCTATAAAAGGATAGCTAATATTTCACTCATCTGTGGAGCATAACAACAAAGCAAAAACTGAGGGAACAAAACAGCAGCAGACTCACAGAACCCAAGAATGGACTAGCAGTTACCAAAGGGAAAGGGGTTGGGAGGGTGGGTGGGAAGAGAGGGATAAGGGGATTAAGAGGTATTATGATTAGCACACATAATATAGGGGAGGGCACAGGGAAGGAAGTATAGCACAGAGAAGACACGTAGTGACTCTATAGCATCTTACTATGCTGATGGACAGTGACTGTAATGGGGTATGTGGTGGGGACTTGATAATAGGGGGGAATTTAGTAACCACAATGTTGCTCATGTGAAACCTGAGCATAAGATTGTATATCAATGATACCTTAATTAAAAAAAAAACTACGCTGGAGTCACACTGTCTGGGTTCAAATTTTGAGTTTGCGCCTTACTAACTAGGTGGCCTTGGGTAAGTTACATAACTTCTCTGTGCCTCAGTTTCTTCATCTGTAAAATAAAGATAATAACAATTTCTTAAAGAAAAAAAAGGATTGCTGAGAGAAGTTCTTCTTTTCACCAGTTCTTTAAAATACGCTCTTCAAAAACAAAATTAAAACATGGTCTAATCGGATTTTCAATGTATTTAAATATAATACACAAACAGCCACAGCATAAAGGGAAGAGGATAAAGGGACCTATATGATAGTATGGTTTCCATATTGCCCTTGAATTGGTAAAATATTGACTCTAGGTAGACTGTAAAAACTGACATATGTATATTGTATTCCCTAAAACATACAAAGTGATAAAAGAAAAAACACAATACATAAATGGAATACTAAAAAATGTTCAAAGAAACCCAAAAAGAGGAAGGAAAGGGGAAATGGAGGAACAATAAACATGGAACAGAAAACAAATAATAAAATGGTAGACCTAAATCCAAACATATCAATAACTACAATAATGTAAATGGTCTAAGCACATCAATTAAAAGAGAGATTTTAATAATGAATAAAAAATAAGCCCCCAAAATGAGTGACTGCAAGAAGCTCACTTCAAATATCCTGACATAGTTTGACTTAAGGAAATGTAAACATTAATAACAGAGATCTATAATGGCTTTATTAATATCAGACAGGTTAGACTTCTCAGCAAAGAAAATTACCAGGAATGAAGAGGGACATTACACAATAGTAACCAAGGAGACATTACAATCTGTGTTAGTTTTCTGTTGCTGTATAACAAATTACCACCAACTGAGTGACCTAAAACAATGCATATTTATTATCTCACAGTTTCTGTGGTCAGAAGTCAGGGCACAGCCTTCATCATAAGCTTGACTGGGCAAAGATATACTTCCAAAGTCATTCAGGTTTTTGGCATAATTCATTTCCTTGCAGCAGTATGACTAAGGGCCCTGGATTTTTGCTGACTGTCCATTGGAGGCCACCTTCGGGTATGAGAGGTCACCTGCAGTTCTAGAAGCTTGCTGAAGTTCCCTGCCCTGTGAGTTTCCTCAGCATGGCTTCTTACTTCATTAATCCAATGAAGACAATCTCTCACTCATCCACTAAAATGGAGTCTTATACAATGTGATGTAATTATGGGAGCAACGTTTCACCATCTTTGCCGTATAACATAACTTTATCAAGAGAGTGACATCCCATAATCTTTTCCATATTTTACTGGTTAGAAGTGAGTCTCAGATCCTGCCCCCACTCAGTGGGAGGGGATTACACAAAGGCATGAACAGCAAAAGATGACTTCCTTGGTACTTGCCCTCTTAGAGACTGCCCAGTACACAATCCTAGATATGTATGCATCAAATACCAGAGCTTTAAAATATGTGAAGCAAAATCTGACAGAACTGAAAGGAGAAATAAACATGTCAACAATGAGAGTTCAGTAAGAGAACTAGCAGACAGGACATCAATACAGATATAGAGGTTCTGAACAACATCATCAACCAACTGGATCTAATAGAACACTCCACCCAATGACAGCAAAATACACATTGTCTTTAAGTACATATGAAGCAAAAGTCCAAAATCAGTTTCACTAGGCTAAAGTCAAGGTGTCAACAGGGTGGGTTCCTTTTGGAAGCTCTAGAGGAGAATCTCTTTCTTTCTTTTTCCAGCTTATGGAGCTTCATTACTTGCTTCATGGCCCCTTCCTCCATCTTCAAAGCCAGCAATGTAGCATCTTTCTTCTATTGTCACATCTTGTACTTTCTCCTTTGACCTTCCTGCCTCCCTTTTTTAAGAACTCTTGTGATTACACTTAGAGCCCACTCAGACAATACAGGTAATCTCCCATCTCAAAAATCCTTACCTTAATCACATTTGCAAGGGCCCTTTTGCCAGTAAGGTAATATATTTCTAGGTTTTGGAAATCAGGACATAGATATCGTTTAGGAGGCAATAATTCAACATACCACATATAGTTACTGAAGAAATTCAACCTATAGTAAAAACATTCCAAAAAAGAATTCTCTAGGCCCAGGTGGTTTCACTGGTGAATTCCACCAAACATTTTAAGAAGAAATAGCACCAGTACTATAGAAAATACAA
>JAQQAC010016209.1:38290621-38302892 GCA_029783875.1 Phataginus tricuspis
AAGCTGGTCAACATGAGACAACCAATCAATCAGTCCACCATATTAACTGTCTAAATAAAAAACCCACATGATCACATTGATGCATATAAAACATTTGACAAAATTCAACATCCATCCATTATAATAACTTCCAGTGGAATGAGAATAAAAGAGAACTTTTTCAACTTGATAAAAAGCATGTACCAAAAAAAAAGAACTACAGCTAATATTCTTAAAGACTGAATTCTTTCCCTCTAAAATGAGGAAAAAGACAGGAAGGTCTGCTAACACCAGTCCTATTCAGCATTGTATTGGAACTCCTAGTCAGTCAGTAAGGCAGAAAAAAGAAATAAAAGGCATACAGATACAGCAGAAACCACAATATGTAAATTTAAATGGAATATTGGAGAAACGGAGAAACAAAATACCCAGAAGGAACAAAAAGAAAAGAAAGGATAAAAAGAGTTCTCAATGATAATAAAACATCCATCCTGTTCACAAATGACATGATTGTCTACTTAGAAAATCCCAAGGAGTCTATAAAATCCTAAAATTAAATGAGTTAGTCCAGGTCTCAGGATACAAGATTGGCACCCAAAAATCAATCATTTCTACATACTAGCAATGTGCAATTTGAGATCAAAATTTTTTAAATATGTCATTTACGATAGCAGAAAAGAAAATTAAATACTTAGATGCAAATTTAACAAAACATATTCAGGATCTACATGATGAAAACTACAAAATGCTGATGAAAGAAATCAAAGAAATGGAAACAAGACATACTGTGTTTGTGGATTGGAAGTCTAAACCTAGCAAAGATGTTAATTTTCTACAAATTGAAGTATGGATTTAATGCAATTCCTATCAAAATCCCAGCAGAAGTTTTTGTAAATCTAGATAAGGGAAATACTGTACAGTGTAAAACAATCAAGGCAGGCTGGTGAAGGAATAGATATGTAGATCAATGTAACAGAACAGAGTCCAGAAATAGGCCTACACACAAATATGGTCACTTGATTTTTTATAAAAGTACAAAAGTAATTCAATGGGGAAAGTATATTCTTTTCAACAAATGGTCTGGAATAATTGGACATCCATATGCAGAAGGGTTCAAGAGTAGGTGCCTGATTCTCTGTGTTCCCTGACCCTGAAGCCACAGGTTGAGAGGGGGGAATTTTAACGTGGAAAAGCCCATGTATGGCATGCAGTCTGGAGTGGATTTTTTTTTTCACTTTGGGATTGTTATCTCAGTAAAACCTATCTTATCCTAATACACTTGTGATTTTCCCCCTGCCTACTTCTCTAGAGTCATCTCCAGCCACAGCCCCCACTCTGTCACTCTTTCTTAAGAGCATCAAGAAATCTTACACTTCTGGCTGGTGCATATGCTCTGCTTTTTGCTTTACCAATCATTTTGACCTGGCACCTGCTACTAGTTGTTGAAAGCCCAGTTCAGATACTACCTACTCCAGAAAGCCTCCTTAATCTGGGTTAGGGCTGTCTTTTATATTTTCCCCAAATACCCAGTGTTTACTTGTAATATGACCCTTCCCACATTGTATCATATTATCTGATTATTTGTTGAAATCCCCACATTACATTGAGCTCTTTGGAGGCAGAGATTGAGTCTTTTTGTTGTTGTGTTGTTTCTTGTTGCTTTTTGCATTTATTTAATTCTAACTAAACCATGTATTGAGCACTTGGTACATAGTATATATTCAAAAACATTTGTTGAATAAATGATTAAACATATATAAATAAAGCAGAGGATATATTTCAAAAATGTTTAGCTCTATACATATAATGCAATTTAATTGGAGGTCATTTTCTGAATTCTATATTTTTCCAAGTACATCATGTGGATTCTTGATCATCTACTTTATTTAGAATTCATATCTTCCTAGTTATTATACTTTTGTGTAATATATTTTCTGCTCCTTTCTTACTTTTCTTGCTCTGTTTCTATGGCATGTCAGCTGGCAAGTCTACTTACTTGATCTGTGTGGTTAAACATGGATAGCTAAAATTCAGTACAATCCTAGAAAACTGAAAGTTTTTAAATATATTTTATATATTTAATGCTACAATACCCCTGTAAAATGTCCCAAATTAAATAAAAGGTACTTTTAAATATAAGAGAAAAAGTCTGGGGTATGGGTGGGTTTCAGCTATTTTATCAACCCTAAATCAGAGTGCTTCATTCTTTATTCCATTTCCGAAGACCAATAATCACTCCGAATTCAATTTCAAAATATTTTCTCAGTTCAGATTCTCTAGAATAAAAGCAGTCATTTCTAGGCACTCAGATTTGTTTTATGTTTTTCATTACACACGCTGAGATTCCTCTAAATGTGAGTCATTTAAGCAAAGCCTTGGGAAACCTCCAGATTCCTTTTTAATTATCTGAAAGTAATCTGAAAATATTTAAGCAAACGCCAGAGGGAATGCCCTTACTAGCAAGATGTTTTAAAATAAAAAGACCCTATTACGGGCTCAAGATATTCCATAAACCTTTTATTAACAGTTCAGGTTTGTCTCTTCTATCAGCCTGCTCCTGTCTCCCTACATGAAACATATGTAGATACTGCAGTTTTTAGCTCCTTGTAGTATCCTCCAAATGTGGGCTTCCATCCAGGGCTCTTACTGCAGTGCTCCACTTTGTGAGCTGATGACAGCTGAGGTGGAGCAGCCCCTGGGGAAGCTTCGTGGATGTATTGACTACCATAGGTATAACTAGATGATCCTTTGCTTCAAGCAACAGGGACAGGAAGACATGGGGAAGACCCAGGTGCTGTTGCTTTCATGTCTGTACAAACCCATACAGACTAAATGTTTATGATTCAGTAGCCATGTTAGAAAAATGCTGCCTTAGACTAGTCAGAGGTTAGCCACAAAAAACATTTAGAGTTCCCTCCACAGATATTATCCTTCTTCCCATGGCAGCTGTGACTTTTGCCTCTGATATGTATGGAAAAACTGATCACTTAAAAGGAAATTGGAAGGTTTGTCAGAAATATTTTTGCTATAAGTAGCAGAAAACCTGTCTCCCAATGGCTGAAGAAAATATAAGGTTATCTTTCTCATTTAATAGTAGTTCTCTCTGTAGGAAGCTTCTAGAGCAAGTTCATTGCCTCCACATAGCTGAGCCTTTATGATTGAGAGACAAGAACTGCAGCTCCAAGCATCAGGTGCACAATCAGAGCAGGAAGAGGGGCAAGGGCCCTTGCAGCCTCTCTTCTTTTATAAAAATGGCAAAAGCTCTTCCAGACCTAGCTCCCTGGGGCCCAGCAGGTTTCTACTTGGGTCTCATTGTCCAGAGGTTAGGTGATCACCTGTGGCTGCAAGAGAGGCTGGAAAACAAGGCACAGGTTTGTCATGGCTGGCTTAGTGCAGTTATGAGCCTGGGCAGGGCACACTGCTGCTACAGAAAAAATCAGGGATCCATTAGCTATGAAAAGAGGACTTACACTAATGTGTGCCTTGGCTAGGCTGTTCAGCAACATTATACTTGATTATAAGGCAACTGATTTTTGCTGAGGCCTTTGTTTAGAAGGTGGAATGGAGAGCTGATACTGCACCCACTAAGAGGACGCTCCTCCTGTATTCAGCCGTAAAAAAGGAGGGAAGTACTGACACATGCTACAGTATGGATGAACTTTGAAAACATTATACTAAGTGAAAGAAGCCAAGCACAAAAAGTCACATATTGTATGATTCCATTCATATGAGTTGTGCAGAACAGGTGAGTGTATATAGAAAGAATGCAGATTAGTGGTTACCAGGGACTGGGGGAAGGGGAAAGGAATAGGGAGCAACTGCTCAACAAAGTTGGGGTTTCCTTTTGGAATGAGGAAAATGCTTTTGAACTAGGTAGAGATGATGGTTGCATAACATTGCGAATGCACTAAATGCCACTGAATTGTTCAATTCACAATTTGTTAATGGTTAATGTTATGTTATGTCTCTTCCCTTCCTCTGAAAAGATTAACACCAGCTTTATACAAATTGTCTTTGCCCAGCATTTATTTTCAACTTCTACAAACTCGGCAGTAGCGGTGTCAGTAACAGCCACTTATGTGCAACTAAGGGAGAGATAACTAGTCAGCTTTCAATATTCCCTTCTTCTATCCTTGTCTTCCTTAGTACCTGAAATCTAGTTAATGTGCCAGCTAAAAAGAAAAAAGAAAAAAACTACATTTCCCAGCCTCCCTTGCAGTAAGGTATGGCCATGGGACTAAATTTTCTGTTCAGTGAAATATGAGTGGAAAAACTGAGAGAGTCTACGAGGTAGGATCCTCAACAATGTATGACCTTCTGTCCCTCTTCTCTTTTTCTTTCTGCCAGCCTGGAAAACAAACTTGATGGCCAGAGTACCACCTGCCAACTTGAACCAGGAGGAGACCTTAAAGATGGAAGCCATGAGCTGAGTATGGTAGAGCAAAAATAGAAAAGACTGCAATCCCAATGATAATCTGAAGATACTATAACATTTATGGACAGCCTACCCCGTTACCTCAGAGAAATGGGAGAGAAAATTCTACCTTGTTATTTGTTAGGGAGAGGGGTTGTTGTTTGCAATCAAAGTTAATTGTAATGGATACAGCAACATAACCTCCTTCAGATGATTCTTTAACTTAATATAGTACAGCCCAGAGTGTAACATATTCCACTCCAAGGTAAGAATGGACATACCTACAGGCTATAATCTGTTCCATAACAGGTGCTGCTGACACTTACCTGATCTGTCTGATGGGTGCACGAAGTGTACATTTCTAACAAGAGACCCCAGAAGCCACAGATTGGCCAAACCCATTCCATAGCTTTTTTTTCTGACCAGCACATTTGCTTATTTTATTATTAATAGTGTTGTGATCATTTCTTATTGTTATTTTTTGTACTTGAATATGGTTAGGGGGCATGTACTCTCCACTTTATTGTGACCCACCTTGCCCCCTCCTTTCCCCCATATTTTCTCACACTGAGTGCTCCTTTTATGTATGAATCTACTGGGCTCCTGAAGGCATTAATGAGAAACTACCCCTTGAAATGATCCTTTCAACTTGTAACTTTACAAATAGCAAGTGGAGAGAATTAGTCAACAATGTCTCAGGTTGCACTATGAAATGATTCACTAACAATGAATGGAAGTATGAATGTATGGATAAAAGACCATATATAATACACCCTGTAGCTCAAATGTTAATTTCTTATTTCCCTCCATTAAGAGAAAGTCTTAAGGTGTGATTAGGGAAGTGTTTCTGTCTTAGTCCTGTTTGACTTCAGTTCCAACAGTGTTTTCTTGTATCCGGACTTCAAGGATATTCAGTCTGTTTTTATCAGCTGTAGACAGTTCACCTATCAACTACGTGTCCACATTTCTAACTACAGTTGAACAACACGGGTTTGAATTGTACAGGTCCACTTGCACGCAGATTTTTTTCAATAAATATATTGGAAAATTTTTTGGAGATTTGCAACAATTTGAAAAAACGTTTTAATTTTTCTAATTTACTTTAAGAATGCAATATATAATACATATAACATACAAAATATGTTTAGTCAGTTGTTCATGTTATCGATAACTCTTCTGGTCAATAGTAGGCTATTAGTAGTTAAGTTTTGTGATAGGAAGGTGCATCAACAGTTATACACAAATTTTTGGCTACATGGGGGGTCAGCACCCCTAACCCCCATGTTGTTCATGGGCCAGCTGTATTGTTATTTCCAAGCTGCTGCTGAATAGATCATTCTCTTTGGAATATAAGTTGGTCCCATTTGAATGGAAGCTCTTTGAGTCCAGAAATCATGTCTGTTTTCTCACTGCTGTCTCACCAGCTTCTAGCACGCAGGGCCTGGGGCACAACAGTCACCCACAGGTTAATGTACGGTTGCGCAGGTTGTTTTCAAAAGTGCATGCAAGCGGATAGCAGGGTAGCCAGGACCAAACTCCAGCCCTTCCTGCTCCCCAAGCCTGCACCCTAGTGGGGGCTGCTTCCATTTGGAAAACGGGGCCCTTTCTAATTTGCACAAAGGTCCTCTGGGCTCCCCAAGCTGAGTGAGAAGAGCAATACCCACCCAGGGGGTGAGCATTTTTATAATTCACACAGAGGTTCCTTGTAGAGTGGCAGCAGATCTGGAGGCTTTCAAGATAACCATCAAACAAATGCCCTCTTTCTGTGAGCATTCTGTAATTCTGGCCACAGCCCCAGGCTGTCCCAGGAAGGACAGCCTTATGGCCTCTCAGCATTGTGTTTCTGCTCATTCTTGTGTATTCTGCTTAGTAGTGGGGCAATTTTTAGATTATTAAACTCTAGTTAACTTTATGCATGCATAAGTACTTAAAAGGGAATGTACTGATTGTGCAAGTATTGTTGAAATGCATCAAAAATAAGATTGATTGATGGACAGATGAATAATGTGATAAAGCAAATGCAGCAAAATATTAACTATGAATCTTGGTGGCAAGTAAATGTGTGTTCACTATAAAATTCTTTCACATATTCCATGTTCAAAATGTTTCATAATAAAACATTGGAATGAAAAAAGCTATGCCCCATAGTAGCATATTGGATTTTTGTCCCCACTCTTTACTCCCTCCCCTCATTAAAATTATGTCTCCATACCGTTTGCTATGTGACTTTGCAGGGTCTCCCAGTAAAGTAGGTAATAGACTTCCCTGACCCATGGGCTTCAGCCTTGGTCATGTCACTTGCTTTGGTCAATGGGACAATTTGGGTCTGTTTAGGAACAATGACTCAATGGGACAATGGGTCAATTTGGACATGGGCAGAAGTTCTAAATGTGCTTTCTAGGTTTAGCTTGATATCTTGTGCCTCTGCCATTGCCATGAAGGAAATGTGACCCATGTAGCTGCTGTTACAGAATTAAAGAGCAGATCTGAACTTAACCTGCAGCCTGAGGCAGAACAGTCTTGTTTAGGCCTGTGAGTGAGAAATAAATGCTTGCATAAGCCACTGAAACTTGGAATTGTTACACAGCATTGTCAGAGCAGAAACCTAATTACCTGTCACATTAATTCTGTCACAGGGGTTAAATATTTTGATTGCAGAAACAGTTGCCCTTATCAAAACTCAGCGCCCTAATTCTGTGTCTGAGAGACCTATGGCTGTATTATCATGGTGAGAGGCTGTGGTTGGGGAAGGAGTAAGGCTGACTTTGAAGTGTCCTGGCCAGGATGGAGGCTGGGGCAGATGCTTCTAACTGAGGCAATGTGCATACCTGGAAAAGGAGGGCAAGCCAAGCCAAATGCCCTCAGAATATGCAATACTGTGTCTTTGGCTACACTTTTTAGATGAACTTAACACTTCCAGGGAAGCAAGTATAAATTACTCTAAAACTGTGGATCATGGGGCTAGTTTGAGCTAGAAGAAATCTTCAGGAAGATCTTTATTTACCAAATTTTACAGAAAACTGAAGTTTTTAAGAAAACTGAAGGACAAAGGTAATTTACCTCTGCTTACACAGGTTAATTGCTGGCAAAACCAGATTTATCTTACTGTGCGATCCAGGTCCCAGTATCTCCACCCTGAGAAAATGATGGGCTCTTGCTGAAAATTCAATTGCTATTCCTTTTGCTCATTGCTTAAGTCTGATTTAATATTTTGATCTTTTTATTGGAGGTGACAAGAGTGTCCTTTTTAACAATCCTTATTACTTATTACATACACACTCACAAAGGCAGCAAGAACTGGATTCTGAGTGACTATGCTTGGTGTGGAGCAGTCAGAAAGACCCAGCTGACCACCTTAAGGATTGAATCTTCTTCCACCACTGCTACTCAAAGTGTGGTCTGAGGACCAGCAGCATGGGCATCCCCCTATGGAATCATGAATTCTACCCCAGACCTCAATCAGAATGTGCATTTCAACAGGAACCCCAGGGGATTCAAATGCACACTGAAGTTTGAGATCCACTGCTCTGTAATAGTCTGTGGTGGTTTTAGAACATGGCCACAAATATATGACTTTCCTCCTATTGAGATTTTGGAGTGCTAGGATCTGACTGTGTACCTCCCAACACTCATATGTTGAAACCCTAAATCCCCAAAAATTATGGTATTAGGAAATGGGATCTTTGGAAGGTACTTAGAGTCATGAGAGTGGAGCCCTCATGAATGGGATTAGTGCTTTTATGAAAAGAGACCCAGAGAGCTCTCTCATCCCTTCCAGCATGTGAGGATACAATGAAAAGGAGGCAGCTATGAACCAGGAAATGGGAACTTACCAGAATGTGACTATGCTGGCATCTTGATCTTGGATGTCCTGGCCTGCAGAACCGTGAGAAATAAATTTTGGTTATTTACAAGCTACCTGATCTATGATGTTTTAACAGCCTGAATGGACTATGATACCCTCCCCTTGATGCTGGGTAAGCTTATGACTGCTTTGACCAATAGAATTTGGTACTGTATGATTTCCATGGCTAGGTTATATTCTACCTTAATCACTGGAATATTCTCTCTTAGAGCCCTGAGCAGCCATGTAAGAAGTCCAACTATCTTGTCCCAGTGCTGGAGAGACCACAGTCCCAACACTCTCCACAGTCCCAGCTGAGCCCAGCCTCTGAAGGACCATTTCCAACAAGGTGCCAGACATATGAGTGGATCCATCTTAGATTCTGCAGACCAGCCCATCTGCTCACTGAACATCATGGTTAGCTATCAACACCACAAAAGAGAAGAACCACCGCAGTGAACTAAAGAAAATGGCTGTTGTCTCAAGGCACAAAGTCTTGGGGTGGTTTGTTATGCAGCAAAAGGTAACCACAACATCATCCTCAACCTTAGCTACACTCCAAACACCCTTCCCCCTTTGAGGATGAATTAATTGGTCAGGGGTATAGTCTGGGCATTGGGATTTTTAAAACCTCCCCAGGTAATTCCATTCCTTGACCAAGGTTGAGAACTCCTGCTCCTTAAAGTACTGTGTGTATGATCTTAGACATCTCACTTAACTGCTTTGTACTTTAGTCTCTTGGATTTCATAAACTGAAAGTGGGCACAATTGATTTTACACTGGAGTCACCTGGGTAGCTTCCAGCTGTCTGCCTGCCCCCTGGCCAGGTAGCAACCTAATTAGCTATTTTTATTTAAGCATGTGTTTAGTTTCCCAGTAACCCATAAGGGTCTAATAAGTTTTGGTGTTGAGACAGACCTTATAGATTGGCCCAAACTCTATTTTCCCTTGGCCTACTTCTACCACAGAGGCTGTAAAAACTAAAAATTCCATTTCCCAATCTCCATTACATCTAAGAGAAGCTGTGTGAATATACAGATGATTTCTAGTTTCTCTTCTTCCTCTTCCTCCTTTTCCTTACTGGAATGCAGATATGATGGGTGGAGGTGCAGCAATCATTCGCTGCCACAAGGCAAGGAACATGAGGATGGAGGCCTGCATGCCATGGATACCAGGGGAAATATGAGAAGGATTGTATCTTGATATTACCAGGTGGCTTTTACCAGTCCTGGGCTAGCTACTAGTTACATGATGTAATAGCTGAATATGACTGTTTAAATTTAAATTTTAGTTAATTCAAAATAAATAAAATTAACATTTCAGTCCCTCAACTTCACTAGCCAAATTTCAAGTCCTCAGTAGCCATATGTAGCTAGTGGCTAATGTATTGAAATCCAGCATTTTAGGACATTTCATCAAGAAGGCTCTACCTGCCAGCACTGGTCTAAAGCATCTCTAACTGACATAGTATAATTTGAAAGGAGCTCAGAAAAGACAGGAGTGGTTTTTATTTTTTATTTTTTTCTATTCATTTTTTTATTTTATTTTATTTAAGTATCATCAATATACAATCTTATGATGGTTTCACATAAACAACACTGTGGTTTCAACATTCACCCATATGATCAAGTCCTTACCCCCTCTACTGTGATCACTGTCTATCAGCATAGTAAGATGTTATAGAATCATTACTTGTCTTCTCCGTGCTGTACTGCCTTCCCTGTGACCTACTAACATTGTGATTGTGAATTATAGTGCCCCTTAATCCCCTTTGCCCTCCCTCCCCACCCACCCTCCTCAAACTCTCCTCTTTGGTAACCACTAGTCCCTTCTCGGTGTCTGTGGGTCTGCTGCTATTTTGTTCCTTCAGTTTTGCTTTGCTTTTATACTACACAAACAAGTGAAGTCATTTTGTATTTGTCTTTCTCTGCCTGGCTTATTTCACTGAGCATAATATCCTCTAGATACATCTATGTTGTTGCAAATGGTAGGATTTGTTTCTTATGGCTGAACAGTATTCCATTGTGTAAATGTACCACATCTTCTTTAACCATTCTTCTACTGATGGACACTTAGGTTGCTTCCATATCTTGGCTATTGTAAATAGTG
The DNA here is from genome assembly GCA_029783875.1 of Phataginus tricuspis. NCBI lineage: Eukaryota > Metazoa > Chordata > Mammalia > Pholidota > Manidae > Phataginus > Phataginus tricuspis. The sequence continues at coordinate 38,300,968 of JAQQAC010016209.1, forward strand.
CTGCGATAAACATAGGGGTGCATATGTCTTTTTGAATCTGAGAAGTTGTTTTCTTTGAATAAATTCCTAGGAGTGGAATTCCTGGGTCAAATGGTATTTCTATTTTTAGTTTTTTGAGAAACCTCCATACTGCTTTCCACGGCAGTTGAACCAACTGCCTCGGAGATAGGGAGCTGTGCCGCCATCACCACCACCCCCACACAGGTTCCTCACTGTTGGTAATCCTTTACCTCTCCAGCCTTCAGTACAAGTCCCAGGAGGATGTGTTTCATCCTAGGTCGTGTGCCAGCCCCCAGTTGCAAGGAAGGCAGGAAAGCAAGCACCGGCTTCTCAGACTTTGCAGTGGAAAGTGGGGTCTGTCAACAATTCATAGGATGAGCAACAGAGGCAGGGGGTTCAGAAAGTGATCACTATGACAACCAAAAATCCATTAAGTGGGCTACATAGAAACTACAATGGGCATTCAAAGGAAGACAAGATGATTTCTAGGTGCTGCAATCAGAGAATTTGCTCTCCAGAAGATGATTTTGAAGGTGAATCTTATGGGACAGTATGATTTGGACTTAGGGAGATGTGGATAAGAACACTACAAGTGAGAGGGCAGCATGAGCAAACAATACACAGAGTTGGGGTATTATGAAAGCTGGAAGTAATGGGATTTTATTCCAACAAGAAGTTATTAAACATAAAACATATGCTGAGTGCCAGGCACTCTGTTCAACACTGGGGCTAAGGTGTGAAAAGCACACTCTTTGCCCTTAGGTGTTCACAGCCTAAAGGGCAGAGACCACATCAAACTAAAAGCTTCTGCACAGCAAAGGAAACAATTAACAGACAACCTATGGAATAGGAGAAAATATTCTCAAACTATCTATCTGATAAGGGGTTAATAACCAAAATGTATAAGGAAGTTCTTCACCTCAATAGTAAAACCCCGTGTACTCTGATTAAAAAATGGTTGGAGGATTTGAATAGACATTTCTCCAAAGAAGACATACAAGTGGCCAACAGTTATATGAGAAGAATCTCAATGTCGCTAATCATCAGGGAAATGCAAATCAAAACCACAGTGAGATGTCACCTCACATCTGTTAGGATGACTATTAACAACATCAACAAGAACAATAGCATGTTGGGGAGGATGTGAGTGAAATGGAAGCCCTGGTACCCTGTTAGTAGTAATGTAAGTTGGTGCAGCCGTTATGGAAAACAGTAAGGAGATTCCTCAAAAAATTAAAAGTAGAACTACTATACGATCCAGCAATCCTACTTCTGAGTATTTATCCAAACGAATTGAAATCAGGATGAGGAAAACATATCTGCACTCTCATGTCCATTGCAGCATTATTTACAATAGCCAAGATATGGAAACAACCTAAAAGTCCATCAATGGATGAATGGGTAATGAAAATGTGATATAAACATACAAAAAAGTGTTATTCAGCCTTAAAAAAGAATTAAATCCTGCAATATAGGACAACATGGATGAACCTGGAGAACATTATGCTAAGTGAAAAAAGCCAGTCACAGAAGGACAATACTGCATAATGCCATTTACTTGATATATCTAAAATAGTCAAACACATAGAAGCAGAGAGTAGAATGGTGGTTTCCAGGGGCTGGGAGGAGGGGGAAATGGGGAATTGTTGTTCAATGACTATGAGTTTTAGTTATGCAAGATAACTATGTTCTAAATATCTGCTATATAACATAATGCCTAGAGTTTAAAATTACTGTATTATACACTTAAAATTTTAAGAGGGTAGATCTCATGTTAAGTGTTCTTTTTTTTTTTTTTACAATTTATTTTATTTTAGTATCATTAACCTACAATTACATGAGCAATATTGTGATGATTAAACTACCCCCTTCATCAGGTCCCCCCCACCAACCCTATTACAGTCACTGTCCATCAGCGTAGTGAG
>JAQQAC010016209.1:38303292-38325426 GCA_029783875.1 Phataginus tricuspis
CCTTCCCGCCCTTCTTCCCCAGTCCCTTTCCCTTTGGTAACTATTGAGGGTATTATGCTCAGTGAAATAAGCCAGGCCGAAAAAGACAAGTACCAAATGATCTCACTCATATGTGGAGTATAAGAACAAAGAAAAAAAAAACTGAAGGAACAAAACAGCAGCAGACTCACAGAACCCAAGAGCGGACTAATGTTAAGTGTTCTTGCCAAGAAAAAAAATTTTTTTAATACACCCAGATAAGTGCTCTGTACAGGGGAGGACTCACAGACCAGGGTCACTAAACCAGCCTGAAGGGAATTAGAGAGAGCTTCCCCAAGGTGGCGGACTCAGTGTGAAAGACAAGTCAGAATTAGCCAGGTGAAGAAGTACCAGGTGTGGGTGTATGGAGGTTTGGAGGAACTTTCTGGGAGAAGGAATAGCATTATATTAGTATATTAGTTGTTAGGGCTGCCATAACAGAATACCACAGACTGATGGCTTAGACAACAGGCATCTATTATCTCACAGTTCGGGAGGCTCAACGTCCAAGATCAAGGTGTCAACAGAGTTGGTGTCTGCTGAAGCCTCTCTCCTTGGCTTGCAGATGGCGGCCTTCTTGCTGTGTCCTCACACGGTCATCCTTCTGCGCCTGTCTGTTCTAACCTCCTCTTCCTACAAGGACACCAGTTGTATTGGATTGAAGCCCACCCATATGACCTCATTTTACCTTAATTACTTCTTTAAAGGCCCTGTCTCCAAATGCAGTCACATTCTGAGGTACATGGGGTTAGTACTTGAACATGTGAATTTACGGAGGGGACAGCATCTGGCCCATAACATTCATGAAGTCTTGGAGATGAAAGGGTACATTCTATGCTTGGGCAATTGCAGGAAACTGGTATAGCCTGTGGCTGAGTGGTGAAAGATGAGACACAGCTAAGAAGTGTAGGTTTTCCACAACAGTGTTGCAAAAATGTTGGGGAGCATCGTGATTAGGTCCTATTTTAGAAATACTGCTGATTGTGGTGAGGCTCAAACCAGCAGCCAGGAAATCACTTTTATCAGTTAGCTTTTTGCTATGGAATGAACTACCCCAAAACATAAGGACTTTAAGTAAAACATTTATTTATCTCACAATATTGTGGTTTAGCAAAGTGGGTGGGGCTCAGATGGGCAATTCTGCTGATCTGGGCCAAGTTGGCATCAATGTGGCTGGGCTCATGCACTTGCTGTCAGTAGCTGGGTCAGCTGGGGTCTGGCTGGTCTAGGATAGCTCAGAAGGGATAGCTTATCTCTGTTTTACATGGCCTCCATCCCCCTGCAGGCTAGTCCGGGTTTGCCCACATGGTCGTGGTGGTAGGGCTTCCCAGAGTAAGAGCAAAAGCACACTAGGTCTCCTGAGGCCCACAGCTGAAATTCGCACAGTGTTCCTTCAACTGCCAAGCAAGCGTCAATGCCAGTCCAGAGTCAAGGACTGGAAAAAGAGAGTCCATCTCTTGATGGCAGGAGCTGCAATTATTTGTGGCCATTTCTCCAATCCACCACACCAACGAGGAGGTAACTTTTTGTAATTCAGAAGGAAATAAATGATAAGTACCAAACCAAATTAATGACACCGGGATGCATGACAGACAGACTTGGGGAAGTGATCAGACTTGGTAATTGAATGGTTCTGACTTGGGCACCGAAGAGATTGCTGGCATCCTTGGGAAGATGAGTGTGAGGACAAGTGCTGATGGTCAGTTTAACCAGATCATATCATTAACTGTGTTCAGATTAACCTTTGTTACAGTTCTAAGCTCTTGTTTTTGTATTCAGTCTTTACAGTTTGCTATAATCACGAAATACTGTTATCTTCTCATGAGGAAATACAGAAAGCAGAAATAGTGGAAAAAAGTGCTACTCTAGCAAGAGGTAACTTTTACTATGTTTCTAAGCGCAGAGAAATATAGAAGAGGCAATGTTTCCCATCTCAGGGCTTGAATTTAGGACTTTCCACATGCTGTTCTGTTTCCCTAAAGTGCCTTGCCACCCTTTATTTGCCTGCCCCTTGTGTCTGGCTCCTTCTCATCCTCCAAGTTTCAGTTTACATCATCCTCGCAAAGAGACCTTTCCTGATGACCCTATTTAAATGTATCCTGCTCCTGCCCATTACTTTCTACTACAGTGCCCTGTTTAATTCTTTCTCAGCAATTTTCACAATCTATTGCTATCTTGGTTTGGCTTATTTATGTATTTTGCCTCTTCCACTACACTAAAATGCAAGCTTTGAGATCAGGAATATTGTGTTTTGTTCACCCCACACATACCCTGGCACATTCTATGTGCTCAATACATATTTGTTGAATGAAAACAGACTAATCTCTGCAGAGGTAAACTACGAATGATCCTCTTCCTTAGGTGCTCTTATATTAGTTTAGAACTCTTAATATGAGTTTAGAAACACGTATTGTAAAGTATAGGAGGCTTTTGACATCAAAGATGTGATTAAACACTGGAGTGATTTACTAATTTAGTAAATATTTACTGTTTACTCTGTCCTCTGGGTTAACTCATTTAATTGTCATTGCAAGACTATGAGAGAGGGAGGTAGGTGCTATCACTATCTCCATTATGCAGAGAAGGACAGTGAGGCACAAAGAAAGTAATTTGTCTAGGGTCACACAGATAGTTCATGGTAGAACCCAGACTTAAACCCAGGCAGGTTGGCTTTAAAGCCTCTGCTCTTAACCACTGTGCCATGGTTTCTCTAAAATAAGTCTAATAGTTCCATTAAAAGATCTACTATCTATTTGTCTAGCATAAGTCTGATTGGAGATAGGCACTGAATAAATATTCTGTCAAGTTCCCTCCCAGCCCTATGAATTAGTAAATGTATGGCCATCTGAAATGAACTTTAACTTTAGTTCCTAGTTCTTTATATGGATAGCCTACCTGAACCAAGCAGTGAAAATCAAAGCTCCAAGAATATGACTATGCTATCAAACCGAATGTCTGAATCAGTCAAAGCAGTGTTCTTGAAATATACTCTATTAGATATGACACATAAAACATAAGCAAAAAAGAGCAAAAATAAACAAGTGGGACCACATCACACTAAAAAGCTTCTGCACAGCAAAGGAAACCATCAAGCAAACGAAAATGCAACCCACAAAATAGGATAAAATGTTTGAGAATCATACATCTAATAAGAGGTTAATATCTAAAATGCATAAGGAACTCCTACAACTCAATAACAAAAACAAACAATCTCATTTTAAAATGCACAGAGGACCTGAATAGACATTTTTCCAAAAGAAGACGTACATATGGCCAGAGGTGCATGAAAAGATGCTCAGCATTACTAATCATCAGGGAAATGCAAATCAAAGCCACAGTGAGATATCACCTCACACCCACTAGAATGGCTAGTATCCAAAAGACAAAGGATAACAAGTGTTTGCAGGGATGTAGAGAAAAGACAAGATTTGTGCACTGTTGGTGGGAATGTAAATTGAAAAACAGTACGGAGGTTCCTAAAAATTAAAAATAGAACTTCCATATAATGCAGCAATACCACTTATGGGTATATACTCAAAGAACATGATATTAGGATCTCAAAGAGGTATCTGCACTCCCATGTTCACTGTAGCATTATTCACAATAGCCAAGGTATGGAAACAACCTAAGTGTCCACACTGATGGATGAATGGATAAAGAAGATTATATATATATATAATTCAGCCATGAGAAAGAAGGAAGTGATTCCATTTAAAACATGGATGGACCTTCGGGACATTATGCTAAGAGAAGTAAGTCAGACAGAGAAAGACAAATACTGTATGATCTTACTTAAATGTAGACTCTAAAAAAGTCCACTCATAGAAGCAGAGTAGAATGATACTTACCAGAGATGGGGGTGGTGGAAATGAGGAGATATTGGTCAAAAGGAATAACACTTCCAGGTATAAGATTAACTAATTCTGGAGATCTAATGTACAGAATGGTGATTATAGTTAATACTACATTTTTTAAATAATTTATTTTGGTATCATTAATCTACGATTACATGTCCAATATTATGGTTATTAAATTGCCCCCTTCATCAAGTCCCCACCACCAACCCCATTACAGTCACTGTACATCAGCGTAGTGAGATGCTATACAATCACTACTTGTCTTCTCTGAGTTGTACAGCCCACCCCGTGCCCCCCAACATTACATCTGCTAATCGTAATGCCCCGTTTTCCCCCTTGTCTCTCCCTTCCCACCCAACCTCCCCAGTCCCTTTCCCTTTGGTAACTATTAGTCCGTTCTTGGGTTCTGTGACTCTGCTGCTGTTTTGTTCCTTCAGTTTTTTTTCTTTGTTCTTATACGCCACATGTGAGTGAAATCATTTGATACTTGTCTTTTTCGGCTTGGCTTATTTGACTGAGCATAATACCCTCTAGCTCCGTCCATGCTGCTGCAAATGGTAGGGTTATTTTTTTCTTATGGCTGAATAATATTCGATTGTGTATATGTACCACCTCTTCTTTATCCATTCATCTACTGATGGACACTTAGGTTGCTTCCATTTCTTGGCTATTCTAAGTAGTGCTGCCATAAACATAGAAGTGCATATGTCTTTTTCAAACTGGGCTGCTGCAGTCTTAGGGTAAATTCCTAGGACTGGAATGCCTGGGTCAAATGGTATTTCTATTTTGAGTTTTTTGAGGAACCTCCATACTGCTCTCCACAATGGTTGAACTAATTTGCATTCCCACCAGCAGTGTTAGGAGGGTTCCCTTTTTCTCCACATCCTCACCAACATTTGTTGTTGTTTCTGTTTTGGATATTGGCCATCCTCACTAGTGTGAGGTGATATTTCATTGTGGTTTTAATCTGCATTTCTCTGATGATTAGTGATATGGAGCATCTTTTCATGTGCCTGTTGGCCATCTGAATTTCTTCTTTAGAGAAGTGGCTATTCATGTCCTCTGCCCATTTCTTAACTGGGTTATTTGCTTTTTGTTTGATAAGGTGTGTGAGTTCTTTATATATTTTGGATGTCAACCCCTTATCAGATATGTCATTTATGAATATATTCTCCCATATTGTAAGATGTCTTTTGGTTCTACTGATGGTGTCCTTTGCTGTACAGAAGCTTTTCAGCTTGATATAGTCCCACTTGGTCATTTTTGCTTTTGTTTCCCTTGCCCGGGGACATATTTTCATGAAGAAGTCACTCATATTTATGTCCAAGAGATTTTTGCCTATGTTTTTTTGTAAGAGTTTTATGGTTTCATGACTTACATTCAAGTCTTTGATCCACCTTGAGTTTACCTTTGTGTATGGGGCTAGACAGTAGTCCAGTTTCATTCTCTTACATGTAGCTGTCCAGTTTTTCCAACACCAGCTGCTGAACAGGCTGTCATCTCCCCATTGTATATCCAAGGCTCCTTTATCAAATATTAATTGACTGTATATGTTTGGTTTAGTGTTTGGATGTTCTATTCTGTTCCACTGGTCTGTGGGTCTGTTTTTGTGCCAATACCAAATTGTCTTGATTACTGTGGCTTTGTAGTAGAGCTTGAAGTCAGGGAGCGAAATTCCTCCAGTTTTATTCCTCCTTCTCAGGATTGCTTAGGCTATTCGGGGTCTTTTGTGGTGCCATATGAATTTTAGAATTATTTGTTCCAGTTCATTGAAGAAAGCTGTTGGTATTTTGATAGGGATTGTGTTGAATCTGTAGATTGCTTTAGGTAGTATAGCCATTTTCACAATATTTATTCTTCCTAGACAAGAGCATGGGATGGATTTCCATTTGTTAGTGTCCTCTTTAATTTCTCTTAGGAGTGTCTTGTAGTTTTCAGAGTATAGGTGGTTCACTTCCTTCGTTAGGTTAATTCCTAGGTATTTTATTCTTTTTGATGCAATTGTGAATGGAATTGTTTTTCTGATTTCTCTTCCTGTTTGTTCATCGTTAGTGTATAGGAAAGCAACAGATTTCTGTGTGTTAATTTTGTATCCTGCAAGTTTGCTGAATTCAGATGTTAATTCTAGTAGTTTTAGAGTGGAGTCTTTAGGGTTTTTTATGTACAGTATCATGTCATCTGCCAATAGTGACAATTTGACTTCTTCTTTACCAATCTGGATGCCGTGTATGTGTTTGTTTTGTCTGATTGCCATGGCTAGGACCTCCAGTACTGTGTTGAATAACAGAGGAGAGAGTGGGCATCCCTGTCTTGTTCCCGATCTTAGATGAAAAGCTTTCAGCTTCTCGCTATTAAGTATGATGTTAGCTGTGGGTTTGTCATATATGGCCTTTATGATGTTGAGGTACTTGCCGTCTATACCCATTTTGTTGAGAGTTTTAATCATGAATGGATGCTGAATTTTGTCAAATGCTTTTTCAGCATCTATGGAGATGATCATGTGGTTTTTGTTCTTCTTTTTGTTGATGTGGTGGATGATGTTGATGGATTTTCGAATGTTGCACCATCCTTGCATCCCTGGGATGAATCCCACTTGATCATGGTGTATGATCCTCTTGATGTATTTTTGAATTTGGTTTGCTAATATTTTGTTGGGTATTTTTGCAACACGTTCATCAGGGATATAGGTCTGTAATTTTCTTTTTTAGTGAGGTCTTTGCCCGGTTTTGGTATTAGAGTGATGCTGGCTTCATAGCATGAGTTTGGAAGTATTCCCTCCTCTTCTATTTTTTGGAAAACTTTAAGGAGAATGGGTGATATTTCTTCTCTATATGTTTGGTAGAATTCAGAGGTGAATCCATCTGGTCCAGGGGTTTTGTTCTTGGTTAGTTTCTTGATTACCGATTCAATTTTGTTGCTGGTGATGGGTCTGTTTAGCTTTTCTGTTTCTTGCTTGGTCAGTCTTGGAAGGTTGCATTTTTCAAAGAAGTTGTCCATTTCTTCTAGGTTTTCCAGCTTGTTAGCATACAGATGCTCATAATATTCTCTTATAATTCCTTGTATTTCTGTGGGATCCATCGTTATTTTTCCTTTCTCATTTGTGATTCTGTTTATGTGTGTAGACTCTCTTTTTCTCTTAATGACTCTGGCTAGCGGTTTACCTATTTTCTTTATTTTTTCAAAGAACCAGCTCTTGGTTTCATTGATTTTTTCTATTGTTTTATTCTTCTCAATTTTATTTATTTCTTCTCTGATATTTATTATGTCCCTCCTTCTGGTGACTTTGGGCCTCATTTGTTCTTCTTTTTCCAATTTCAGTAATTGTGTCTTTAGACTATTCATTTGCGAATGTTCTTCCTTCTTTAAATAGGCCTGGATTGCAATATACTTTCCTCTTAGAACTGCCTTTGCTGCGTCCCTTAGAAGTTGTGGCTTTGTGTTGTTGTTGTCATTAGTCTCCATATATTCTTTGATTTCTGTTTTGATTTGGTCATTAACCCATTGATTAATTAGGAGAATGTTAAGTCTCCATGTATTTGTGAGCCTTTTTTATTTCTTTCTAAAATTTATTTCTAGTTTTATACCTTTGTGATCTGAGAAGTTGGTTGGTAGGATTTCAATAGTTTTGGATTTACTGAGGTTCTTTTTGTGGCCTAGTATGTGGTCTATTCTGGAAAATGTCCCATGTGCACTTGAGAAGAATGTGTATCCTGTTGCTTTTGGTGCAGAGTTCCGTAGATGTCTGTTAGGTCCATCTGTTCTAGTGTGTTGTTCAGTGCCTCTGTGTCTTTACTTATTCTCTGTCTGGTTGATCTGTCCTTTGGAGTGAGTGGTGTGTTGAAGTCTCCTAAAATGAATGCATTACTGTCTATTTCCTCCTTTAATTCTGTTAGTATTTGTTTCACTTATGCTGGTGCCCCTGTGTTGGGTGCATATATATTTATAATAGTTATGTCTTATTGTTGGACTGACCGCTTTATCATTATGAAATGTCCTTCTTTATCTCTTGCTACTTTCTTCATTTTGAAGTCTATTATGTCTGATACAAGTACTGCAACACCTGATTTTTTCTCTTTGTTGTTTGCATGAAATATCTTTTTCCATCCCTTCACTTTTAGTCTGTGTATATCTTTGGGTTTGAGGTGAGTCTGTTGTAAGCAGCATATAGATGGGTCTTGCTTTTTTATCCATTCTGTTACTCCGTGTCTTTTGATTGATGCATTCAGTCCATTTTCATTTAGGGTGACTATCGATAGATAGATGCTTATTGCCATTGATGGCTTTAGATTCATGGTTACCAAAGGTTCAAGGGTTGCTTCTTTACTATCTAACAGTCTAACTTAACTTTCTTGTTAAGTTATTGTAAACACCATCTGATGTTTCTTTATTTCTCTCCTTTCTTATTCTAGCCTCTCCATTCTTTATATACGGTGTTTTACTCTTTGCCTTTAGTTAGTATTTGGATGGTCTGCTTTCTTTGCTATGTTTTTATTTTCTCTGGTGACATCTTTTTAGCCTTAGGGGTGCTTCCCTCTAGAGCAGTCCTTTTAAGATATCCTGTAGTGGTGGTTATGAGAGGCAAACTCTCTCAACTTTCGTTTGTCTGGAAATTGTTTAATCCTTCCGTCATATTTAAATGATAATCATGCTGGATACAATATTCTTGGTTAGAGGCCTTTCTGTTTCATTATGTTAAATATATCATGCCATTCTCTTCTGGCCTGTAAGGTTTCTGTTGAGAAGTATGATGATGGTCTGATGGGTTTTCCTTTGTAGGTGATCTTTTTTCTCTCTCTAGCTGCCTTTAATGCTCTGTCTTTATCTTTGACCTTTGCCATCTTAGTTATTATGTGTCTTGGTGTTGTCTTCCTTGGGTCCCTTGTGTTGGGAGATCTGTGGGCTTCCATGGACTGCGAGACTATTTCCTTCCCCAGCGTGGGAAAGTTTTCAGCAGTTATTTCTTCAAAGACACTTTGTATCCCTTTTTCTCTCTCTTCTTCCTCTGGCACTCCTATAATGCGAATATTGTTCCGTTTGGATTGGTCACACAGTTCTCTTAATATTCTTTCTTTCCTAGAGATCCTTTTATCTCTCTCTGCCTCAGCTTCTCTGTATTCCTGTTCTCTAATTTCTATTCTATTAACAGTCTCTTGCATCTCATCCAGTCTGCTGTTAAGCCTGTCGATCGCTTGTCTCAATTCTGCATTGTCTTTCCTCACTTCCCTCACTTCCTCCCTCAGCTCTTGCACATTTCTCTGTAGATCCGTCAGCATGGTTATGACTTTTATTCTGAATTCTTTTTCAGGAAGACTGTGCATTCCCATTCCTTCAGGCTCCCTCTCTGGGGTTTTATGGTTGATCTTAGTCTGGACCATATTCCTCTGTCTTTTCATAGCTATAGAAGTGGTCGCTGGTATTTGCCACATATGTCAGCTGGGCTCTTTAAGACTTTAAAAAGAAAAAAAAGAATGAAAGAAAGAAAGAAAAGAAAAGAAAAAAGATAGAGAGAAAAAACAAAAAACAAAACAAAACAACAACAACAAAAAACGCCCACCAGGAGTAGATTCTGTGGGGATGCTGTAAGTGGTGCTGTTGCTGCACTCTTCCGCAGCCGTGGCCGCGTCACTCTGCAGGGCCCTTTATAGCTCTGGCCAGGGTGGGAATGAATGGGAGGCTGTTGATCTCTGTGGGAAGTCTAAGTGCGGCCACCCTTTCCCAGTCACCTGCTAAGGGGTCCGAAACTCCCCAGGACTCCCAGCCTGCTGGGCCAAGTGTGCTGGGGCAATCCAGCTCCTCTGCTTGGCTCCTGTCTCTTTAAGACCACTGAGAAAAGCACGTGTTTTTCTTTTTTTCCTTCCCTGGAGCCGGCTGCAAGCACCCTGGCATGTTCCCTGCTCAAATCCTGCACCCTCTGTCTCTCCAATCTCTGCTACACTGCGTGATGTGTGTCAGTGCTCCCCGCACAGATCACTGGGGCTGGTTATTTCGCGGGGTGTACTTCCACTCCCTCCCGGCTCTGAATCCTCTCCTCCCGCCGGTGCGCTGGGGTGGGGGAGTGCTCAGGTCCTGCTGGGTTGTGGCTCCATATCTTACCCACCTCACAAGGTTCTGAGTCCTCTCAGGTGTAGCTGCACGCTATGCCCTTTCCTGTGTATTCTGGTCTCTCTTTTAGGAATAGTTGTATTTGCTATATTTTCATATATATATATAGTTTTGGGAGGAGATGGCTCACGCCGCCATCTTCCCGGAAGTTCAAAAGTACATTTTTTATGCTTCAATATTTCTAAGAGAGTGGATTCTAAATGTTCTCACCACACACACACAAAAATGATAATTATGTGAGGTGATAGAGGTATTCACTAGCCTTATTGTGCTAATCATTTTGCAATATATATGTGTATCAACTCATCATATTCTATGCCTTAAACTTACACATTGTTATAAGCTAATTATATCTCAATAAAGCTAGGGCAAAATAGAATGATTCCTAATCAAGGCAATACCATGAAATCCAGTTATTAAAACAATAAAAGAAATATGCTATAACCTATCAGCAAAATAAGTCAATTTTCTTAATTCTCCTGTACGTTCAATCCCTTCAATGGATAAATAAAAGTGTTTATTCCTTTTCAAAAACAAACCTTATCAGATGGGCTTGTATCAATTATCTATTGTGATGTAACAAACCATCCAAAACTCAATGGTTTAAAAGAGTTATTTAACCCTGATAAACCTTACAGATATTATGTTAAGTGAAATAAGCCAATCACAAAAAGATAAATACTGTGTGATTCCACTTATATGACACATCTAAAGTAGTCAAATTCAGAAAAACAGAAAATAGAATGGTGGTTGCAAGGGTTTGGGAGGAGAGAATGGGGAGTTGTCTAATGGGTTCAGAGTTTCAGTTTTGCAAAATGAAAAAGTTCTAGACATCTGTTGCATAATAATATGATTATACTTAACACTACTGAACTGTATACTTTAAGACAGTAAATTATGTTTGTATTTTTTACAATTCAAAACAAAAAGATCATAATTATTATTATTTATTATTTCTCACAATTCTGTGGGATAGCTGAAATTCAGCTGGGTAGCTCTTCTGCTTTCTTGCTTCGGATGGCTTATGCAGCTGTGTTCAGCTGGCATCTTTAACTTCTAAGGGTGGGTGGGATGGAACCTCTAAGATAGCCTCTCGCCTCCCAGCCCCAGGGCCTGTCCCCACATGGCCTCAGATCATTTAGTAGTCTAGCCTGAACTTCTTCTTGTCATGACAACAGGGCTTTAAGAAGAAACTAGCAGAAGCTGCCAATCTCTTTTAAGTCCTGGGCTCAGAAATCCCAAAATACCAATTTCACCTTATTCCACTGGTCGAAGCAAGTCACAAAACTAGTCCAGATTGAAGGGTGGGAAGGTAGACTCCAGCATTTGATGGGAGGATTGACAGAGCATGTATGACCATCTTCAATATACAATGGAGCACAACCATCATATTGTCTGGGTCCTTGAAAAAATGATTGTCTCATTGTAGGAAAACATCCCTTATTTTATGAAGGACACAGCCTCCGTTCCAAATAATCAAGAATATTGATAGAGGGCTTTGGTTCCTACATTCTGAAGACAGGTGTGAGCATAGAAGCCTAAGAGGAGGATGCACTGGGCCATTTCAGCAAGAGCAATTTAATCAGTTCCTGAATCCTAATGCCAGAATGAGTTTCAGTGCTGATGTCTGCCTGACATCTCAAACTGAGATACTTAAATCCAAGTACTACTTGGGTCTGAGGGAATTACCTCTGTCAAATCACACTGGGGCTTTAACTATCAAAATCATCACTATGAGGTTCCGGGAAGATGGCGGCATGAGTAGGGCAGTGAAAATGTCCCCCCAAAAACATATATTTGTGAAAATACAACAAATACAACTATTCCTAAAAGAGAGACCAGAAAATACAGTACAACAGCCAGGCTACAGCTACATCTGTGAGAACTCAGTGCCTCACAAAGCGGGTAAGATACAAAGCCATGACCCAGCGGGACCCAAGCACTCCCCCACCCTGTGCACTGGCGGGAGGAAAAGAATCAGAGTGGGGAGGGAGTGGAAGCACAGGACTGCTAAAAAACCAGCCCTGGTGATCTGCACCGGGAGCACAGACACACATCACATGGTGTACTGGGGATTAGAGAAGCAGAAGGCCAGGAACTGAAATGGAGACTGCAAGCAGGTCCCCAAAGCTGGCTCCCCTGGGACAAAAGAAAAGCAGGTGCTTTCTTAAAAGTCTTAAAGAGACAAGGGCCCAACACAGAACAAAATCGTCCCAGTGCACTAAGCCGAGCAGCCTGGGAATCTTGAGGAACTTCGGGGCCCCTAACCAGATGCTGGGTAAAGCAGCCTCAAAGCCCCTCACAGAGATAAGCAACCTGCCATTCATTTCCCCCAGCCGGCACTGCGGCGGATCTGCCATAAGCTGCAGAACAGCAGGAGAGAGGCCCCACCCACAACAACTACACAGAATCTCCTCCCAGCGGGAGCACAACTAACTGAGAAGGGCTGCACAGAATCTCCTCCCGGCAGGTGTGCAGCTAACCAGGAAGGTTGACAGAAGCCAGAGCAAGGGTCGAAGGGCACCAAGGGGTGCAGAATGCACCCAGCATGGCTGCAAACCCCCGCAGTGCTCTAGGCTAGCCTGAGGGCAGCCCCATCCACAGCAGTTTAGGGGATTATCCCAGAGACTGCCTCCCAGTGTGTGGGTAACTGGCAGAGGCTGTGGAGAAGGGCAAGGAGAACAACAAGCAGGATGGGACTTTGTTCTCCCAGCTGACACACATGGCACCTGCCTGTGACCACTTCTATCACCATGAAAAGACAGAAGAATATGGTCCAGTCAAGACTCACCCAGACTACCGCAGAGAGAGGCCTGGGGGGGGGATAGATTTAAACAATCTTCCTGAAAAAGAATTCAGAATAAAAGTCATAACCATGCCGATGGAACTACAGAGAAATATGCAAGACCTAAGGGAGGAAGTGAGCAGAGATATTACAGAAATGAAACAATCGATTGATGGGCAGAAGAGCAGACTGGATGAGGTGCAAGAGACTGTTAATGGAAAAGAAATCAGAGAACAGGAATACGGAGAAGCTGAGGCAGAGAGATAAAAGGATCTCTAGGAATGAAAGAATATTAAGAGAACTGTGTGAAAAATCCAAACAGAGCAATAGTCGCATTATAGGAGTACCAGAAGAAGAAGACAGAGAAAAAGGAATAGAAAGTGTCTTTAAAGACATAATTGAGGAGAATTTCCCAAAGCTGAAAAAGGAACTAGTATCTCAGACCATGGAAGCCCACAGATCGCCCAACACAAGGGACCCTAAGAGGACAACACCAAGACATATAATAATTAAAATGACAAAGATCAAAGACAACGACAGACTATTAAAGGCAGCCAGAGAGAGAAAACATATCACCTACAAAGGAAAACCCATCAGGATATCCTCAGACTTCTCAACAGAAACCTTACAGGCCAAAAGATAATGGCATGATATCTTTAATGCAATGAAACAGAAGGGCCTTGAACCAAGAATACTTTATCCAGCATGATTATCATTTAAATTTGAGGGAGGGATTAAACAACTCCAAGACAAGTGAAAGTTGAGGGAATTTGCCTCCCACAAACCACCTCTACAGGATATTTTAAAGGGACTGCTCTAGATGGAAGCACTCCTAAGGCTAAATAGATGTCGTCAGAGAAAATAAATTCGTAGCAAAGAAAGCAGACCATCCAAATACTAACTAAAGGCAAAAAATAAAATCAACTTTCCACAAAAACAGTCAAAGGAATGCAAAAGAGTATAGAATAAAACACCTAATAAATAAAGAATGGAGGAGAAAGAATAAGAAAGGAGAGAAATAAAGAATGATCAGACTGTGTATGTAATAGCTTAACAAGAGAGTTAAGTTAGACTGTTAGATAGTAAAGAAGCTACCCTTGAACCTTTGGTAACCACGAATTTAAAAGCCAGCAATGGCAATAAGTACATATCTATTGATAATCACCCTAAACATAAATGGACTGAGTGCACCAATCAAAAGACACAGAGAAATAGAATGGATAAAAAAGCAAGAAACATATATATGCTGCTTACAAGAGAATCACCTCAAACCCAAAGATATACACAGACTAAGAGTGAAGGGATGGAAAAAGATATTTCATGCAAACCACAGGGAGAAAAAAGCAGGAGTTGCAGTACTTATATCAGACAAAATAGACTTCAAAACGAATAAAGTAACAAGAGTTAAAGAAGGACATTACATAATGGTAAAGGGGGCAGTCCAACAAGATGACATAACCATTATAAATATATATGCACCCAACATAGGAGCGCTGACATATGTGAAAAAAAAATACTGTTTAACCCCATACACAAAAGTAAACTCAAAATGGATCAAGGACCTGAATATAAGTCAAGAAACCATAAAACTCTTAGAAAAAAACATAGGCAAAAAGCTCTTGGACATAAACATGAACAATTTCTTCATGAACATATCTCCCCGGGCAAGGGAAACAAAAGCAAAAATTAACACGTGGGACTATATCAAGCTGAAAAGCTTCTGTAAAGCAAAGGACACCATTAGTAGAACAAAAAGACATCCCACAGTATGGGAGAATATATTCCTAAATTACATATCCGATAAGGGGTTAACATCCAAAATATATAATGAACTCATGCACCTCAGCAAACAAAAAGCAAGTAATCTAATTTAAAAATGGGCAGAGGACATGAATAGACACTTCTCCAAAGAAGAAATTCAGAGGGCCAACAGGCACATGAAAAGATGCTCTATATCGCTAATCATCAGAGAAATGCAACTTAAAACCACAATGAGATATCACTTCACACCAGTAAGGATGGCCAACATCCAAAACACAAACAACAACAAATGTTGGCGAGGATGTGGAGAAAAGGGAACCCTCCTACACTGCTGGTGGGAATGCAAATTAGTTCAACCATTGTGGAAAGCAGTATGGACGTTCCTCAAAAACTCAAAATAGAAATACTATTTGACCCAGGAATCCCACTCCTAGGAATTTGCCCTAAGAATGCAGCAGCCCAGTTTGAAAAAGACATATGCACCCCTATGTTTATCGCAGCACTATTTACAATAGCCAAGAAATGGAAGCAACTTAAGTGTCCATCTGTAGATGAATGGATAAAGAAGAGGTGGTACATATACACAATGGAATATTATTCAGCCATAAGAAGAAAACAAATCCTACCATTTGCAACAACATGGATGGAGCTAGAGGGTATTATGCTCAGTGAAATAAGCCAAGCAGAAAAAGACAAGTATAAAATGATTTCACTCATATGTGGAGTATAAGAACAAAGAAAAAAAACTGAAGGAACAAAATAGCAGCAGACTCACAGAACCCAAGAATGGACTAACAGTTACCAAAGGGAAAGGGACTGGGGAGGATGGGTGGGAAGAGAGGGACAAGGGGGAAAAAGGGGCTTTATGATTAACAGACATAATGTGGGGGGGGCACGGTGAGGGTTGTACAACTCGGAGAAGACAAGTAGTGATTCTATAGCATCTCACTATGCTGATGGACAGTGACTGTAATGGGGCATATAGGGGGGACTTGATGATATGGGGAATCTAGTAACCATAATATTGCACATGTAATTGTAGATTAACGATACCAAAATTAAAAAAAATCATCACTATATTAATTTTACCTTTTTTGGCTGCAAGTGGCAGAAAATTCAACTCAAACTAGTTTAGTATAATAATAACAACAATGATAATGCTTATGTAACTGTTCTAGACACAGAGATGTGCCCCCTCCACCCGCGTCCCCCTTAAAGGACTTGCTGCACTGCTGCAAGGAGTGAGATCACCAGACAGCCTCCAGTTCACAGCTCCTTCCTGGGCCCCCTTGGGTACAAAGAGCCACCTCTCTCAAGTTCACATCCTTCTGAGCCCACATCCAAGGCCAGAATGCAGACAAGGTGTAAAAGCCCACCTTGAGACTTGAAATATGACAGGAAATACTCTTTCCAGTGACCCCTGCTAGATCGGCTGAGGCCTTGTCAGACCTGCTCAGCTCTCACTCTGTCCAATCCTGCCTCCTCCTTAAACAGGTGTTGGCCCTTTATGAACATCTTGTACCCTAAACTGCCTCTCAATGTCTACTTCTGCATAATTTGACCCATCACAGTAACTTAACAGAAGAGTGATAGATTTGACTACAGGCATGGCCACATATGGGAATACAGAGGCTCAGAGATGTAATCAAGCCCTGTTTTCTAGCTTTTAATACAGTTCTGCTCATGGCCATACATGGACTCTTTCAGAAAAGGCAACCTCATGGCTGGAAAGTGGCTGCCAGGAACTCCTTGGATGATAGCCTTCCAATTTCACAGCGAGCAAAAAGAAGCAAGCATCTTTACCCCCAGTTCCCAGAAGTCCTGAAGTTCACACTTACTAGGTCTAGTTGGCTCATGTGTTCAACCCTGAAGCAATTACTATGGCTAGAAGAAGGTAATGCTGATTGGTTTGAGCAGGTCACATGCTTCACATTAAGGGAGTTAGGGTGGGAGAGGAAAAATTTGCCTTATGAAAGCCAGTGTATGTGACCAGAGATTGGGTGAAAGGATACTCAGAGATGTCCCCCACAGCACTTTTTGAGTCACTTTTAACCTTATTCAGATAAAAACTTGGTAAAATCTATGGCTGAGTAATATTCCATTGTGTATATAAGCACCCACATCTTCCTTATCCATTCCTTTATTGATGGACACGTAGGTTGCTTCCATATCTTGGCTATTGTAAATAATGCTGCAGTAAACATAGGAGTGCATATATCTTTTCAAATTAGTGTTTGAATTTTCTTCAGGTAAATATCCAGAAGTGGAATTGTTGGGTTATATGGTATTTCTGTTTTTAATTTTTTAGGGACCCTCCATACTGTTTTCCATAGTGGCTGCACCAGTCAGCTATAAAAAAGAATGAAATCTTGCCATCTGTGACAGCATGGATGGATCTAGAGGTTATTATGTTATGCGAAATAAGCCAGACATAAAAAATCAAATACCATAAGATTTCACTTATAGGTGAAATCTAGAAGACAAAACAAATGAACAAACAACAACTCAGAAACGGACTTACAAATACAGAGAAGAGACTGGTGGTTGACAGACAGGAGGTGGGTGAGGAGATAGGCAACATAGGTGAAGGGGATTAAGAGGTACAAATTTCCAATTATAACATAAATTAGTCATGGGGATGGAAAGTACAGCATGGGGAATATAGTCAACAGTATTGTAATGACTTTGTACAGTAACTGCACTTCATGGTGAGCACTTTATAACATACATAAATGTCGACTCACTGTTATATGCCTGAAACTAATATAATAGCATGTCAACTATACCTCAATAAAAAAATAAAATAGTCAAATTCATAAAGAAAAAACTTGGTAGGATCTAAACTTTGGTAAAGATAAAGGCTATAGGTAAAACTGATTCTGGATTGAGACTGGGAATATCTCGATTGAATGCTATTCACTAAAAGCATTTCTGGACTGATTATTATGTGAGAAGCATAATACAAAATATTGTTAGAAGACAAACAGTCCCTCAAGACACTTAAAATCTAATCGAATCTATACTCATTCAATGAGAAGAGGTACTTGTAGAATAGCATCAACATCTTTAAGATAAGAGTAGACTTTCTGGAAATCTTACACAAGGAATGGCACAGGAAAACCAAAAAATTAGTTCACTGGCTGGAACAGCCATCAAAGCCCACATATCTAACTTCTGGAGAGCCCATCCATTGTTCCTTTTACTTACAATTCTAATAACAAAGATAAACTTGCTCCCGAGCTCACAATTTAGATGTCACAGATTATGGAAGCAAGGAGGGTATGGGCAGTGTGACTCTAGAGGCAGTGAGAGGGGCAGACTAACAGGCTAAGAGAGAGAAAGAGAGGGAACAGAACCATTTGTGGAAACTCTAAGAGATTACAACTAAGTTGAATAAATTATTTATACATAGAAAAATGCCTGAAAGAACTTGAGAAAAAAGATGGAAAGAAATACACCTAAATGTCTGTAGGTCTAGAAGAGTACTTTTCTTTCTACTTTTTTCTATTTTTCAAATTTTCTATAATAGAGGTAATACTTTTATACAAGGGGAACAAGGAAATGTCACTTTAAATCCCCAGCTGGGAGAACTGTAAAAGCATACTAAGGTGGGCTATACGGCAAACAGTCCTCTATATAAGTTGGTAGGTATGGAACCATGGGACACCAAGGAAAGGTTAAAGTATATTTAATATGCACTTTGAAAGGGCAGAAAATTCTAGAATCTATTTTAAGAAGTTTTCTATTAAAAGTGTTAAACTGGAAAGAAAAAAACGTCGGCACTAGAAAAAGTAAGTTGACTTATATGGGAAATTCCCTTCTCCGGAGCAGTTCTTTACCCACACATTACGTGGGCAAAGGAGACATTGCTGGAGCACATGGGAGGACCGTGGTGAAGGAATTTTATATGTCTTCTGTCCTAGGCCTTGAGAGTGGGCATCAGCATATAGGTGGAGCTAACAAAGGTGGCAACATACAGAGAGGACTCTAGGAGAGACTAGGGCACTGGGGGATGGTGCCAGGGGAGGGCTGGAAAAGTCTGCATGCCAAGCCCATGACAATCAGACCTACATTTCTGAGCCATCACCCTGTACCCACAAAGCAAGGGCACAGGTCTGGGTGAGTCCAGGCCTAGCCCATAACTGATGAATGAAGGGTATAAATGAATAGACTTATCAGTGATCTAAAAATGGTGGTTGACACCATGCTAAGCAAGCTTGCTGATCACATGAAAATGTTTGCATGGTTAACACCTCAGAAGAGATGAGGACTAGGAGCATATGCAAAAGGAAGTACATTTAAGGAAATATTTGATGAGGCACAATAAAGCCTGTGTGCCAAACTGGAGTCCTATCCTTATAATAAGCAGAAATATTGCTGTTAACACAAATGTTGCATGAAAAAGCCTATATATGCTATATTGGGCTTTGGTCAGGCCCTTTGATTAAAATAATACCAAAATTCTTTTTCCAACGGAGGTGAATGTAAATAGTTTCATCATAACAGGTAGCATTATTTAGCATTATGTGCCAAGCACTGTGCTTTACATGTATTACCTCATTTGAAAATAGGTTTCCTGTGAAATATACAAAAAAAAAAAACCCATGTTATATGCACATTTTACTAAATGGTTAAAACATAAACTTCTGTCATACAAAAATCTGCACACAGATGTTTATAAAAGCTTTATACATAATTGTTAAAACTTGGAAGCAGGAAAACCTAGGAGAAATTGACAACTTCTTAGAAAAATACAACCTTCCAAGTCTGACCAAGCAAGAAACAGAAAAACTAAACAGACCAATCACCAGCAACAAAATTGAATCGGTAATCAAGAAACTAACCAAGAACAAAACCCCCGGACCTGAAGGATTCAACTCTGAATTCTACCAGACATATAGAGAAGAAATAACACCCATTCTCATTAAAGTTTTCCAAAAAATAGAAGAGGAGGGAATACTTCCAAACTCATTCTATGAAGCCAGCATCACTCTAAAACCAAAACAGGGCAAAGACCTCACCAAAAACGAAAATTACAGACCAATATCCCTGATGAACGTAGATGAAAAAATACTCAACAAAATATTAGCAAACCGAATTCAAAAATACATCAAGAGGATCATACACCATGATCAAGTGGGATTCATCCCAGGGATGCAAGGATGGTGCAACATTCGAAAATCCATCAACATCATCCACCACATCAACAAAAAGAAGAACAAAAAACCACATGATCATCTCCAAAGATACTGAAAAAGCATTTGACAAAATTCAGCATCCATTCATGATTCAAACTCTCAACAAAATGGGTATAGGCGGCAAATACCTCAACATCATAAAGGCCATATATGACAAACCCACAGCTAACATCATACTTAACAGCGAGAAGCTGAAAGCTTTTCATCTAAGATCGGGAACAAGACAGGGCTGCCCACTCTCTCCACTGTTATTCAACATAGTACAGGAGGTCCTAGCCACAGCAATCAGACAAAACAAAGAAACACAAGGCATCCAGATTGGTAAAGAAGAAGTCAAATTGTCACTATTTGCTGATGACATGATATTGTACCTAAAAAACCCTAAAGACTCCACTCCAAAACAACTAGAAGTAATACCTGAATTCAGCAGAGTTGCAGGATACAAAATTAAAACACAGAAATATGTTGCTTTCCTATACACTAACGGTGAACTAACAGAAAGAGAAATCAGAAAAACAATTCCATTCACAATTGCACCAAAAAGAATAAAATACCTAGGAAGTGAAAGACGTGTACTCTGAAAACTACAAGACACTCCTAAGAGAAATTAGAGAGGACACTAACAAATGAAAATGCATCCCATGCTCTTGGCTAGGAAGAATAAATATTGTCAAAATGGCTATACTACCTAAAGCAATCTACAGATTCAACGCAATCCCTATCAAAATACCAAGCGCTTTTTTCAATGAACTCGAACAAATAATTCTAAAATTCATATGGAACCACGAACGACCCTGAATACCCAAAGCAATCCTGAGAAGGAGGAATAAAACAGGGGGAATTTCGCTCCCTGACTTCAAGCTCTACTACAAAGCCACAGTAATGAAGACAATTTGGTATTGGCACGAAAACAGACCCACAGACCAGTGGAACAGAGTAGAAAATCCAAACATTAAACCAAACATATACAGTCAATTAATATTTGATAAAGGAGCCTTGGATATACAATGGCGAGATGACACCCTGTTCAGTAGCTGGTGTTGGAAAAACTGGACAGCTACATGTAAGAGAATGAAACTGGACTACTGTCTAGCCCCATACACAAAGGTAAACTCAAGGTGGATCAAAGATCTGAATGTAAGTCATGAAACCATAAAACTCTCAGAAAAAAACAGAGGCAAAAATCTCTTGGACATAAACATGAGTGACTTCTTCATGAAAATCGGGCAAGGGAAACAAAAGCAAAAATGACCAAGTGGGACTATATCAAACTGAAAAGCTTCTGTACAGCAAAGGACACCATCAGTAGAACAAAAAGACATCCTACAGTATGGGAGAATATATTCATAAGTGACGTATCTGATAAGGGGTTGACATCCAAAATATATAAAGAACTCACACACCTTAACAAACAAAAAGCAAATAATGCAATTAAGAAATGGGCAGAGGACATGAAGAGCCACTTCTATAAAGAAGAAATTCAGGGCTTCCGGGAATATGGCGTCGTGAACGGACCAGCAGAAAAATTCCTCCCAACATTATATTTATTCACGAAAATACAGCAAATACAACTATCCCTAAAAGAGAGACCAGAATACACAGGAAAGTGCACAGCGTACAGTTACACCAGTGAGAACTTGGCAGCCGATGAGGCGGACGGGATACGGAGCGGCGACCCGGTGGGACTGAGCGCTCCCCCCCCCCCAGAGCTCCGGCGGCCAGACACTCCGCACAGAGGACTCGGCACCCGGCGAGGCGGGATGGAAACGCGATCCAGCGAGACCAGAGCGCCCCTCCACCCCAGCACTCTGGCGGGAGTCCCGGCAAGGCGGGTAAGTCATGAGAAGACAGAAGAATATGATACAGACAAAGCTTCAGACAAACACCACCCAGAAAAAGAAGCTGAAGGAATAGACATACACAGTCTTCCAGAAAAAGAATTCAGAATAAAAGTCATAGCCATGCTGAAGGATCTACAGAAAAATGTGCAAGAGCTGAGGGAGGAAGTGAGGGAAGTGAGGAAAGATAATGCAGAAATGAGACAAGCCATCAACGGGCTCAACAGCAGATTGAATCAGGTTCAAGACACGATCAAGGAATTACAAGACAGGGACCAGGAATACAAAGAAGCTGAGGCAGAGAGAGATAAAAGGATCTCTAAGAATGAAAGAATATTAAGAGAACTCTGTGACCAATCGAAACGGAGCAATATTCGCATTATAGGAGTACCAGAGGAAGAAGAGAGAGAAAAAGGGATAGAAAGTGTCTTTGAAGAAATAATTGCCGAAAACTTCCCCACGCTGGGGAAGGAAATAGTCTCACAGTCCACGGAAACCCACAGATCTCCCAACACAAGGGACCCAAAGAAGACAACACCAAGACACATAATAATCAAGATGGCAAAGATCAAAGA
>JAQQAC010016209.1:38327611-38370407 GCA_029783875.1 Phataginus tricuspis
TAAGAGGGTAAAAGGGGCATTACGATTGGCAGGCATAGGGTGGGGGGGCACGGGGGGGACTGTACAGCTCAGAGAAGACAAGTAGTGATTCTCATCTCACTACACTTATGGACAGTGACTGTAATAGGGTTGGTGGGGGGGACCTGATGAAGGGGGTAGTTTAATCATCACAATATTGCTCATGTAATTGTAGGTTAATGATACTAAAATAAAATAAATTGTAAAAAAAATAATAATAATAAAAAAAAAGAAATTCAGATGGCCAACAGGCACATGAAAAGATGCTCCACAACACTAATTATCAGAGAAATGCAGATTAAAACCACAATGAGATATCACCTCACACCAGTGAGGATGGCCAACATCCAAAACACAAACAACAACAAATGTTGGTGAGGATGTGGAGAAAAGGGAACTCTCCTACACTGCTGGTGGGAATGCAAATTAGTTCAACCATTGTGGAAAGCAGTATGGAGGTTCCTCAAAAAACTCAAAATAGAAATACCATTTGACCCAGGAATTCCACTCCTAGGAATTTACCCTAAGACTGCAGCAGCCCAGTTTGAAAAAGACATATGCACTTCTATGTTTATCGCAGCACTATTTACAATAGCCAAGAAATGGAAGCAATCTAAGTGTCCATCAGTAGATGAATGGATAAAGAAGAGGTGGTACATATACACAATGGAATATTATTCAGCCATAAGAAGAAAACAAATCCTACCATTTGCAACAACATGGATGGAGCTAGAGGGTATTATGCTCAGTGAAATAAGCCAGGCCGAAAAAGACAAGTATCAAATGATCTCACTCATATGTGGAGTATAAGAACAAAGAAAAAACCTGAAGTAACAAAACAGCAGCAGACTCACACAACCCAAGAACAGACTAATAGTTACCAAAAGGAAAGGGACTGGGGAAGATGGGTGGGAAGGGAGGGATAAGAGGGAAGAAGGGGCATTAGGATTAGCAGATGTAATATTGAGGGGGCATGGGGAGGGCTATACAACTCAGAGAAGACAAGTAGTGATTCTATAGCATCTCACTGCGCTGAGACAGTGACTGTAATGGGGTTGGTGGGGGGGACCTGATGAAGGGGGTAGTTTAAAAAATATATATGTTTACAAACAACAAACAAAAAAAAACTTGGAAGCAAACAAGATGTCCTTCAGTAGGTGAATGTATAAACTGTGGTACATCCAGACAGTGGGATATTATTCACTGCTAAAAAGAAATTAGCCATCAAGCCATGAAAAACATGGATGGACTTTAAATGCCTATTGCTAAGTGAAAGAACCCAGTCTGAAAAGGCTACATACTGTATGATTCCAATTATGACATTCTGAAAAAGACAACAGTATGGAGACAGTGAAAAAAAAAAATCAGTGGTTGCCAAAGGTTAGAGGGGATGGACGGAGGTATAGATGAAGTATAAAGGTTTTTCTAGGGCAGTGAAACTATTTTGTTTGATACTATAATGATGGATACATGTCACTATACATTTGTCTAACCCCATAGAATGTATAAGACCAAAAGTGACTCTAAAGTAAACTATGGTAATGGGGTATGTGGTAGGGACTTGATAATAGGGGGAATGTAGTAACTACAATGCTGCTCATGTGAAACCTGAGCATAAGATTGTATATCAATGATACCTTAATAAATAAATTAATTAAGTAAGTAAACTGAGGACTTTGGGTGATAATGATGTGTCAATGCAGGTTCAACAATTGTAACAAATGTGCCAGTCTGGTAGGAGATGTTTATAGTGGGGGATGCTGTATGTGTATGTATGGTTAGGGGCATATGGGAACCCTCTGTATTTCTGCTCAATTTTGCTATGAACCTAAAGCTGTTCTGAAAACCAAAGACCATTAAAAATTTTAAAAAGCTACCCCTACCCCCCGTGTATCCCTACGCTCTTCCCCCAGAGATAAGCACTACCCTGACTTTCATAATGCTCACATCTTGCTTTTCTCCATTTTTTTACCTTCTAAAAATATCCCTAAAAATATAGTGTACTTTTTTCTGTTTTTATAAAAGTTTTTATATAAATGGAATTATATTGTATGTATTATTCAGTGACTTTCTTTTTCCATGTTCAACAATATGTGACATTAATCCATGGTGTTATGTTTAGAAATAGTTTGTTCATTTTCGTTGTTGTATAGTATTCTATCATGTGATTATGCCACAATTTTTACATATTTTATTGTTGACATGCTTTAGTGTTGCTATGAACATTTTTGTACATATACTGTGGTGCACATACATACACATGCTTTTCTGTTGGAAATATACTTGGAATGGAACTACTATATTAGCATACATGTGTTGCTTCAATCTTATTAAATAATGCCAGACTCCAGTTCTAGGTAAAATGGAATAAACTCACTCTACCACATTTCCCACTATAAATTCAGCTATAAAATCTGGAATTCAACTATAAAACCTGGACAGAATGCATGGAGCAGTTACTTCAGGACTCTAAAAAGTAAATGAGAGTAGGCACTTTAGAGAAAAAGCTAGCACTCAAAGTATAACTAAATCAGTAGTGAGCTTACCCTTTTTTTCACTCCTTCTGGCATGCCATGGCCTGGAATCTCAATGCAGCCCAAAATCCGTAAGTGACTTTAGCACTCTTGTGTGACAGAGGAGTAGGAATGGAGTCTTCTAAAACTCAAAGTATGGAAATTCTCAGTTATGTTTTTCTTTTCTTCCTTCCCCTCTCCTCCCCTTCCCTTCCTTTCCCTTTCCTTTTCTTGGTGATGCTGCACTCAACCTGAAAACAATCCCATGGTGGCAGCGGTAAGGCTCCTGCATTCCACTTGGAAGAAAAAAATATGTTGATTCTGAGTAGTATCAGGAGAATGGGAATTCTGATCTTGTTCCCAATCTTAGGATAAAGAATTCAGACTTTCACCATTAGGTGTGATGTTAGCATTTTGTGTGCATGTGTGTTTATGACCTTTATCAGGTTGTGAGTTTCTTGTATTCCTGGTTTTCTTAGAGGTTTTTTTTGTTTCATGAATAAATGTTGAATTCTGTCAAATTCCTTTCTGCATGAATTGATATGATCATGTGGTTTTTCTTATTCATTGATTGATTTTGAAGCTTGAATCAGCCCTACATTCCCAAGATAAACCCATGTGCTCCTGGTGTGATATTCATCATGTTATACATTTACAAAAAGGGACAGTACTGGAAGTCCTGCCAATGAAAGGATACAGACTGGAAAGAAAGAAAGAAAACAACTTCCTATTTATAGACAACACTATAGTTGTTGTCTTCATAGAAAATCCAAAAGAATCCACAAAATGACACAACTAATAAGTATCTTTATCAAGATCACTGAATACAAGGGCAACACACAAAGATCAATTCTCTTTTTATATACTTGAAATATAGACAAATGCAAACACAAGTTTAAAAACAGTACCATTCATCATTCACCATGATCAAGTGGGATTTCTCCTTAGGATGCAAAGATGGTTCAACATACAAAAAAGAATAAATATGATACACCAGTTTAATAGAATAAAAAATTAAAAATAATATGATCAACTCAATAGATGCAGACAAAATATTTAACAAAGTACAACACACTTTCATGATAAAAATGCTCAATAAATTGGGTATACAAGGAACATACCTCAACACAATAAAAGCCACATGAGAAACCCACAGCCAACATCACACTTAATGATGAAAGTTTGAAAGGTTTTCCTCTAAGAATAAGACAAGGGTGCCCACTCTCACCACTCTTATTCAACATAGTACTAGAAGTCCTAGCCAAAGCAATTAGGCAAGAAAAAGGAATAAAATGTATCCAAAAAGGAAAGGAAGAAGTAAAATTGTCTTTGTTTGCAGATGATATGATCTTATATATAGAAAATCCTAGAGTTCACCAAAAAACTGCTGGAAATAATCAACAAATTCAGTAAAGTTGCAGGATACAAAATCAACATACAGAAAACAGTTGTGTTTCTATACACTAACAACAAAACATTTGAAAAGGAAATAAAACAATCCCTTTTACACCAGCATTGAAAAGAATAAAATACTTAGGAATAAATCTAAGCAAGGAAGTGAAAGATCTGTAGACTGAAAACGGCAAGATTTTGATGAAAGAAATTGAGAAGATACAAACAAATGGAAGGATATCCTGTGTTCATAGATCAGAAGAATTAACATTATTAAAATGTCCATATTACCCAAAGCCATGTAGAGATTTGATGCAATTCCAATCAAAATTCCAATGGCATTTTTCACAGAAATAGAAAAAAAATCCAAAATTTGTATGGCATCACAAAAAAACCCAAATAGCCACAACAGTCCTGATAAAAAAGAATGAAGTAAATGGTATCACACTTCCTGCTTTTAAACTACTACAAAGGTATAGGAAACAAAACAATATTTTATTGGCATGAAAATAGATAAATAGACCAATGGAACCAAATTGAGAGCCAGAAACAAACCCACACGTATACAGTCAACTAATATTTGATAAGAGAGCCAAGACTACTCAATGAGGAAAGGATAGTCTACTGTTTATATTATTTGCAAGGCTTCTGGTCAACAGTAGACTATTGGTAGTTAAGTTTTGGGGGAGTCAAAAATTATACATGGATTTTCAACTGTGTGGGGGTCAGTGCCCCTTGCTCCTGTGTTGATCAAGTGTCAACTGTACTATATGATATCACTTCTACATGGAATCTGAAAAACTCAGAGAAACAGAGAGTATAGTAGTGGTTACCAGAGGTTGGGGGAGAGGGAAGTATGGAGGTATTGGTCAAAGGATACAAAATTCCAGTTTCAAGATGAAGTTCTGGGGATCTAAAGTACATCATGATAATCATAGCCAATAATACTGTATCTTACACTTGAATGTTGCTGAAAGAGTAAATCTTAAATTTTCTCACCACAAAAAAGAAATGGTAAACATGTGACAGCATGGGGGCAGTAGCTGATACTATGGTGATAATCATTTCACAATTTATAAATGTATCAAATCAACACATTTTATGCATAAACTTATACAATGTTATATGTCAATTATTTCTCAATAAAGCTGGGGTGGGGGGAAGTACCATTCACAATATCTCCAAAAATGAAATACTTAGGTATAAATCTGATAAAATAGATGCAGAGAATGTGTATCCTAGATGACTCTTTGGAAAAGCAGGCGAGGAGAGGACAGCAATGGAGATGGAGAGTGAACACAGAGCAGCCTCTGCCAAAGCATCTGCTCCACTCAAGGGAAGCACCCTACACCTTGTATACCTCATTGACATTATTCTGACACTAAATCTCTGCTTCCACTTACCTAGTCTTCATTTCTGTATACACCCTCAGAACACCTCAGTTCAGTCTTGACTACTGTCTAAGTTAGCTATTTCCACAGTATTGCTGCATACAAATTACCCCCAAAACTCAATATCCTAAAAACAACAAACATGTATTTAACTCACAGATATGTGATTCAGCAATTTAGACTTGACTCAGATGGGGATGGGTTTCCTCTGGTCTTTGCTGGGATCAGTCTATTGTCTGGGCATAGTCCGGGTGTAGCTTATCTCAGATAGCCTTGGCTTGTCCTGAGATGACTTGACTCTGCTTCACTTTTTTTTTTAATCCTCCAACACAGTAGCCTGGGGATGTTCTCATGGTGAAGGCAGAGGAACAAGAGCAGAAGTGGATAAACGTGTGTGTTTTAATGCCTCTGCATGCATCTTATCTGCTAATATACCATTAGCCAAAGAAACTCACATGGCTAAACTCATAATCAAGGGGCACAGCAAGACATGTGTCTCCTCAATGAGAGTGGCCTCATAGTTACATGTCAAAAAGTATGGAAAAAGTAAACAGTTGGGGCTACAAATGTAATCCATCTACTAAAACCATGGTATCAGATTCTCATCTTTGTTACCCACCCTAGCCTCAGTCCATTTGTGACTTCTCTCATTCCTGGACATCATTTTGATATTATCACTGCTCTCCCTAACACATTCCTTCATAGTTGGCTCCAGAGTGGGTCTAAGAACCCCAGAGATGTCTGGGCCACTGACTTTCATTTCATTCTCACAGCTCTAAGCTCTAAAAAAAACTTGGCTCAGGCTGGATTGGTCTAGTAGAGATAAAAGTGAGAAATAAGGGCTGTGCACCTGCCTGAGTGTTCTGATCTGAACTTTACTCTATCACCATATTGCTGAGATTCCAGAAGCTTGGATGTGAGCTTGATTCTCTCAGGCTTACTATTTACAGATGTGTGTCCACTGGTAAGGTCCTTTGGGTGATCTGGAAACAAACACTTCCCTCTGTCACTGAAAAGTACTAGTAATAACTAGCTGTGTATCTGGCCATGCTAACTCCTTATTAGGTGCTTTAGATCAGTCAGAATGTTTGTTTTATTTCCATCTCAACCAAATTATTGGCTTTCCTCAATTCTATGGCTACATGATTCCTGAAGTACTCCAAAACACTATGGTTGTCTTCTTTCCATACCAATTTACCCTAAACTATTGACCCTGTCTTTGCTGAGTACTTAATGTTGGGGAGCACTGTATTCCAAGCCAAGCCAAAGCCATGTTAGGAGTTGGATGGTGGGGCAGGACTCCAAGCTCAATCCATGAAATAAAAGCTGAGTGGACAATAGCCAAGATATGGAAGCAACCTAAGTGTCCATCAGTAGATGAATGGATAAAGAAGATGTGGTACATATACACAATGTAGTACTATTCTGCCATGAGAAGAAAACAAATCCTGTCATTTTCAACAACATGGATGGAGCTAGAGGGTATTATGCTCAGTGAAATAAGCCAAGCTGAAAAAGACAAGTATCAAATGATTTCACTCATATGTGGGGTATAAGAACAAAGAAAAAAAAACTGAAGGAAAAAAACAGCAGCAGACTCACAGACTTCAAGAAGAAAGTAACAGTTACCAGAGGGGAAGGGTGGGAGAGGGTGGGCGGGGAGGGAGGGAGAAGGGGATTGAAGGGTATTATGATTGGTGCATGTGGTGTGGGGGGGTCATGGGGAAGACAGTGTAGCACAGAGAAAACAAGTAGTGACTCTGTGGCATCTTACTACACTGATGGACTGAGACTTAAATGGGGTATGGGGGGAACTTGATAATGTGAGTGAATGTAGTACCACAATGTTTTTCATGTGAAACCTTCATAAGAGTGTACATCAATGATAGCTTAATAAAAAAAAGATTAAAATGTTTAGAACTTTCCTCTGACCATTGCTTTAAATATTTCTCATAGCCTGATAGTATTTTCATTGCCACATTTCTCAGAAATTATGTATTCCAGTTGGTTTTCACTTAATTACTTTTGTTTTTGTCTTTGTTAACAATTACTCAATTCTCAAGACGGCGGCGGGAGTAGGGTGGTGGAAATTTCCTCCCAAAACATTAATATTTTGAAAATACAGCTAATAAAACTATTCCTAAAAGAGAGACCAGAAGATATATTACAACACCAAGGTTACATCTACATCTATGAGAACTCTACATCTCATGGAAAAAGGTAAGATACAAAGCCGTGACCCAGCGGGACCCGAGCACTTCCCCCACCCCAGAGCACCCGTGGGAGGAAAAGAATCAGAGTGGGGAGGGAGTGGAACCACAGAACTGCTAATAACCATCCCTAGTAAACTGCACCAGGAGCACAGACACATATTGCATGGTGCGCGGGATATTAGAGGAATGGAAAAGCATAATCTGAGACTAAGACTGCAAACAGTTCCCACAGCCAGCTGCCTTGGGACAAAAGAAAAGCAGGTGCTTTTAAAGTCCTAAAGGGCCAATGGTTTAACAGGTGGACAAAATCGTCCTGACACACTCAGCACAGCAGGCTGGGAACTTTAAGGAACTTCAGGTGCCCTAACCACCTGGTGGCAATGCAGCTCTGAAGCCCCTCACAACAATAAGTAGCCTGCCATTCATTCCCCCCCACCCCCCACTGGCACAGCAAGCAAAGTGGCTGACCTGCTATTGCTGTGGAGCAGCTTGGGAGAAGCCCCACCCACAGAGTTTTCTCCTGGTGCACAGCTAACCAGGCCAGACCAGGAGGCTGTTGACTGCACAGAGGCTGCCCGGAACACACAGTGGATACTGACATAGAATTCAGAAGGCACAAAGGGGCTTTATTCTCATGGCAAACACACACTGCTCACCTGCAACCCATGCCACTGCCCTAGGCCATCCCAAGGGCTACCCCGCCCACCGCAGCTCAGAAGGTTAACCCAGAGGCTGCCCCTTGCACCTGGATGACAGGCACAGGCAAAGGAAGCCAACGCAGAGAACAGAAGGCATGTAGGGGCTCTGTTCTCATTGCAAACACGCACTGCTTGCCTGCAACCTCTGAGAATGCCATGGGCCATCCCGAGGGCCACCCCACTCATGGCACTGCAGGGGATTAACCGAGATGCTACTCCCTGTATGCAGCTGACTGGCACAGGGAGTGGGGACCAGCAAGGTAACCAGCAAGGAGGAAGGGACATTGTTCTCCCAGCGGACACACATGCCTCTCGCTGGCGATCACTTCTATCGTCGTCAAGAAAAGGCAGAAGAACCTTGTTCAGTCCAAAATCCCCAAAATACCAGAGGGCCTGCTGAGACGAAAATCACCAATCTTCCTGATAAAGAATTCAAAATCAAAGTCATAAGCATGCTGATGGAGCTACAGAAAAATATGAAAGAGCTAAGGGATGAATTCCGGAGGGAGATAACAGAAACGAAACAAACAATGGAAGGATTTAAGAGCAGACTGGATAAGATGCAAGAGACTATTAATGGAATAGAAATCAGAGAAAATGAATACAGAGAAGCTGAGGCAGAGAGAGATAAAAGGATCCCTAGGAATGAAAGAATATTAAGAGAACCGTGTGACCAATCCAAATGGAACAATATTTCCATAATAGGTGTACCAGAAGAAGGGAGAAAAAAAGGGATAGAAAGTGTCTTTGAAGAAATAGTTGCTGAAAACTTCTCCAAGCTGGGGAAGGAAATAGTCGCTCAGATCATGGAAGCCCACAAATCTCGCAACACAAGGGACCCAAGGAGGACAACACCAACACATATAATAATTAAAATGGCAAAGATCAAAGACAATTCCAGAATATTAAAAGCAGCCAGAGAGAGAAATAAGATCACCCACAAAGGAAAACCCATCAGGCTCTCATCAGACATCTCAGCAGAAACCTTACATGCCAGAAGAGAATGGCATGATATATTTAATGCAATGAAACACAGGGGCCTTGAACCAAGAATACTGTATCCAGCAATATTATCATTTAAATTTGAAGGAGGGATTAAACGATTCCCAGAGAAGCAAAAGTTAAGGGAATTTGCCTCTGACAAAACATCTCTACAGTGTATTCTAAAACGAATGCTCTAAATGGAAGTGCTCCAGAGGCTAAACTGATATCACAAGAGAAAATAAAACAACAGCAAAGAAAGTAGACCAACCAAATACTAACTAAATGCAAAATAAAATCAGCTATCCACAAAATCAGTAAAGGGAAACACAAAAGAGTACAGAATAAAAAAATCTAACATATAGAGTGGAGGAGGAAGAAAAAGAAGGGAGAGAAATAAAGAATCATAAGACTGTGTTTATAATAGTGTAATAAGAGGGTTAAGTTAGATGGTTAGATAGTAAAGAAGCTACCCTTGAACCTTTGGTAACAATGAATCCAAATCCTGCAATGGCAATAAGTACATATCTATCAATAATCACCCTAAATGTAAATGGACTGAATGCACCAATCAAAAGACACAGAGTAATAGAGTGGATAAAAAAGCAAGACCAATCTATATGCTGCTTACCAGAGACTTACCTCAAACCAAAACACATACACAGACTAAAAGTAAAGGAATGGAAAAATATATTTCATGCACACAATAGGGAGAAAAAAGGAGCTGCAGTACTTATATCAGACAAAATAGACTTGAGAACAAAGAAAGTAACAAGAGACAAAGAAGGACATTCCATAATGATAAACGGGTCAGTCCAACAAGAGGATAAAACTATTATAAATATCTATGCACCCAACACAGGATTAACTACATATGTGAAACAAATACAAACATAATTAAAGGGGGAAATAGAATGTAATGCATTCATTTTGGGAGACTTCAACACACTACTCATTCCAAAGGACAGATCAACCAGACAGAAAATAAATAAAGAGACAGAGACACTGAAAAATGTATTATAACAGATGGACCTAACGGACATCAACAGAACACTCCATCCAAAAGCAAAAGGATACACATTCTTCTCCAGGGGACATGGAACATTTTAAAT
Source organism: Phataginus tricuspis (assembly GCA_029783875.1). Classification (NCBI taxonomy): domain Eukaryota; kingdom Metazoa; phylum Chordata; class Mammalia; order Pholidota; family Manidae; genus Phataginus; species Phataginus tricuspis. The sequence goes on from JAQQAC010016209.1 coordinate 38,337,930, forward strand.
AAATAATTGCTAATATTTAGACTAGGCCACAAAAAGTGCCTCAGTAAATAAAAATGATTGAAATAGTACCAACCAGCTTCTCAGATCACAAAGGTATGAAACTAGAAATAAATTGCACAAAGAAAATGAAAAAGCCCACAAACATATGGAGGCTTAACAACTTGCTCCTAAATAATCAATGGATCAATGACAAAATAAAAACAGAGATCAAGCAATACATGGAGACAAATAACAACAATAATTCAACACCACAGAATCTGTGGGACACAGTGAAAGCCATGCTAAGAGGGAAATATACTGCAATATACACCTACCTGATGAAAGAAGAAGAATCCCAAATGAACAGTCTAAACTCAAAATTATTGAAACTAGGAAAGGAAGAACAAATGAGGCCCAAAGTCAGCAGAAGGAGGGACATAATAAAGATTAAAGCAGAAATAAATAAAATTGAGAAAATAAAACAAAAGAAAGAATCAATGAAAGCAGGAGATGGTTCACTGAGAAAATAAACAAAATAGATAAACCCCTAGCCAGACATATCAAGAAAAAAACAGAGTCTACACACATAAACAGAATCAGAAATGTGGAAGGAAATATCACTACGGACAACACAGAAATACAAAGAATTATGGGAGAATATTATGAAAAATTATATGATAACAAACTGGATAACCTAGAAGAAATGGACAATTTTCTAGAAAAATTCAACCTTCCACAGCTGACCCAGGAAGAAACAGAAAATCTGAATAGACCAATTACCAGCAAAAACAATTGAATTGGTAATTTAAAAACTACCTAAGGACAAAATTCCTGGCCGAGATGGTTTCACTGTTGAATTTTAGTCAAGACCTAATACCCATTCTCATTAACGCTTCCCAAAAAGTAGAAGAGGAGGGAATACTCCCAAACTCATTCTACAAGACCAACCTCACTCTAATACCAAAACCAGGCAGACACCACAAAAAAAGAAAATTACAGACCAATATCCCTGATGAATATAGAGGCAAAAATACTCAACAAAATATTAGAAAACCGAATTCAAAAATATATCAAGAGGATCATACACCATGATCAAGTGGGATTCATCCCAGGGATGCAAGGATGGTACAACATTCGAAAATCCATCAACATCATCCACTACATTAACAAAAAGAAGGACAAAAACCACATGACCATCTCCAAAGATACTGAAAAATCATTTGACAATATTCAACATCCATTCATAATAAAAACTCTCAACAAAACGGGTATAGAGTGCAAGTACCTCAACATAATAAAAGCCATATATGACAAACCCACAACCAACATTAGACTTAACAGCGAGAACATGAAAGCTTTTCCTTTAAGATCAGGAACAAGACAAGGATGTCCACTCTCCCCAATGTTATTCAACATATTTCTAGAGGTCCTAGCCATGGCAATCAGACAACAAAAAGTAATAAAAGACATCCAGACTGGTAAGGAACAAGTCAAACTGTCCCTGTTTGCAGATGACATGATATTCTACATAAAAAAACAAAAAGACTCCACTCCAAAACTACTAGATTTAATATCTGAATTCAGAAAAGTTGCAGGACACAAAATTAATACACGGAAATCTGTTGTTTTCTATACACTAACAGTGAACTAGCAGAAAGAGAAATCAGGAAAACAACTCCATTCACACTTGCATAAAAAAAATAAAATACCTAGGAATAAACCTAACCGAGGAAGTGAAAGATTTATACTCTGAAAACTACAAGACACTAAATGATAGAAATTAAAGAAGATACCAATAAATGGAAACACATCCGATGCTAATGGATAGGAAGAATTAATATTGTCAAAAAGGCCATACTGCATAAAGCAATCTACAGATTCAATGCAATCCCTATCAAAATACAAACAGCATTCTTCAGTGAACTAAAGCAAATAGTTCAAAAATTCATATGGAACCACAAAAGACCCTGAATAGCCAAAGAAATCCTGAGAAGGAAGTATAAACTTGGGGATTTACAATCCCTGACTTCAAGCTCTAATACAAAGCCACAGTACGCACGACAATTTGGTACCAGCACAAGAACAGACCCATAGACCAATGGAACAAACTAGGGAGCCCATATATAAGCCCAAGCATACATGGTCAATTAATATACGATAAAGGAGCCATGGATATAAAATGGGAAAATGAAAGCCTCTTCAACAGCTGGTGTTGGAAAAACAGGACAGCTACATGTAAGAGAATGAAACTGGATTACTGTCTAGCCCCATACACAAAGGTAAACTCAAGGTGGATCAAAGACCTGAATGTAAGTCATGAAACCATAAAACTCTTAGAAGAAAACATAGGCAAAAATCTCTCGGACATAAATATGAGCAAGTTCTTCATGAACATATCTCCCTGGGCAACGGAAACAAAAGCACAAATGAACAAGTGGGACTATATCAACCTAAAAAGCTTCTGTACAGCAAAGGACACCATCAGTAGAACAAAAAAACATCCTACAGTATGGGAGAATATATTCATAAATGACATATCTGATAAGGGGTTGATATCCAAATTATATAAAGAGCTCATGGACCTCAAAAACAAAAAGCAAATAATCCAATTAAAAAATGGGCAGAGGAGCTGAACAGACACTTCTCCAAAGAAGAAATTCAGATGGCCAACAGGCACATGAAAAGATGCTCCACATCGCTAAACATTAGAGAAATGCAGATTAAAACCACAATGAGGTATCACCTCACACCAGTGAGGATGGCCAACATCCAAAACACAAACAACAACAAATGTTGGCGAGGATGTGGAGAAAAGGGAACCCTCCTACACTGCTGGTGGGAAGGCAAATTAGTTCAACCATTGTGGAAAGCAGTATGGAGGTTCCTCAAAAAGTCAAAATAGAAATATCATTTGACCCAGGAATTTCACTCCTAGGAATTTACACTAAGAATGCAGGATCCCAGTTTGAAAAAGACATATGCACCCCCATGTTTATTGCAGCAGTGTTTACAGTAGCCAAGAAATGAAAGCAACCTAAGTGTCCACCAGTAGATAAATGGGTAAAGAAGAGGTGGTACATATACACAATGGAATATTATTCAGCCATAAGAAGAAAACAAATCCTACCATTTGCAACAACACGGATGGAGCTACAGGGTATTATGCTCGGTGAAATAAGCCAGGCAGAGAAAGACAAGTATCAAAAGATTTCACTCATCTATGGAGTATAAGAGCAAAGAAAAAACTGAAGGAACAAAACAGCAGCAGACTCACAGAACCCAAGAAATGGACTAACAGTTACCAAAGGGAAAGGAACTGGGGAAGATGGGTGATAAGGGAGGGATAAAGTGGGAAAAGGGGCATTACGATTAGCACACATAATGTAGAGGAGGTGGCAGGCATACATGGAAGGCAATATAATACAGAGAAGACAAGTAGTGATTCTATTGCATGTTACTACGCCAATGGACAGTGATTGTAATGGGGTATGTGGTGGGACTTGATACTAGGGGGAGTCTAGTAACCATAATATTGCTCATGTAGTTGTACATTAATAATAGCAAAATAAATGAATGAATAAATAAATAAATAAATAATTAAAGGAGGAAATAGACTGCAATGCATTCATTTTAGAAGACTTCAACACAACTCTCACTCCAAAGGAGAGATCAACTAGACAGAAACTAAGTAATAACACAGAGGCACTGAACAACACACTAGAGCAGATGGACTAACGGACATCTACAGAACTCTACACCCAAAAACAGCAGTATACACATTTTTCTCAAGTGCATATGGAACACTTTCCAGAATGGACCACATACTAGGCCACAAAAAGAGCCTCAGTAAATTCAAAAATACTGAAATTCTACCAACCAACTTCTCAGATCACAAAGGTATAAAACTAGAAATAAATTGTACAAAGAAAATAGGCTCACAAACACATAGAGGCTTAAAAACATGCTTCTAAATAATCAATGGATCAATGACCAAATTAAAACAGAGATCAAGCAATATATAGAGATGAATGAAAACAACACCACAAAGCCCCAACTTCTGTGGGACACAGCGAAGGCAGTTCTAAGAAGAAAGTATACAGCAATCCAGACTTATTTAAAGAAGGAAGAACAATCCCAAATGAATAGTCTGAACTCACAATTATTGAAACTGGAAAAAGAGGAACAAATGAGGCCCAAAGACTGCAGAAGGAGGGACATAATAAAGATCAGAGAAGAAATAAATAGAATTGAGAAGAATAAAACAATAGAAAAAATCAATGAAACCAAGAGCTGGTTCTTTGAGAAAATAAACAAAATAGATAAACCCCTAGCCAGACTTATTAAGAGAAAAAGAAAATCTACACACATAAACAGAATTAGAAATGAGAAAGGAAAAATCACAATGGGCACCACAGAAATACAAAGAATTATTAGAGAATACTATGAAAATCTATATGATAACAAACTGGACAACCTAGAAGAAATGGACAACTTTCTAGAAAAATACAAACTTCCAAGACTGACCAAGCAAGAAACAGAAAACCTAAACAGACCAATTACCAGCATTGAAATAAAAAAACTACCCAAGAACAAAACAACTGGACTAGATGGATTCACCGCTGAATTTTATCAGACATTTAGAGAAGACATAACAGCCATCCTCCTTAAAGTTTTCCAAATAAAAGAGGAGGCAATAATCCCAAATTCAAACTATGAAGCCAGAATCACTCTAGTACCAAAACCAGGCAAAGACACCACAAAAAAAGAAAACTACAGACCAATATCCCTGATGAACATAGATGCAAAAACACTCAACAAAATATTAGCAAACAGAATTCAAAAATACATCAAAAAGATCATCCAGCATGATCAAGTGGGATTCATCTCAGGGATGAAAGTATGGTACAACATTGGAAAATCCATAAACGTCATCCACATCAACAAAAAGAAGGACAAAAACATGATCATCTCCATAGATGCTGGAAAAGCATTTGATAAATTCAACATTCATTCATGATAAAAAAACTATCAACAAAATGGGTATAGAGGGCAAGTACCTCAACATAATAAAGGCCATATATGACAAACCCACAGCCAACATACTTACTAGTGAGAAGCTGAAAGCTTTTCCCTTGAGATTGGGAACAAGACAAGGATGCCCACTCGCTCTGCTTTTATTCAACATAGTATTGGAGGTCCTAGCCACAGTAATCAGACAAAATAATGAAATACAATGCATCCAGGTTGGTAAGGAAGAAGTCAAACTGTCACTGTTTGTACATGACATGATATTGTACATAAAAAACCCTAAAGACTCCACTCCAAAACTACTACAACTAATATCTGAATTCAGCAAAGTTACAGGATACAAAATTAATAGACAGAAATCTGTTGCATTCCTATGCACTAACGATGGAACTAGCAGAAAGAGAAATCAGGAAAACAATTCCTTTCACAACTACATCAAAAAGAATAAAATACCTAGGAATAAACCTAACGAAGGAAGTGAAAGACCTATACCCTGGAAACTACAAGACACTCCTAATAGAAATTAAAGAGGACACAAACAAATGGAAATGCATCCCATGCTCTTGGGTAGGAAGAATAAATATTGTCAAAATGGCCATCCTGCCTAAAGCAATGTACCAATTCAATGCAATCCCTATCAAAATACCAACAGCATTCTTCAAAAAACTGGAACATATAGTTCTAAAATTCATATGGTATCACAAAAGACCCCAAACAGCCAAAGCAATCCTGAGAAGGAAGAATAAAGCAGGGGGTTCTCGCTTCCGAACTTCAAACTCTACTACAAAGCCACAATAATCAAGACAATTTGGTACTGGCACAAGAACAGACCCATAGACCAGTGGAACAGAATAGAAAGTCCAGACATTAACCCAAACATATACAGTCAATTAATACATGATAACGGAGCCATGGATATATAATGGGGAAATGACAGCCACTTCAACAGCTGGTGTTGGCAAAACTGGACAGCTACATGTAAGAGAATGAAACTGGATCATTGTATAACCCCATACACAAAAGTAAACTTGAAATGGATCAAAGACTTGAATGTAAGTCATGAAACCATAAAACTCTTACAAAAAAACATAGGCAAAAATCTCTTGGACATAAACATGAGCAACTTCTTCATGAACATATCTCCCCGTGCAAGGGAAACAAAAGCAAAAATGAACAAGTGGGACTATATCAAGCTGAAAAGCTTCTTTCTGTACAGTAAAGGACATCATCAGTCGAACAAAAAGGCATCCTACAGTGTGGGAGAATATATTCTTAAATGACATATTTGATAAAGGGTTGACATCCAAAATATATAAAGAGCTCACACACCTCAATAAACAAAAAGCAAATAATCTAATTAAAAAATGGGCAGAGGATCTGAACAGACACTTCTCCAAAGAAGAATTTCAGATGGCCAACAGGCACATGAAAAGATGCTCCACATTGTTAATCATCAGAGAAATGCAGATTAAAACCATAATGAGATATCACCTCACAACCGTAAGGATGGCCAACATCCAAAAGACAAACAACAACAAATATTGTCGAGGATGTGGAGAAAGGGGAACCCTCCTACACTGCTGGTGGGAATGTAAATTAGTTCAACCATTGTGAAAAGCAGTATGGATGTTCCTCAAAAAACTGAAAATGGGAATATCATTTGATCCAGGAATTCCACTCCTAGGAATTTACACTAAGAGTGCAGCAGTGCAGTTTGAAAAAGACATATGCACCCCTATGTTTATCGCAGCACTATTTACAATAGCCAAGAAATGGAAGCAACCTAAGTGTCCATCAGTAGATGAATGGATAAAGAAGAGGTGGTACATATACACAATAGAATATCATTCAGCCATAAGAAGAAAACAAATCCTACCATTTGCAACAACATGGATGGTGCTAGAGGGTATTATGCTCAGTGAAATAAGCAGGCAGAGAAAGACAAGTATCAAATTATTTCACTCATCTGTGGAGTATAAGAACAATGAAAAAACTGAAGGAACAAAACAGCAGCAGACACAGAATCCAAGAATGGACTAACAGTTACCAAAGGGAAAGGCACTGGGGAGGATGGGTGGGAAGGGAGGGAACAGGGGGGAAAGGGGGCATTACAATTAGCAGACATAATGTGTGGGGGGGTACAGGGAAGGCTGTACAACACAGAGAAGACAAGTGGTGATTCTATAGCATCTCACTACACTGATGGACAGTGACTGTAATGGGGTATGTGGTGGGAGCTTGATGATGGGGAGAGTCTAGAAACCATAATGTTGCTCATGTAATTGTAGATTAATGATACCAAAATAAAAAAATAGCAATTCTTCATTCCCTGCTCCCCTCAACTCCTGTACCATTCTACTTTCTTTCTCTATGAATTTGATCACTCTTGGTACCTCATATAAGTGGAATCATACAGTATTTGTCCTTTTGTGACTGGCCTATTTCACTTAGTATAATGTCCTCAAGGTTTATCCATATTGTAGGATATCACAGTTTCCCTTTCTTTTTGAGGCTGAATAATATTCCATTACATGGATAGACCACATTTTGTTTATCCATTCCTCCACTGTTGGACCTTTGGGTTGCTTCCATTTATCTTTAGAGCCTTTTAAAATCAGTGCCACCACCAAGTCCCACAAAAAGAAATGATCCCCACCTTTTCTGAGCTGCTTCCTACTCTGCACTGTCATCTGTGTTTCAGAAGCTGACCCTCCTCTCACTCTTTCTCCTATGCCCTACTTGTGTGCTTCCCTTTCCTCTTAGTTTTGCATACATCTCTGTTCCCTGTCAATCAACCCCAGTTATGGGCCCTTCATTTGATTTATTTTTAATTTTATTTAATTTTTATTAGTTAAAATTCATTTATTATAGTGATAGATAACATATATCAATTGATACATGTTTTATATCATGGTTATATCATTCATATATAATGTGGTATAAGTTTAAGGTGAACAAAGTGTTGGTTTGGTACATTTATATTTTGCAATATGGTTACCACTGTGCATTAGCTAACATCTCTATCACTTCACATAATTATCATTTCTTCTTTGTGGTGGGACCAATTAAGATCTAGTCTCTTGGCAACTTTGAAGTTTATGATACAGTAATGTTGACCATAATCACTGTTTTGTGAGCCCTTCACCAAACTCTAACTCTGGTCGTCTGGAAAACGCTCACAATTTTTTTTTCTGTGGAAAATATATCTACCCTCTACCAATTTCCCGCAGGTGTTCGTTCCTAGGCCTAAAGGTCCACATAGAGCCTTTCCATGTCAATGAATTCTCCTGATGTGGGCCCTTGCTGCCACCTGCTGGCGTTAGTCATCAATGCTTCTATGGGCCTGTTTCCTACTCAAGGGGTTAGTCTTCCTGTACCATCATCCACCATGTGATAAGACTGTTAACTCCTTAAATTTCTTCCTTTCAGTATTTTCACTTGCCTGTTTTTAAAAGACCCTTTATTGAATTCATGTGCAGGTTACCCGTGGTCTCATCAGCCTTGCCCAAATAGAGAGAGAAAAATATCTCTCTGTCTTTTGGGCACTTCATTTTGCATAGAGACCAAAGAAGAGCCCCAAAATGTATATCAGTTATCCTTATCTCCCTGGAAGCTATTGTATTATATTCAGTAAGTTGAATTGTGAATAATATATGAAATACCAAGTACCAAGTTTTTCTTCAAAATTCATAAAATGTTTCAAAATTCTTGGAAAACTTCAAAATAAAACAAGATTATTTATTGGTAACAGACACAAAAAGAAAATCTATAGAAATACAACAAGAATTACTTTACAGATTCTTGGGCCAATCTTAAATAAGGTGAGGCAAGTATGGAGATTTTGTTTATGAGCAAAAGTAATTTGTGAATGGGCAAAACTGAAAACACGTAATGGTCCAAGCCTGGGCGTCGGGAGTAAGGGATTAAATTAAGTGTTGCTGATTATACATTTACACATTATTAAATGGTTCCTTCATTTCCACCCAGCTTCCTACTTTGTCTTCCCAATTCACATCAGACTTGTCTCCAGCACAGGTACATCACAAGCATCCATCTGGTGATAACATCCTATCATGAGAGGTGTGATCAGTGGCACTGGAAATAATATTTTTGAAGGGCAGTGTAAGAGTTGAGATGAGAGATGGGTGTCAAAATTGATGGTAGAGTCTGAGTAATATTCTGGGAATTCAGCCTCGGGAAAGATAGTGGCTTTCTTGTGGTTAGGGAGAAGGAACTAGATTACAGTCTAATCTGAAGAATACAAAAGAAGGAGCCAGATTTCAGTTAGTGAAATCTGAAGATCTTTAATCAAAGATCAGAATTTTCTTTGACAGAAAGGGTCTACAGTGGCAGTCTGGGAAGGAAGGTCTTCTAGAGATCCATCTTGAGGCTGTATTTGTCTAACAATTTACATAAAATTGAGAAAATATTGATCAGCATTCCAAAAAGTGGGAAGGGCTGATAAAGTTTATAGGGGGGGCTTCATTTCTTCCATCGGTCACTGAATTCTGCTCTGGTCAAAGACTGAGGTGAGAAATTGGACTCAGTTCCAGTCAAGGAATGGGTGAAATATCCCTAGGTGTGTGGAGACCTCTCTCTTAGCTAGGCTGAGCTAAAGAAAGAAATTAAAATTACATAAAACTTTTGGGGTCTGAAGCCTCAGCACTCTGTTGGAACCACACCAACATTGTGAGTGGGGAGTCAACCCAAAGACATTGCCCTGAAAGGTGAGAAAAAGAAAAAGCCTTTAGTAAATGTTATCGTGTGAATGTCATCATAGATGGGATACTTTCAGGCGGAGGGGCCAGGCGGAGCAGTCCATGCATTGTCAGGTGGACTTGTTCTTGCCGTAGGGTGATGGGAATGTTCAGTTGTTTCCACTGACACGTGTCAGGGGAAAACATTTGCAATTGGACTGAATCCATGTGAAACATCTCAAGAAATATTGTCAAATCCTAATACAAAAAGAGCAATTGTTAATCATATTTGATATCACAAAAATTCCAATCCCTGGTCAATGACTTGATAGTGATTTTAAGCACTTATTATTATGTACTCTGCTTTAGGATACATTGCCTCACTTAATCCTCACAGCAATCCTATGAAACCTGTAGCACCCCATACTATCATCACTGGTCATCGCCATCATCATTTTACATGAGAAGGAAGTGAAGCTCAGGAACATTAACTTGTTTGTGGGCATAAGGGTCCTGGGTTTTAGCCTTCAGCAGTCTGACTTCAGAGCTCATGCTCTTGAACCCAGTGCCCTTGTGCCTTCTGACACCCCTATGCTTACTTATAAAACTGTAAAGGTGTTTTTAAAGTCCATTGCAATAAAATGTCTACATGTGCACTTTACTTCAAAATAGGCACATATATATGGTGGCACCATTGGTTACATACCCACCATCCATCCCTTATCCTGTTTCTGCAAGGAACCCAATTTTATTTAAATAACTGCCTCTTTCTGCTCAGCCCATGCAATTTGGGTGAAGGTAACTCAACTTAAGGGGAAGTCTAAGCCAGTTTGTCCTTGCCAGGGATGCAGAATCTCAGATTTAAATCAATCAACCCAGCATTTACCCTAGAAACTGTTAGCACTCCAGAAATGGGCTCATGACCAAACTGGACCATAAGTTGTCAAATAAAGAACATTTTACTCCTTGGGTTGATTAAATCTCTCTCTCTCTCTCTCTCTCTCTCTCTCTGTCTCTCTCTCTAAGATCCCACCTCTCTGTCTCTCTCTTTCCATACACACACACACACACACACACACACACACACACACACACACAACCTATCAAAATGAGATTTCACCTTGCATCACCCATCCCAAGAAAGAGCTGAAAACACAAACCTATCCCAACCATTTCAACTGAAAGTTTTGCAGCAGTTACAGATAAAGAAAATTGCAACCTGAGGCAAGGCCCAAGCCACATGCCCTTCTCTACTCCCTAAGAAGGCAACTCCAATCATGTTTTGGCTCAGACACTTACCTAATGTGGAGGTCCTCCCTGATGTGTACCAGCTATATAAAGCCTTTACCCTATATCTGAGTCATTTTTTTTTCGTTGACACTATCCAGTTGTTCCAAGATAATGTTGTAAAGATTCCATTCATTCAGTGGAATTTCAAAGAAGGGGCAGGTGGGAGCAGTCCACCCAGCTGCTGGAGTGGGGGAAGAATTTTATCATTTTACCATTGATATTGTTTACAGTTGATGACACCTGATGATAAAAAGCAGGCTGGAGAGGTTCTAAAGATGGTGGCATGAGTAGGGTGGCTGAAATCTCCTCCCAAAACCATACATACTTTGAAAATACAGCTAATACAACTATTCCTAAAACAGTGACCAGAAGATACAGTACAACAGCCAGGCTACATCTACATCTGCGAGAATTCAACATCTCATTAAAAGGGCAAGATACAAAGCCATGACCCGGCGGGACCCGAGCACTACCCCCACCCCAACTCACTGGCAGGAGGAAAAGAATCAGAGTGGGGAGGGAGTGGAAGCACAGGACTGCTAAATAACCAGCCCTGGTGATCTGCACCGGGAGCACACACACATTGCATGGTTTACTGGATATTAGAGAAATGGAAAAGCAAAATCCGAGACTAAGACTGTGAACAGGTCCCCACAGCCAGCTGCCCTGGAACAAAAGAAGAGCGGGTGATTTAAAAGCATAAAAAGGGACAAGGGTTTAACAGGTGGACAAAATCGTCCTGGCATACTCAGCACAGCAGGCTGGGAACTTTAATGAACTTCAGGTGCCCTAACCCCCTGGGTGACAATGTAGCACTGGAGCCCCTCATGGCGATAAGCAGCCTGCTGTTCATTCCAACCTGCCAGCACTGCAAGCAAACTGGTTGATCCGCGATTGCTGCAGAGCAACTGGGGAGCAGCCCCGCCGACAGCAACCAGAAAGAGGTTTACCCAGCACAGAGCGAACCAGGCCAGAACCAGAGGCTGCCTCCTACCTGCAGTCAACCGACACAGACAGCAGAAAACAGTGCAGAGTCTGGATGGCACAAAGGGGCTTTATTCTCATGGTGAACACACATTGTTCACCTGCACACCCCACCAGTACCCTAGGCCATCCCGAGGGCTGCCCCACCCACAGCAGCTCAAGAGATTAAGCCAGAGGCTGCTCCCTGTGTGCAATTGACCAGAAAGCATGAAGGGATTTTGTTCTCCCAGCTAACACATGCAATACTCACTGGTGATCACTTCCGTCGCCATAAAAGGGCAGAGAAACCTTCTTCAGTCCAAAATCCCTTAAACACCAGACAGAGGACCTGGTGAGACTGAAATCACCAATCTTCCTGATAAAGAATTCAAAATAAAAGTCATAACCATGCTGACAGAGCTACAGAGAAATGTGCAAGAGCTGAGGGAGGAGGTGAGGGAAGTGAGGAAAGACAATGCAGAAATCAGACAAGCAATCGACGGGCTTAACAGCAGGCTAGATGAGATGCAAGAGACTGTTAATGGAATAGAAATCAGAGAACAGGAATACAGAGAAGCTGAGGCAGAGAGAGATAAAGGGATATCTAGGAATGAAAGAATATTAAGAGAACTGAGTGACCAATCCAAACGGAACAATATTCACATTATAGGAGTACGAGAAGAAGAAGACAGAGAAAAAGGGATAGAAAGTGTCTTTGAAGAAATAATTGCTGAAAACTTCCCCAATCTGGGGAAGGAAATAGTCTCTCAGACCATGGAAGCCCACAGATCTCCCAACACAAGGGACCCAAGGAGGACAACACCAAGACATGTAATAATTAAAATGGCAAAGATCAAAGACAAGGACAGAGTATTAAAGGCAGTCAGAGAGAGAAAAAAGATCACCTACAAAGGAAAACCCATCGGACTATCATCAGACTTCTCAGCAGAAACCTTACAGGCCAGAAGAGAATGGCATGATATATTCAATGCAATGAAACAGAAGGACCTCAAACCAAGAATACTGTATCCAGCACGATTATCATTTAAATTTGAAGAAGGGATTAAAAATTCCCAGCTAAGCAAAAGCTAATGGAATTTACCTCTCACAAACCATCTCTACAGTGTATTTTAAATGGACTGCTCTAGACAGAAGTGCTCCTAAGGATAAACAGAAGTCACCAGAGAAAATAAAACCACAGCAAAGAAAGTAGACCAACCAAATACTAAATAATGCAAAATAAAATCAGCTATCCACAAAATCAGTAAAGGGAAACACAAAAGAGTACAGAATAAAAACTTAATATATAAAGAGTGGAGAAGGAAGAAAAAGAAGGGAGAGAAATAAAGAATCATGACTGTGTTTATAATAGCAAAATAAGTGAGTTAAGTTAGATGGTTAGATAGTAAAGAAGCTACCCTTGAACCTTTGGGAACCACGAATTCAAAGACTGCAATGGCAATAAGGTCATATCTTTCAATAATCACACTAAATGTAAATGGACTGAATGCACCAATCAAAAGACACACAGTAATAGAATGGATAAAAACCAAGACCCAACTATATGCTGCTTAAAAGAGACTCACCTGAAACCCAAAGAGATACACAGACTAAAAGTAAAGGGATGGAAAAAGATACTTCATGCAAACAATAGGGAGAAAAAAGCAGGCATTGCAGTACTTCTATCAGACAAAACAGACTTCAAAACGAAGAAAGTAGCAAGAGATAAAGAAGGACATTACATAATGATAAAGGGGGCAGTCCAACAAGGGGATATAACCATTATAAATATCTATGAACTCAACAAAGGAACACTGACATATGTGAAACCAATACTAACAGAATTAAGGGAGGAAAGAGAATGCAGTGCATTAATTTTAGGAGACTTCAATACATCACTCACTTCAAAGGACAGATCGACTAGACAGAAAATAAGTAAGGACACAGAGGCACTGAAAAACACACCAGAACAGATGGACCTAACAGACATCTACAGAACTCTACACCCAAAAGCAGCAGGATACACATTCTTCATTCTTCTCAAGTGCACGTGGAACATTTTCCAGAATAGACCACATACAAGGTCACAAAAAGAGCCTCAGTAAATTCAAAAAGATTGTAATTCTACCAACCAACTTCTCACATCACAGAGGACTAACACTAGAAATAAATTCCACAAAGAAAACAAAAAGGCTCACAAACACATGGAGGCTTAACAACATGCTCCTAAATAATCAATGGATCAATGACCAAATTAAAACAAACATCAATCAATATATGGAGACAAATGACAACAACAGCACAAAGCCCCAACTTCTGTGGGACGCAGCAAAGGCAGCTCTAAGAAGAAAGTATATAGCAATCCAGGCCTATTTAAAGAAGGAAGAACAATCCCAAATGAATAGTCTAAAGTCACAATTACTGAAATAGGAAAAAGAACAAATGAGGCCCAAAGACAGCAGAATGGGGGACATAATAAAGATTAGAGAAGAAATAAATAAAATTGAGAAGAATAAAACAATAGAAAAATCAATGAAACCAAGATCTCATTCTTTGAGAAAATAAACAAAATAGATAAATCCCTAGCCAGACTTATTAAGAGAAAAAGAGACTCTACACACATAAACAGAATCAGAAATGAGAAAGGAAAATCACGATGGACCCCACAGAAATACAAAGAATTATTAGAGAATACTATGAAAATTTATATGCTAACAAGCTGGAAAACCTACAAGAAATGGACAACTTCATAGAAAAATAAAACCTTCCAAGACTGACCAAGAAGAAACAAAATCTAAACAGACCAATTACAAGCAACAAAATTGAATCGGTAATAAAAAAAACTACCCAAGAAAACCCTGGGCAAGATGGATTCACTGCTGAATTTTATCAGACATATAGAGAAGACATAATAGCCATTCTCCTTAAAGTTTTCCAAAAAATAGCAGAGAGGGAATACTTCCAAATTCATTCTATGAAGCCAGCATCACTCTAGTACCACAACCAGGCAAAGACACCACAAAAAAGAAATTTACAGACCAATATCCCTGATGAACATAGATGCAAAAATACTCAACAAAATATTAGCAAATCAAATTCAAAAATACATCAAGAGGAGAATTGCAAGATGGCAGCATGAAAGGTGAGATGGAGAGATCCTCCCAAAACCACAAATTTTACAAAAATATACTTAATTAATAAAACTAATCTTAAAGCAGCAACAAGAAATAAGGCTGAACTAGACTGCAAACAGACCTCATAAACAGAGCAGACCTCATAAAACAGGGTAACATAGGAAAGCCTTAATCTGTCGGGACCCAAGCCTTTCCCCCACCCCACCTAACTGGTGGGAGGAAGGGAAACAGAGCAGGGGAAGGGGTCAAAGATTGGGACTGCTGAACACCTAATCATGGAGATCTGCTTTGTGAGCAGAATTCTATAGTGTGTGGTGTTTTGGAAGGTGGGGAGCTTGGACAGGCGGAGTGCTTGAGAAATTGACATTCCAGCCATTTGTGGAGAATGGGATCCACACCTGGCTGCTCTGTGTCAGAGAAAAGGCAGGCAGTAAACAGATCTTTACTCCCCTGATGCACCAGCTCCACTCCCCTATGACACACAACCTCACTCTAGGGGCTGAGCAGCTCCAGAGACTGGAGTTTCTGCGCACTAGTGGGCACCACACAGAAATATGAAAAAATGAAAGAATATCATTCAGAACAAATTTCACAAACCCCAGAAAGAGGGCCAAATGAAACTGAACTCACGAGTCTTCCTGAAAGAGAGTTCAAAATAAAAATTATAAACATGTTTATGGAGGTACAGAAAAATATTCAAGAACTCAAGAATGAATTTAATTTGGAGATTCAATCAGTAAGAAATTCCATATCTGAAATGCAACATACAATGGAGGGATTTAAAAGCAGATTCGATGTAGTAGAAGAGATGGTAAATGGAATAGAAATTAGAGAAGAGGAATACAAAGAAGCTGAGGCACAGAAAGAAAAAAGGATCTCTAAGAATGAAAGAATATTGAGAGAATTGTTTGACCAACCCAAACGCAAAATATTCGCATTATAGGGGTACCAGAAGAAGAAGAAAGAGAAAAAGGGACAGAAAGTGTCACTGAAGAGGTAATTGCTGAAAACTTCCCAAATCTGGGGAAGGAGATAGTCTCTCAAGCCATGGAGGTGCACAGATCTCCCAACACAAGGGACTCAAAGAAGACAACATCAAGACATATAATAATAAAAATGGCAGAGAACAAGGATAAAGACAGACTTTTAAAAGCAGCCATAGAGATAAAAAAAAAGATCACATACAAAGGAAAACCCATCAGGCTATCATCAGACTTCTCAACAGAAACCTTACAGGCCAGAAGGGAGTGGCATGATATATTTAATGCAATGAAGCAGAAGGGCCTTGAACCAAGAATATGTTACCCAGAAGGTTATGATTTAAATTTGAAGGAGGGATTAAACAATTTTCAGATAAGCAAAAGCTGAGAGAATTTACCTCCCACAAATAACCTCTACAGTGCATTTTGGAGGGACTCCTATAGATGGAAGTATTCCTAAGCCTAAATAGCTGTCACGCAAGGGAAGACAAAGAGGACAGAATATGATTCATAACATACAAAGAATGGAGGAGAAAGAAAAAGGAGGAAAAAAAGATCCTTTAGGTTGCATTTGTAATAGTATGCAAAGTAAGTTAAATTAGACTCTTAGATAGTAAGGGAATTGTCTTTGAAGCTTTGGTAACCGCGAATCTAAAACCTGCAATGGCAATAAGTATGTGCCTATCGATAATCACCTTAAATGTAAGTGGTCTGAATGCACAAATCAAAAGACATAGAGTTACTGAATGGATAAAAAAACAAGACCCATCTATATGCTGCCTACAAGTGACTCACATCAAACCCAAAGACATACACAGACTGAAAGTGAAGGGATGGAAAAAGATATTTCGTGCAACTAATAGTGAGAAAAAAGCAGGAGTTGCAGTACTTGTATCAGACAAAATAGACTTCAAAACAAAGAAAGTCACAAAAGACAAATAAGGACATTACATAATCATAAAAGGGTCAGTCCAACAAGAAGATATCACTACTATAAATATCTATGCACCCAACACAGGATCACCTACATATGTCAAACAAATACTAACAGAATTAAAGGGGAAATAGAAGGCAATACATTCATTTTAGGAGACATCAACACACCACTCACTCCAAAGGACAGATCAACCAGACAGAAAATAAGTAAAGACACAGAGCCACTGAACAACATATTAGAACAGATGGCCCTAATGGACATCTACAGAATACTCCATCCAAAAGCAACAGGATACACATTCTTCTCAAGGGCACATGGAACATTTTCAAGAACTGATCATATCTTAGGCCACAAAAAGAACCTGAGTAAATTCAAAAAGAATGAAATTGTACCAACCAGCTTCTCAGACCACAAAGGTATGAAACTACTAAATTACACAAAGAAAACGAAAAAGCCCAGAAACACATAGAGGCTTAATAACATGCTCCTAAATAATCAATGGATTAATGACCAAATAAAAACAGAGACCAAGCAATATATGGAGACAAATGACAACAATAATTCAACACCACAAAATCTGTAGGATGCAGTGAAGGCAGTGCTAAGAGGGAAATATATAGCAATACAGGCCTACCTCAGGAAAGAAGAACAATCCCAAATGAACAGTCTAAATTCACAATTAATGAAACTAGAAAAGGAAGAGCACATGAGGCCCAAAGTCAGTAAAAGGAGGGACATAATAAAGATTAAAGCCGAAATAAATAAAATGAGAAGAATAAAACAATAGAAAGAATCAATGAAAGCAGAAGGTGGTTCATTGAGAAAAACAAAATAGATAAAGTATTTTTAATTCTCCAAGCTGGACTTATCAAGAAAAAAAGAGAGTCTACACACATAAACAAAATCAGAAATGAGAAAGGAAAAATCACAACAGACACCACAGAAATACAAAGAATCATGAGAGAATACTATGAAAAATTATATGGTAACAAACTGGATAACCTAGAATAAATGGACAACTTTCTAGAAAAATACAAACTTCTAAGGCTGATTCAGGACAAAACAGAAAATCTGAATAGACCAATTACCAGCAAAAAATAAATAAATTGGTAATCAAAAAACTATCTAAGAACAAAACTCCTGGACGAGATGGTTTCACTGCTGAATTTTATCAAATGTTTAGTCAAGACCTAATACCCCTCCTCATTAAAGTTTTCCAAAAAGTAGGAGAGGAGGGACACTCCCAAACTCATTCTATGAGGCCAACATCACTATAATACAAAAAACAGGCAAAGACGCCACAAAAAAAGAAAATTACAACCCAATATCCCTGATGAACATAGATGCAAAAATACTCAACAAAATATTAGCAAACCGAATTCAAGCATACATCAAAAAGATCATCCATCGTGATCAAGTGGGATCCATCCCAGGGATGCAAGGATGGTACAACATTCGAAAATTCATCAACATCATCCACTACATTAACAAAAAGAAGGACAAAAACAACGTGATCATCTCCACAGATGCTGAAAAAGCCTTTGACAAGATTCAACATTCATTCCTGATAAAACCTCTCAACAAAATGGGTATAGAGGGCAAGTACCTCAACATAATAAAGGCCATATATGACAAACCCACAGCCAACATTATACTTAACAGTGAGAAGCTGAAAGTTTTCCTTTAAGATCAGGAAGACAACAAGGATGCCCACTCTCCCACTTTTATTCAACAAACTTCTGGAGGTACTAGCCTCAGCACTCAGAAAACACAAAGAAATGAAAGGCGTCCCGATTGGCTAGGAAGAAATCAAACTGTCCCTGTTTTCAGGTTACATGATATTGTACATAAAAAACCCTAAAAAATGCACTCCAAAACTACTAGATCTAATATCTGAATTCAGCAAAGTTGCCGGATACAAAATTAATACACAGAAATCTGTTGCATTCCTATACACTAATGATGAACTAGCAGAAAGAGAAATCAGGAAAACAATTCCATTCACAATCGCATCCAAATGAACAAAATACATAGGGATAAACCTAAACAAGCAAGTGAAAGACCTATACCATGAAAACTACAAGACACTCTTAACAGAAATTAAAGAGGACAGTAAAAATGGAAACTCATCCCATGCTCTTGGCTAGGAAGAATTAATATTGTCAAAATGGCCATCCTGCCTAAAGCAATCTACAAATTTAATGTAATCCCTATCAAAATACCTGCAGCATTCTTCAATGAACTAGGGCAAATAGTTCTAAAGTTCATTTGGAACTACAATAGACCCCGAATAGCCAAAGCAATCCTGAGAAGGAAGAATAAAGCAGGGGAAATTACACTCCCTAACTTCAAGCTCCACTACAAAGCTAGAGTAATCAAGACAATTTGGTACTAGCACAAGAACAGACCCATAGACCAGTAGAACAGAATAGAGAGCCCAGATATAAACCCAAGCATAGATGGTCGGTTAATATACGATAAAGGAGCCATGGATATACAATGGGGAAATGACAGCCTCTTCAACAGCTGGTATTGTCAAAACTGGACAGCTACATGTAAGGGAATGAAACTGGATTACCATCTAACCCCACACACAAAAGTAAACTCAAAATGGATCAAAGACCTGAATGTAAGTCATGAAACCATAAAACTCTTAGAAAAAAACATAGGCAAAAATCTCTTGGACATAAACATGAGCAACTTCTTCATGAACATATCTCCCCGGGCAAGGGAAACAAAAGCAAAAATGAACAAATGGGACTATATCAAGTTGAAAAGCTTCTATACAGCAAAGGACACCATCAGTAGAACAAAAAGACATCCTACAGTATGGGAGAATATATTCATAAATGACATATCCAATAAGGGGTTGACATACAAAATATATAAAGAACTCACGCACCTCAACAAGCAAAAAGCAAATAATCAAATTAAGAAATAGGCAGAGGACATGAATAGACAGTTCTCCAAATAAGAAATTCAGATGGTCAACAGGGACATGAAAAGATGCTCCACATCGCTAATCATCAGAGAAATGCACATTAAAACCACAATGAGATACCACCTCACACCAGTAAGGATGGCCAGCATCCAGAACACAAACAATAGCAAATGTTGGAGAGGATGTGGAGAAAAGGGAACCCTCCTACACTGCTGGTGGGAATGCAAATTAGTTCAACCATTGTGGAAAGCAGTATGGAGGTTCCTCAAAAAACTCAAAATAGAAATACCATTTGACCCAGGAATTCCACTCCTAGGAATTTACACTAAGAATTCAGGATCCCAGTTTCAAAAAGACATATGCACCCCTATGTTTATCGCAGCAGTATTTACAATTGCCAAGAAATGGAAGCAACCTCAGTGTTCATCAGTAGATGAATCGATAAAGAAGAGGTGGTACATATACACAGTGGAATATTATTCAGCCATAAGAAAGAAACAAATCCTAACATTTGCAACAACATGGATGGAGCTAGAGGGTATTATGCTCAGTGAAATAAGCCAGGAAGAGAAAGGCAAGTATCAAATGATTTCACTCATTTGTGGAGTATAAGAACAAAGAAAAAACTGAAGGAATAAAACAGCAGCAGACTCACAGAACCCAAGAATGTACTAACAGTTACCAAAGGGAAAGGGACTGGGGAGGATGGATGGGAAGGGGGGAATAAGGGGGAAAAAGGGGCATTATGATTATCACACATAATGTGGGGGTGATGGGCACAGGGAAGGCAGTATAACACAGAGAAGACAAGTAGTGATTCCATAACATCCTACTGTGGTGATAGACAGTGACTGAAATGGGGTATATGGTGGGGACTTGATAATGAGGAGAGCATAGTAACCATAATGTTTCCCATGTAATTGTAGATTAATGATACCAAAATAATGAATAAATAAAAATAAAAAGGCTGATTTAGTCAGACTTACTTTTATTTTTAATTCTCTATAACAATGATCCCTTTTTGCCTTACCTGTGGTGAGCTGTTCCCACTGCCCCACCTCCCCACTTGGTACAGCACTGAGTCTATCTTTTTTGTACTGATTCAAGATATCACTTTCATTAGATATCAGTTTTCACTACTGGATTTTCTCTATTTCATTGGTCTGTCTATTCATATGTTAGTTCCACTCCTAAGGCTTTATGTTTTAATATCTGATCGTTCTGCTCCCCTATTGTCTTTTTTTTCAAAATTTTCTAGCTACATTTTTCCATATGAATTTCAGAATCAGGTGTTTAGTTCCAATCCTCAACTTGTTTATTTGTAGTTTTTTCAGCTCAATGTTTTCTTTTTAGTTGATAATTGAGACTTACGGCTTACAGCTTTAACTGTAATTTTAATCTCATTTGAATTGGAATATTTGAGACTTACAGTTTTGATTTTTCATTACAAAATCTTTCATTTGCCAAAGTTGCAGGAGATAACTCAATCATTTTATTTATTTTGATTTTGAAATTTTTAGTTTTTTGCTCTTTGACTAGGTGATCAACTCCCTTTGGTAAAAAATTAAAAAGGAAGAAAAAGGTTTATAGTGAAAAATCTCCTTCCCATCCTTGTTTCCTAGACACCAAGTTTCCTTTCATGAGACAACCTGTTGCCAGCTTTTTTTCAGAGGTAGTCTATGCATATAGTAGCAGATTACATGGATATATTTTTCTTTATTCTCTTTTTCTATAAATGTAGCACACTTTATGGCCTGTTCTGCACCATGCCTTTCTCACATAACAGTATCTTAGGAAATGGTTCCAAATTAGTACATAAAAAGCTTTCTTCCCCTTCCTATGGCTACATAGTATTTCATTGAATAAATGTACCACAAAGTTCCACTACTGCTGCTCACTTAGGTTGTTTAAAGATCTACTGCCATTAAATACTGCATGATTCCATTTGTGTGTAATTCCAAATATTGCAAGTTAATCTATAGTGACAGAAAGCAGACCAGTGGTTGCATAGGATTAGAGATGGAAATAAGGGGATATGACATCTGTCAAAATTCACTGAATTACACACTTTTGATAAGTATAGTTTATTGTACCTAAATTGCACCCTAATAAAGTAGCTCTTAACAAATCTACTGCTATCACCAGTAATGCTGAATAACCTTAACGTATGTGCCCATTCTCTCATCTCCATCTGTTTTTTTCTCAATTAATTATTATGATTTCACTGTATTTAATTTTGATCCCTTTTGAAAAGAATGATTTGGGTAAAAAATCCGAAAAGATACTCATTTCTTTATTTAGTTATTCATTTGTTTTTCATCTGTCTCCCTGCTCCCAGAAGAGAACGGGACCCTTGTCTATTTCATTCACCACCTTATCTCCAGAGCACAGAATGGTATTCAATAGAGAGTAGTGTTCAATAAAATTTCGGTTTTATTCAAAGAGCATTTAAATGTATATTTTCAGGCTAGGGATTCTGACTCAGTATGTCTGTGATAGGTTCTGGGAATCTATACTTTCATTAGGCTCCCCCAGGCAATTCTGCTTGTCAGCCATGTTTAGAACAATGCTCTAATTCAGGCCACCCAAGTTCTCATCCAGTTAACTGCAGCAACCTACTTTCTCCTTCTTGCCAGCCACACGCCTTAAAATATTGCAGCATTATGCTAGATTGTTTTCAAAGACTGCCAAAACAATCCCCTCCCTACTGAAGTCCTTTCTCAATGTGATTTTTCAGCTCCTCCTATAAAGAGGTGGAGCCTATTTTTCTCCCCTTAAATCTGGTCTGGTTTTGTATCTTGCTTTGATGGAAAGAATGTGATGGAAATGATAACAGTTCAAGCAAGGACTAAGCCCTAAGAAGTCTTGTGGTCCCCATTTTTTGCTCTGTTGGAAGGTATGTGGGGGGAGAACTGAGGCACCCAGCCAAAAGCATCCATCAACACCTCAGACATATGAGGGAAGTCATGTGGGATCCTTCGGCCCTTGTGTGGTCATCCCAGCTAACTCCACACAGACAAGAGTCCAGCTGTCCCTGCTATGATTTGCCCAAATTTCTACACAACAGAATTTTGGGCAATTAAAGGGTACTTTTTTTGAGCCCCTAAATTTTGGAGTGGATTGTTAGTTATAGAGCACTATAATATAATATAAAAACAAATGTTATTACATTTGCTTTCAGGATAAAGTCCAAAGTCCTTAAAGGGCTTGAAAGGCCTGCGGTGATCTGACCCCTGGTCATCTCTCCAACCTCACTTCCTGCTAACTAATGTGCCCCAATGCAGCAAAACTTACCTAAGCCCCTAGGCTTCAGTGGCTGTTTGACTCGGCTCCTGATTTTGGAGTAAGATAGCCCTGGGATTGTCCAAATTGTATTGTCCAAATTGTATGACCTTGGTTAAGTTACCAAAATGCTTTTGCTTTTATTTTTTATTTTATTTTTCTTGGTTTTATTTTTGTCATCTTTGAAATAAGACTAATAATAACACTCTTCACAAGGCACAAGACTGTTGTGTGAATTCACCAAGGTAAAGCATGATGAGCATTTAGGATGGCACCGAGCACATAGACAACACACAACATGTTAGTAATAATAACTACATTGTCTTGTAACTCTGTTTATGTGTTTTCCCCCCTAGACTATAGGCTCTGTGAGGACAGCAGAGACCATTCTTTGTCCATTCTTATATCCCCAGTGTCAATAAATAATTGTTGGAAACATGAATTAATTAATTAATTAATTAATCAGCAATAGACTAGATAAACTTATTTTAGATATGATATAAATGGCTGAAACTGCTAAACATATGTGAATTGTTTAGAAATTGTTTAGCGACCTCTCATTCCTTAAAAACAGAGTTTCGTGTGTTAGCTAATGCTACAATGGTAATCATTTTGCAATGCATCAGTGTAATGAATCAACATGTTGTACACTTTAAACCTACACAATATTATATGTCAGTTATATCTCAAGACTGGAAAAAAAAATTAAAAGAGAAGAACAGAGCTTCAGGCATCTGTTAACTCTGCTTACTATAAAAATGTGGTAAAGTTCTCTCAGGATCCCAATTAGATAGGCTCATAGAGAATATTGAACTTGATTCTTTGACTGTGGGGGTTTTGGTTCTGAATTCTCCTTCAGCATAAATGCTATAGGTGGGACCCCTCTGAAGGGGCCACACAAATCTCTTAATTTTGTTATTTGTAAGAGCTTTGTCTTTAATGTGTATTATTTATCTGTTTATAATAAATTGCATTGTTGTGATTGGGGGGAAGGCACTTTAGTGGGGTTTTTTGTTTGATTATCGCAGTGGAAAAGCACCTTTCTCTTGAACATCTCTGCTTTATGCTTCCGCAAGGCTCTTCATTTTTGTTTTTGACGACCAGCAGGGACAACTGCTGGTCGTCAAGGAGATAGGATCATTACTGCAATCTGAGAGCTGAAAATATTCAGATGTGTCACATTATTAATTAATCTGCTGCATTATTTTTCCATCTTCTGTTCATACACAGTTCCCTGCTACCCTGGTTATTAACAAGTATCATAATTTGTCCCTCAGAGGCCCTCAGAGTGACATAATGGTATTCTTAAAAACAGAATTACAAAACAAGGCAGGAAAATATCATATATTTTATAACACCAGAGCCTACTTATAAAGTTAAATAATCCAGTGTTTTATGGCAATTTAATGGTAACTTACAACTTATTATGTAAAATGAAAAAATACCCTATGAGATGGAAATTATTGTTTTTGTTTTTGTGAAAAGAATCTTAACTTTTCCCACACTATACTCATAGTTCTCACCTCCTCTCCCTCTAATCTCTCTTGAACACACTTCTGTCCCTACTTCTATACCAAAAGTGTCCATCTATCTTTAGTGACCTCCATGTAACCAAATCCCTGTGGTCACTTCATTCCACATGAAAGACTCTCCCTTTGCCCTCTGGATTCTTTTCCTACCTCTCTGGTTATTATTTATTAGTTTTTTTTTTTAATTTTGAAATAAGGATTCACAAGAATTGCAAAAATACTATAGAGAGGATGCATGTACCCTTCACACAGCTTTTCCCAAAGACAGCATCTGACATAACCATAGTATATAATCAAAACCAGGAATCCGACACTGGTATAATGAAACTACAGATGTTATTTGGAATTCACCAGTTTAGATGTGTTTATTTTGAAGGGTGGGTTATTGTATAGATTCACGTAACCACCAGCACAATCACGACACAGAACAACTTTATGACCACAAAGAAAATCCCCCCTTCATAGCCATACCTTATGCCTAGTCCCTGATAGCCAATAATTTTTATTCACCACTAGAGTTTTGTATTTCAAGAGTATTATATAAATGGAATCTTTTGAGACTGGCATTTTTTCCTTTAGCATAATACCCTCATAACACGGGTGGGGGAAAATTTCAAGCTGTTATGTACATCAAGAGTACATTCCTTCTTCTGGACAAGTAGCATTTCATTGAATGGGTATACCACAGTTTGCTGATCTACTTGCCTATTAAAAGATGTTGGCTTTTTAGAGTTTTTGACAATTAGAAATAAAGTTGCTATGAGTGTTACCTATAGGTAGTGCATTATCTCTCTGTGGATGCTTTCAAGATTTTTTCCTTGTCGTTAGTTTTCAGAAATTTGATTATGATGTGTCTGATTATGAATTTCTTTGGGTTTATCCTGTTAGGATTTGCTCAGCTTCTTGAATTTTTAGGTTTATGTCTTTTACTAAATTTTGTTACTGTCTTCAAGGTCCCTAATGCTTTGTTCATTATTTTTCAATCTGTTTTCTCTATCTTGTTTATATTGGATAATTTCTTTTGATCTGTCTTTATGTTCACTGGTTCATTTTTCTGACATCTCCATTCTGCTATTGAGCCCATTGAGTGAGTTTTTAATTTCAGTTATTTTTATTTTACAGTTCTAAACTTTCCATTTGGTTCATTTCTATCTTTCAGTTTTTGCTGAGACTTCCTATTTTTTTACTTGTTTCAAGGGTATTCATGATTGCTTGTTAGAGCACATTTATGATAGCTGCCTTAAAACTGTCAAATAATTTCAACATCTGTATTGTGCCAATGGTGGAAACTGTTGTATTTTCTCTTTCCAGTTGAAATTTTTATGGTGCTTGGTGTGATGAGTAATTTTTGCCATATACTGTACATTTTGAGTATTATTTTATGAGACTCTGACTCCTATTTAAATCTTCCATTGTAGCAAGCAATGAACTTCTTTAGGTTAAGACACACATCTTGACCTACTTTTGTGGGTTGTGGTCCAAATATTCACCTAGTTTCAAAGCTGAGACAGGGACAATGGGTGTAGTCAGAGTAGGGTGAGGGCCTCCGGAAAAAGTAGGGTGAGATAGTTACAGTCAGAGCAATATAACAATGGGCAAAGAAGTCCCTTTCGAAACTCTGTGTTAAGCCTTATGCAAAGTCAAGGTCACACTAATTCTCTAGGATCTAGATACCAGACTAAGAATATAGACATCTTCTATGAGGTCAGTTAAAAGTCAAAAGGCCAGGAGCAACTTGGCCTAGAATGCTTGACTGTTTCACAAATAAAGAAGGGTATATCAGTATAACCTGTGACTTCACTGTAAATAGCCCTAGCAAGCAGAGAACAACCCAGCCCACCTTGAGGGCAGGGCAGGTGGTACAAGTCCACACCCCTAAGCCTTTTTTTCATGTTCTTGAAAAATCCTCATTTGACTATAAAACCCCCTAGACAACACACCACCCCGGGCTCTCTTGTCCCCTCCTGGCGTGAGCTGGGATCTCTGTCCTTTCACTTTATTTCTAAATAAAAGCCTGTACCTTGCTCTCCTACCTTGAGTGTTTATGAAGCTCATTCTTTGGCTTCGTGAACAAGAACCCCAGCATCAAAGCCTTTGCAGGAGTGTGTTGGTCTGCTCATGTGTGTGCTATCCAGAGGTCACTCTGAAAGCTGGGTAGTATTCCAGACAGTGCTTAAATCTGAAACTTTTTGCTGTGTTGTTTCTGTTAGAACCCAGAACTGCCTCCGGGCATAGCAACCCCCCCCCCCTTATCACCTGCAGCTAAGTCCAGGTACTGGAAAAACCCATCCATTGTTCCAGTGACCCGTACCCTAGATAGTTCCCCTAGCAACGACCGGCCACCCGACCATAAAGGGCAAAGGTAACCTACATCCCTTTACCTACATACCTTATATGTTACATCAGCCGGCAACTCAGCGCCAGCTGAGCTCAACCTATGGAAAATGTACAAGACATACTTGTTTTAAACCAACCAGTCAGCACCCCCTCTTCCTGAACCCTGTAATGCATAGAAGTCACGGGACCAACTTCCCACTCAATTTCCTTTATAAGCAGCTTCCCCCTTGCTGCCACTGCTGCTCTCTCCTTTAGAGACAGCCATTCTGTCTTTCAGGCAATAAACTCCGCTGCTGGAGTTCTCATGTCTTCTCTTCTTGAATGAGTGAATCGGGTAGCTAAAGAACCCCCCTTTCAGTTTCTGGCCAGTTTCATGAATGGGCTGCTCAGAGGTCTTAATAATTTTTAAAATAATTTTCTTTAGTTTCCTTCTCTCAGTAATCCTTCTATTTTCTAGTTGGGAGAGGAAAGGATGTGCCTTTATTGTGGTGCTCACCTGGAATCAAGCAGATGTCATCAAAATGTTTCTGTTCTGCTGAGCTACCCATTTCCTGGTCCTTTGGCAAGAGAGAATGAGCTTTTTGGGGGGTATTTTTTGTCCATTAACATTTCTGGATTGTGGGCCTTTCCAGTGCCCAGGCCATGATATATAGGAGATAAAAAACAAAACAAAAGACCTACAGAAATCACCACTGGATTGTTCCTTAGGTCCTGAGGTTCACAATCAGTCCACCTTCTTTTCACCACCTTTCAGAGTCTTTTAATTGTTGCTTTACCAATTTTTCCCACTCTTTTTTTTTTAACTAATGGCTTGAATAGGGTGTAAGTTGCTTATTCCATCTTGTCCAGAAAGGAAAGCCCATTATTAGTTTTTGTTGCTGGTTCTGAGACAGGGACCACAGGCTTAGACAGAGTAGGGTGAGGGCCTCTGGAAAAAGCAAGGCAGGATATTTGCAGTCAGAGCAATGTAACTACATGCAAGGAAACGCCCTACCAAAACTCTGTATTAAGCATTAAGCTCTAGGGTCATTCTTCAGTAAGATCAGTTAATGTTCCCCAGATAAAGAAGAGTAGCACATGTTTTTATTATGCTAATCATTTGTAATCATGTGTAAGATTCACTTTAGCATGCTAAAAGGCCCAGGCCTACGTGCTGTCTTTCCTCTTTCAGATCTGATGGGTTGATTTTGCAAACTAGGCAACTAATTTAGCATGCAGACCCAGCTGTAAACAACATATTAAAAGGCAAGAAAGATTCCACCTTAAAGTTAAGATTGCGTTTTAACACCCAGGAAGTTTAAGAAGTAAGAATTTTAACTTACTCTTTAGCAAACAGACAATACCTCAGCCCACCTTGAGGGCTGGGCAGGCCGCCTTTTGATATGCTCCCAGACCAGGACACCAGTGTCCCAGAGAGAAGTCGGGCGGGAAATTCCTTGTGTCAAGTTAATTCTAGATATTCAGACACCACTTAAGTCCACACCCCTGAGCTTTTTTTTCATATTCTCGAAAAATCCTCATCTGCCTATAAAGCCCCTAGACAACGCACCACACCAGACTCTCTTGTCCCCTCCTGGTGTGAGCCGGGAGCTCTTTCCTCTCGCTTTATTTCTAAATAAAAGCCTGTACCTTGCTCTCCTACCTTGAGTGTTTGTGAAGCTCATTCTTTGGCTTCGTGAACAAGAACCCTGGCATCAGTTCTTCCTCATATTCCCCAAGTCTCCCTCTTCAGACCTTTCTTTTCTAGATCCTTGGCTAATCTCATCAAATACTGTGAATTTAATTACCATGATAAGTCACTGTCAAATAAATACCTGCAAACATGAGTGCTCTCCTGAACCCCATACTCACATATTTATCCACCTTAGATGTGTAATAGATACCTCAAACCAAGCATCACTGGAACCAAATTCATGATTTTTCTGTCTGAACTTGCTCCATCCTCATTCTTCCCCATCTTAGTAAATAGCAACCTTATTCTGTCAAGTACTTAGATAACCTTTGATTCCTCTCTATTTCTCTACCTCAGTCTAATCCATCAGTCCATCTTGTTGACTCTACCTTTACAATAGAACAAAAACTCAACTCATTATTTCCACAGCTACCTTCCTGGTCCAACCCAATATCATCTCGTACCTGGATGATTGGAATAGCCTTATAACTACTTGTCCTGATTCCATTCTTGCCTTCCCTACATTCTGTTCTCCACTCCAAAGTAACACTTTTTACATGTAAATGAGATCATGTCACACCTCTGCTCAAAAGTTCCTGAGTCAAACTGAAAGCTCATATCATGTCCCTACCTGATCTGGTGCTGCCTCTCTTCTTGCCTAGACTTCTTGCCAGTCTTCTTACTCACTGTATTCTACCCACACTTGGTTTTGTGCCGTTCTGAGAATGTGCCAAACATTCCCTGCCTTTTGGTGCCTGCATTTGCTGTTTCCTCTGCCTGGAATGCATATTTGTTTTGGAAAACCAGATGGTCTGGCCCCTCACTGCCTTCAGGTTTCTGCTCAAGTGTCTCCTTATCAGGGAGCCACTCCCTGATCACCCTGTCTAAAATACTACCCCTGCCTCTCTCTGTCTGTTTGCTCTGACTTATTTTTTTTCTCCTGAGCATTTGTCACAGTTATCTATTGTGCAACAAACCACCCCCAAGTTTAGTGGCTTAAAACAACAACCACTTTATTTTTCAGTTTTTTGGGATGGCTATCCAAGCATTCTGGAGCATCAGCTGGGATGGACATAATGGCTCTGAGCTGGTCTTATATGTATAGGACGTCTCTTCTTGCCATTATCTGGGTTCCTCTGTTTCTCCTCCATAATGGACTTGTCATGTGGCTAGCTTGGGATTCCTCAGAAAGGTGATCTCAGGGGAGTTGTATTTCTTACATGTGGCTATCTTTTCCCTTAGATAAAGTGGAAATTGCCAGGATTTGTAAAAGATAGACCCAGAACTGATATGCCAACACTTCTGCAACATACTCTTGGTCAAGGAAAGGAACAAGGCCAGCCCAGATAGGAGAGAGAAAATAGACTCCACCATTTGGTGGAAAGAACATCATGCCTGTATAGGGAGGGAAGGAATTGATAATGGCCATGCCTATATTAGAAGGTTATTTACCATAGCACTTATCACCACCTGACATTATTCATATTTGTTTACACCTCTAGGGTGTAAGCTCCATGAAAACAAGAATTTGTATGTTCACTATTATATTCCCAGTGCCCAAAACAGTACCTGGCATATAGTAGATACTCAATAATTATTTTGTTAGTAAATTCTGTTCAAGAGCTTAAGTTAGGTGACTCCTTACTCAAAAAAATAAAATAAAACAATTACTATCCCTATAATTGTTAAGGTCTTCTGATACCTGGTCCAACATTTTACTATATATCTTTAGTTACAAACTCACAATACAAAGGGAAATCTACAGATTTTACCTGTGGTGAAAACATATACCCTAGAACAAAGGTGGTGTTCTCAGAGGTCCATGGACCTGGAAAGAGCATTCTACTACCCATGCCAAAGCTTTAGGATATTACATGGTTGTTATATAAGCCTCCTCTTCATCAAAGTAACATCCAGAGTCAATGGGAACTTTTCCTGGCCTAGAAAATAAGCCAGTTATAGTCCCTACTCATTCTCAGCCTTTCAAGAGGTCCCAGAGCTTCTAAGACAATTAAAGCCAAGGAAAGAGGCTATACAAGATATTTGTGAGATGGTAGGTGAACAGTAACTGAGTCAGCAAGTTAATTGAGTTCCAAGAGGCATGGGACTTTGTATCCGCATGCCAAGTGTACTGAGGATCCCGCCCACAGCTCCCACACAAGAAGCAGCCCTTGGGAAGGCACCATTCAGCCCGATGATGGCCCACAAGCCACATGTGTTTAGATAGAAGGCCAGGTACTCATCTGACCCAAACACAACACATCAATAGATGGGCCAGCAATCTAGGGTTTCACGTGTCAAGAGAAGATTAACTGCATCATGTTCCACTCAGAGGAACTTAAGTGGGAAATGTCAAAATAATTGGACTATTAGTGGCTCTGATGGGTCATGTATAAGGAGAAATTATGAGAGAGGAGAAATTAATAATGAAAGAAACTATGAGGTACTGAAAAGATAGAGCTTGAGGGGGCAAACTGGTAGTCAGATAGAAATAAGCAGACATGCAGAGAGTACCTTAAGCATAATAAGAACAGAGCACTAGGATGAAGGGCAACCAACTCCTGCTGACCTTCCTGCCATCTTAGATTTCTCCCACCCTAACCTCCAAAAGAAGCCCTAGACTAATGTTTTAATACTGGGTTTGGAAGGAGCTTTTCCTATGTTCATAAACAATGCATGAGGAACTTTTTTGCTATTATGACTGTAACAATTCTGTGATCTTTTCTGCTTATTTTATAACTCTTCTAAGAACCAGAAGAGGAGAGAAAAGGCTGATCCTCTCGGTATAGTTCCCAGGAGTTAGGAAAGAAAGTGCAAGTCAGACTGTATCCAATAAACTTCAAGCCAACAAACAGAAACATGGGATAAAAATTAAGTTTAGGTTTGTTGGATTATAGACAATTGTATTTACTTAACTCGGTTCTTCCCTTTTAGTGACTCTTAAGGTGAATACCTTACAGAGCTACAGAAGGAGAAAATACAGTCTTTTCATAGGCTTGCAGATTGCCACCTTCTCATTTTGTCATCCCATGGTCTTTCTTCTGTGCAGGAACATGTCTGTATCCTAATAGTCTCTTCTCATATGGACACAGTCCTATTAGATTAAGGCCCACTAATATGACCTCATTTTACCTTAATTACCTCTTTTAAAGCCCAGTCTCCAAATATAATCAGATTCTAACGTACTGGGAGTTATGAGTTCAACATATGAATTTAGAGGAGATAAAATTCAGCCCCTACCACCTTGCAGGAGTGTTTATTTCATGTAAGAGGATGTCAGAACCCTCCTGCTACCTACTTATTGACTCAAGACCAGCAGCTTCCCAACCCTGAAGCAAGGGTGTGAGGGGCCTTTTTGTAGCTTGTCAAAGTTAAAACCCTCTTAATACTTGTTGATGTGTGGATCAAACTCAGCTTTGGCTCTCTAAATTGGATAACTGAGAATGTTGTCATTCCAGATCTGGGTGACTACAATTCCTTAGAAGGAGGAATAAAACAGGGGGAATTATGCTCCCTGACTTCAAGCTCTACTACAAAGCCACAGTAATCAAGACAATTTGGTAGTGGCACAAAAACAGACCCACAGACCAGTGGAACAGAATAGAAAATCCAAACATTAACCCAAACACCTACAGTCAATTAATATTTGATAAAGGAGCCCTGGATATACAATGGGGAGATGACAGCCTCTTCAGCAGCTGGTGTTGGA
>JAQQAC010016209.1:38381832-38414416 GCA_029783875.1 Phataginus tricuspis
ACACTAACAAATGGAAATGCATCCCATGCTCTTGGCTAGGAAGAATAAATATTGTCAAAATGGCTATACTACCTAAACCAATCTACAGATTCAATGCAATCCCTATCAAACTACCAACAGCTTTCTTCAATGAACTGGAACAAATAACTCAAAAATTCATATGGCACCACAAAAGACCCTGAATAGCCAAAGCAATTCTGAGAAGGAGGAATCAAACAGGGGGAATTACGCTCCCTGACTTCAAACTCTACTACAAAGCCACAGTAATCAAGACAATTTGGTACTGGCACAAGAACAGACCCACATACCAGTGGAACAGAATAGAAAATCCAAACATTAACCCAAACATTTACAGCCAATTAATATTTGATAAAGGAGCCTTGGATATACAATGGGGAGATGACAGCCTCTTCAGCAGCTGGTGTTGGAAAAACTGGACAGCTACATGTAAGAGAATGAAACTGGATTACTGTCTAGCCCCATACACAAAGGTAAACTCAAGGTGGATCAAAGACCTGAATGTAAGTCATGAAACCATAAAACTCTTAGAAAAAAACATAGGCAAAAATCTCTTGGACATAAACATGAGTGACTTCTTCATGAACATATCCCCCTGGGCAACGGAAACAAAAGCAAAAATGAACAAGTGGGACTATATCAAGCTGAAAAGCTTCTGTACAGCAAAGGACACCACCAGTAGAACAAAAAGACATCCTATAATATAGGAAAATATATTCATAAATGATGCATCTGAGAAGGGGTTGACTTCCAAAATATATAAAGAACTCATGCACCTTAACAAACAAAAAGCAAATAACCCAGTTAAGAAATGGGCAGAGAACATGAACAGACACTTCTCTAAAGAAGAAATTCAGATGGCCAACAGGCACATGAAAAGATCCTCCATATCGCTGGTCATCAGAGAAATGCAGATTAAAACCACAATGAGATATCACCTCACACCAGTGAGGATGGCCAACATCCAAAACACAAACAACAACAAATGTTGGCGAGGATGTGGAGAAAAGGGAACCCTCCTACACTGCTGGTGGGAATGCAATTTAGTTCAACCATTGTGGAAAGCAGTATGGAGGTTCCTCAAAAAACTCAAAATAGAAATACCATTCAACCCAGGAATCCCACTCCTAGGAATTTACCCTAAGAATTCAGCAGCTCAGTTTCAAAAAGACAGATGCACCCCTATGTTTATTGCAGCACTATTTACAATAGCCAAGAAATGGAAGCAACCTAAGTGTCCATCAGTAGATGAATGGATAAAGAAGAGGTGGTTCATATACACAATGGAATATTATTCAGCCATAAGAAAAAAACAAATCCTACCATTTGGAACAACATGGATGGAGTTAGAGGGTATTATGCTCAGTGAAATAAGCCAAGCCGAAAAAGACAAGTATCAAATAATTTCACTCATATGTGGAGTATAAGAACAAAGAAAAAAACTGAAGGAACAAAACAGCAGCAGACTCACAGAACCCAAGTTCCCAAAGGGAAAGGGACTGGGGAAGATGGGTGGGAAGGGAGGGATAAGAGGGTAAAAGGGGCATTACGATTAGCAGATGTAATGTTGGGGGGGCACGGGGAGGGCTGTACAACTCAGAGAAGACAAGTAGTGATTCTATAGCATCTCACTACGCTGATGGACAGTGACTGTAATGGGGTTGGTGGGGGGGACCTGATGAAGGGGGTAGTTTAATCACCATAATATTGCACATGTAACTGTAGTTACATGTGATATTAATGATACCAAAATAAATTGTAAGAAAAAAAACTAAATAAATAAATAAAAAGTTACTGGTACTATTTTTATTTTATGCTGATAAAACCATTTACTTCTGAGAAGTCTTTCTTGAACCTTCAACCCTCCCCACCATCATCTGAGTTAGAACTCTGTTTCTCCAGGTATTCTTCCAAATATTTTTTACTTGGCCTATATTAGGAATTTTAGCTACAACAGTAAATAACATACCCTACACCAAGATCAGTCTTAATAAAATATACAGTCTTTATAACCTGGTTGCGCACATTTTTGATGCTTTTAAAAATAATTAGAACTGGTCAATAAGAAGGTGAAAGAAAATTGGTAAGAACGACCTAAAAACTAAAGAGTAGAGAATCTATTAAAAGAAAAAGAGAGTTATCTGCCTGTACAGTTTCTTTAAACTTCCAAGCCTCTTCTTCAGTACATAGATAATAGTATTGGCAGAATTGAGTCCCACTGTGGTAGCCAGCCTCTGGCATGAAAGAACTCCAAGGAACTGTGCCTTCTGATATTCATTCTCTGGGTTAGTCCCCTCCCTTAGTGAATTAGGCCAGCCCTGTATGACCAAAATTGAAACCCATGGAAGTGGTGTTGTGTGACTTCTGAGGCTGTCATAAGAGGCCTGGCAGCCTCTGCCTTGGTTTCTTGGAACACTCGTTCTTGGACCCCTCAGATGATATATGAAGTCTCATTACTCTAAGGCCACCTTCCTGGAGAGATCACATGGACAGACCCTGAGATTTCATGTAGAATGATTCCTGGCCACTGCCCCAGGCATTCAAGACATCCCAGCTGAGGCTCTGGACATAACACAGAACAGTTGAGTTGTCCCCCGTGAACCCTGCCTAAACTGCAGATTCATAATCAAAATAAATCATCGTTGTTTTAAGCCATGAAGTTACAGGTGGTTTGTTACGTAGCAATAGACAATGTAAACACCTCCCTTCCCTTCTCCTTCACCTGTAAAGGGTTTCCTTAGGTGAATTCAAAGTGAGCAAGCCTGTCAACCCAAGAATAGTGACTTTTCCAACCATTGTTGCTGGGGTAATCGACTTATCCATGCTGTGGAGATACACCTCTTCAGGACTGTCTTCTGAGAGGTAAGTATGTCACTTCTGTGGTCAAGACACACAGGGGCCCCAAACCATCTCTGGAGCCTCTAGCCAGATGCAAACACATAACCCAATTTTTAATACAGTTGAATATATCTATCAAGCTGAACATGAAGGGCAGCTTTCCATAGGAAAGAAGTCACAAGAGTGTAAGTAGCAGGAGAGGTATAGGCAGAAGGAGCAACCAATTTCTGTCTGGACTGTGTGGAGTTAGAGCCACCAACACATGTTCCCTTTTCAGGATCCACTCCTCACCCATATTTGTAATGTGGAACTCATCCTTGAAGCTGTCGCACTTAGACCAAGGGTGTACACTTGACCAATAGGTAACCATTCTATTACTGATTGGCCAGCAGTTACATCTGGTTATCTCCCTTAAGAATCTGAACTAAGATATAAAGAGATTGTAACATGCACTTGGACAGAAAGGCTATGAGGAATCAGGGGGGATGGCTGTTCTCAGCCATATATATGGCGATGAGTAAGTAAAGAGAGCTGGTTTGCAGAAAAATAGTGGTGATGAGAACCCATAGGGTAGGAGAAAAGTAAAGAGGAGGAGAGAGGAAAGAAAGACTAAGAATGAAAGAGCTTGAGAGAGCTGTAGCACTAGCTCTGTTCATTAGCTTTCTGGTCCCCAGTTTTTTAATTTAAATTTAATTCAATTTTCCTTTATTTTATTTTTGGTCAGAGGTGATGGTGGGATGGAATTTAACAGGAAGGGGACTTTGTTTGTTTCAGCATCCCTGGATCACTGTTGGATATAGATTTTGTTTTAGGTTTGAGTTTCTCATTAATGAATACTTCAAAACTATGAGTTTTAGGGACTGTTACTCTAAAATTAATTTTTTTGTTTGTTCCTTAGGAGGAACAGCATGACTGTGGGACAGAGCTCCCATAGGCATCAGAAGGCCTAAGCACATACTTCTTTACTTTTTTACTTCAGATGAAGAAGAGACAAACAAATTTAGGGTAGGAGATAGCACTGGACAATGCAAGCTCTGGGTTTTCTAATCCTTGTTAACAGCTGTCATTGTGTCCACCTATGTGGACTTGTTTCCTCCACTGTACTACATGGTGGTCACAATTTTAACATTCTGCAAATATAAATCTCTAAGGCTCTTATCTAAAACATCTTCACATAGATATTTCATCTCTCTGAAGAAAAATATGTGCACTGGGCAAAGACCTTATTGCTTAAGACCTGGAACTTAAATTTGCAGTAATTTCTAATACTTGAGCACATGTACTTTTCTTCCTGATTTAGCAATAAAGGACAGGAAGTAAAAAAGGGAAATTCTTAATGCTCAAGTTAAGTCAGAGACTCATTTAGGATATACGCTAGATGTGAATAAGTGTGGGAAACTAAGAAGACAACCAAATTTGAACTTGAACTTATCTGCATTTGATGTCCCTCAGAGATGTCAAAATACTGTGCTCAGAGAATTAAATCAACTTTTCTATTACATAAGCAATACATGTGTACTGAAGTTAATTCAGCCCACAAGTATAAAGAATGTTAATATTTAGTGTGTATATATTTTTAAATCTTCAGACAAACCCTATACCATTTGCTTAGAACAGATATGATTGTTTATGTGGCAATGATTATGTCCTCAACCAGGCTATAAATGCCATGAGGAGGAGAACCCTTTTACCATAACTCTCCACCCCTCACCCCACACACACTTCCGTCATTTCCTTTGGGAAGGAATACGGAAAAGGTTATAAATGCTTCATTCACTAGCGTGCAAGCATTCCTTCATGCATTCAACTGACAGATGTTTTACTGAACACCTAGTACGGAACTGGGCCAAGCCTAGGGAATTCAAAGATACATGCCCTTTTAAGCACTTTGGTTCCAAGAAATTCACAGTTCCAATGGGAAGAGGACACACAAATAATTATTTCACTAAGTACTTGTGCGATTTTAGAGTGATACGTGGAAGTATTAAGAAAGCACAGAGAGTTGAAAGCAGTATGGAGGTTCCTTAAAAAA
Organism: Phataginus tricuspis; assembly: GCA_029783875.1. Taxonomy (NCBI): domain Eukaryota; kingdom Metazoa; phylum Chordata; class Mammalia; order Pholidota; family Manidae; genus Phataginus; species Phataginus tricuspis. Next base: position 38,386,721 of record JAQQAC010016209.1, read on the forward strand.
GTAAAAATAGAAATACCATTTGACCCAGGAATTCCACTCCTAGGAATTTACCCTAAGAATGCAGCATCCCAGTTTGAAAAAAACATATGCACCCCTATGTTTATTGCAGCACTATTTACAATAGCCAAGAAATGGAAGCAACCTAAGTGTCCATCAGTAGATGAATGGATAAAGAAGAGCTGGTACATATACACAATGGAATATTATTCAGCCATAAGAAGAAAACAAATCCTACCATTTGCAACAACATGGATGGAGCTGGAGGGTATTATGCTCAGTAAAATAAGCCAGGCGGAGAAAGACAAGTACCAAATGATTTCACTCATTTGTGGAGTATAAGAACAAAGCAAAAACTGAAGGAACAAAACAGCAGCAGACTCACAGACTCCAAGAAGGGACTAGCAGTTACCAAAGGGGACAGGTGGGGGAGAGTGCGTGGGGAGAGAGGGAGAAGGGGATTGAGGGGTATTATGATTGGCAAACATGGTATAGGGGGATCATGGGGAAGACAGTGTAGCAAAGTGAAAGCAAATAGTGACTGTGTGGCATCTTACTATACTGAAGGGCAGTGACTGCAATGGGGTGTGGGGGGGGACAGGATAATATGGGTGAATGTGGTAACAACATTGTTTTTTCATGTGAAACCTTCATAAAAGTGTATATCAATAATACTTTAATTAAAAAAAAGAAAAACAACTCACACAACTCAACACCCAAAATTCAGATAGCCAACAGGCACATGAAAAGATGCTCCACATCACTAATCATCAGGGAAATACAAATTAAAACCACAATGAGATATCACCTCACACCAGTGAAGATGGCTAACATTCAAAAGACAAACAACAACAAATGCTGGCAAGAATGTGGAGAAAGGGGAACCCTCCTACACTTCTGGTGGGAATTTAAATTAGTTCAACCATTGTGGAAAGCAGTATGGACGTTCCTCAAAAAACTCAAAATAGAAATACCATTTGACTCAGTAATTCTTCTCCTAGGAATTTACCCTAAGAATGCAGCAGCCCAGTTTCAAAAAGACATATGCACCCCTATGTTTATCGCAGCACTATTCACAATAGCCAAGAAATGGAAGCAACCTAAGTGTCCATCGGTAGATGAATGGATAAAGAAGAGATGGTACATATACACAATGGAATATTATTCAGCCATAAGAAGAAAACAAATCCTATCATTTGCAACAACGTGGATGAAGCTAGAGGGTATTATGCTCAGTGAAATAAGCAGGCAGAGAAAGACAAGTATCAAATGATTTCACTCATTTGTGGAGTATAAGAACAATGGAAAAACTGAAGGAACAAAACAGCAGCAGACTCACAGAACCCAAGAATGGACTAACAGTTACCAAAGGCAAAGGGACTGGGGAGGGAGAAGGGGAATAAGGGGCATAAGGGGCATTATAATTAGCACACATAACGTGGGGGGGGGGCATGGGGAAGGCAGTATAGCACAGAGAAGACAAGTAGTGACTCTATAGCATCTTACTATGCTGATGGACAGTGACTGTAATGGGGTATGTGGTGGGGACTTGATAATGGGGGGAATCTAGTAACCACAATGTTGCTCATGTGATTGTATATTAATGATACCAAAATAAAAAATAAAAATTAAGAAAAATGAAAGCATAGAGGGCAGAGGGTCGGGGACACTGTCGAGGGAAGTTTCCTGAGCGGGCGACACTGTCCAGAAGACCTGGGGGCGGCGGACAGAGCAAGAGGGGGGAAGAGGAGCGAAGAATAAGAATTTCAGGGCCCCTTCCTGTGTCAGCAGCAATTCCTCTTCACTCACCCCTTGAATCATAAAACTGAAGTCCACTGTTCGACTGGCGACCCCTCCCGCTCCTAAAACTTGGAAACTGAGAACCAAGGGCAAAAAGGCAGAACGGCCACGCCTGGACTCCCTGCAGCCAGAACGCCCCGCGGAGTCCTACGCGGGGTGGGGTAGACGGTGAGTGAGTCCGAGCCGGCGGGGCCCCCCACTGGGGGCTGGCGCAGGAGCTGGGCGTGGATTAGCTGTGTGCATACGCCGACCTTTCTTCATAGGCCTCGCCAGGCTGCTCGCCCAGCTTTGATTGGCTCACTGGGCGCTGAGCGGTCATTGGCTGCGGTGGGTGGTTAGGGCGATTGTGAGGAAAAGAAAGGGCTCTGGGCCTGGCTGGCGAACCTAGGCTGCAGACGGCCAGGCAGTTCCGCAGGGCGGTGTCCGGAGATCTGCGGGGCTCGGGCACCCGGGGTTCACGCTGCACGCCAGGAGGTGCCGGAGTAAGCAGCCCGGCGAGGTGTAGCAGTCAGCGAGATCCGCAGGCTGGGACCATGGGCTGCGGCTTCTCCAAGAGGTGGAAGGCTGAGAAGGAGTCGCAGCCCGAGGGCCAGGAGGAGCGACCGAAGCAGTACAGCTGGGACCAGCGCGAGAAGGTAACCAAAGTCGCGTAGCTGCAGTTCTCAGCCCTCCCGAGTTGCTCCGTGAGGGACCCTGGCGGCCCGGGAGGGCTGACCCGGCAACTGCTGCTCGCGCCCGCGAGCGCGCGCTCTCCCGCGAGTAGTTGAAGTCAGGGGGAATGACTTTGGGGGAACAGCGCTAGAGAGGGCGCCACGGAGTACTGTGAAGCGCTGGAAGGGGCCTTACAGCTCATTGTCCAGGTAGGAGGGCCTCTAGGGGCTTTTCCTCCGGTCTGAGGGTGTACTCGAGGAAAGGAAGGAGAGCGGGAATGCCCCGAATGTCAAAACTGCTCATTTCACCAGCAGCGCCCAGCGGGGTTTGTCCAGTCAGTCCTCGAGTTACACACGGGACTGATTCTCATCTCTTTCTCTGCTCATGTTCTTTCTGTGGCTGTTTTCTCTTTTGTCTGCTGTAGCTGGTACATCTCTTTGGTGTCGAATGGTGTATTCCACTGCTGACTTTTCTGTTACGAAGTGGACTGCTTAATGTACAGCTTGGCTTTCGCTCCTCTTCCACTTACCCTAAAGGAGTCACGAAAATCCAATCGGACTTGGAAGTGTATTAAGACTGTATGATAAAAACAACCAGTACAGACCAGGCAATATCTTACTCTTGCTTTAAATGAATGAAAACGCCCTTATTTTTACTTTTGCATATAGCCAGAAATGAAAAAACTTTGAAAATGTCCACTAGCCTTGCACAAAACGCAGTCATAAATTTCATAATGCTTCCTCTTTCTACTAAGTTCTCCTTTTGTGTTTAGTAAAATAATTTGATAGACTTACCAATTGTTTCTCTTCCAAACAAAATGAGATTTTTTAAATGAGGGCTATGAACAGCTAACTCCTTGCTTAATGCAACATATCTTTACCCATGAATACTTTATAGTAAATTTCTTATTAATGTTTTAATTTCATAGACCTTCCTGCATGATCTCCAATCCCCAGCAGAATTTATTCATGTAAATTAGGTTCTCCAACTTTCAGATTTAAGAAATTGGAAGCTTTTTGCAGAATTCTTAGCCCCATTTTTCTGTCCCTGCTTGTTTCTTGGGTTGCCTGGTATACTTATTAATTCTCTCTTATCCATACTTGATAGCATCATTTTATTATGTAGGAATGGAAAATACTGTACTTCTGTTGTACAAGAAGATCGCACCTATCATTTAAAGTTATTCGGTGCATGGTTTTTAAAAGATTGGTTTCCTCAGCCTTAGTATTTTCTAACAATGCTTTTTACCTCAAACTGTCTGCCATAGAGGAGGTTGTATATTTTTATTTTAGCTTTTTGGTTTGAAATCATAGGCTAAAACTAAGCTAAAGTGCTTTTACATTTTATCCCAAGTAGTCTTAGTTACCCTCTGACTCATTTCTTCTTAATAAATTGTCTTACAGTTAACCTTTATTAACAATGTTCAGGATAGTTGAAATCTCCCACGTTAATCTTTCTCCTTTTTAGATAAATGGATGTGTTCTGTGTTTTTTTTTTCTTTTGCTCTTTGGCTAAGTAAGCATATGAAAAATAGAATAGTGGAGACGAACATCTAAGCTTTTTACCCCAAATGAGCATATAGTAAACTTTGAATTGTAGACATTGTTTGGTGCTTACAGAGAACATTTTTTGGGGACACTACTAGGTAGTTGTAGAAGTGGAAGAGATGTTACTAATTATGTAAGATAAGCTATCCTTCTGGGTATGTGTATAATGAAAATTAAAATCTTGATCAACTCTGTAAACTAGTTCAACCATTGTGGAAAGCAGCATGGAGGTTCCTCAAAAAAGTAAAAACAGAAATACCATTTGACCCAGGAATTCCACTCCTAGGAATTTACCCTAAGAATGCAGCAGCGCAGTTTGAAAAAGACATATGCACTCCTATGTTTATCACAGCACTATTTACAATAGCCAATAAATGGAAGCAACCTAAGTGTCCATCAGTAGATGAATGGATAAAGAAGATGTGGCACATATACACAATGGAATATTATTCAGCCATAAGAAGAAAACAAATCCTACCATTTGCAACAACATGGATGGAGCTAGAGGGTATTATGCTCAGTGAAATAAGCCAGGCGATAAAAGACAAGTATCAAATGATTTCACTCATATGTGGAGTATAAGAAGAAAGCAAAAACTGAAGGAACAAAACAGCCGCAGACTCACAGAACCTGAGAATGGACTAACAGTTACCAAAGGGAAAGGAACTGGGGAGGATGGGTGGGAAGGGAGGGATAAGGGGGAAAAGGGGTATTACGATTAGCACAAGTAATGCAGTGGCAGGGGACACAGGAAAGGCAGTATTTATAGAGAAGACAAGTAATAATTCTATAGCATCTTACTATGCTGATGGACTGTACTGGGGTATGTGAGGGGGACTTGATAATAGGGGGTCTAGTGTTCAAGTGATTGTACATTAACGATACCAAAAAAAAAATCTTGATCAACTCAACTAATCAAAAATTTTCTAACTAAAATGAGCATTATATTTTGATAACAGCCCAGTTTTAAAATCTTTTGGACTATTAGAGTAAGAAAATTACCAGATTACATTTGAGACAATGGAGATAGCATACCACATTTTCCAGCATTGCATTTTCTTTTTGGAAATACTAGGAATTCACACTAGGAATTGCCTCATTTATGATAGCTTGCTAAATTTTGCATGATTTTAAAGTTTTTTTTCTAGTTCCTTCCTTACTTCTGATGAGGCACATATAGACTAGTGTACAAATGTTCTGTGTTAGTGCAGTGACACTTTGCTTGCTGCTGGATTTTAGTTGTACCTTAAAAAGGAATTTAACGCAAATACAGCCCAGAGAACATAAATGAGATATGTTACGTGTATATTAATAGAATGGTTTGTATTAAAAATTCATGCTTCTGTAATGTGATCACGAAGTGCAGCATATATAGTATTAAAGTTAGACAATTACCATTCAACTTTTAAGATTTTAGGTGTAAAAACAAAATATGTTGCCTGAAGTTTCCTTTTAACTTGGAAAAGTGGTGTTTAAGTTTTTCCTTAGGTTGTGTAATCAGAATATCTTTATAGAGAGGCACCCTCTGGGTTTTGAGTTTTGAGTTGTGTAATTAGGTCAGTCTTAGGGGACTGAAGCTGGGAGAAATTGTCTCGGTTAGAATGTCTGGGGACTAAGTGTTGTCATGGCAACTCATATACTGTAATCAACAGTGTAAAAAGCTCACTTTCTACTACTGCTGAAATCAACAGTGTAAAAAGCTCATTTTCTACTATTGCTGACTCTGAAAAAGAAAAAAGCTTGCTGTACAATTACTACATTAACATGAGGAATATTTTTGGATTGTAAGAATTGTGTTTAAATCATTTGGAAAGAAATGCTTTTATCCTTATTATCTGTATGCTGCCTCCCCATAGCTAGGCAAATTATTCAATATATATATACTCAAACACCAAGGGAGACTCAGAATTATAAGAATTATCCCTGATTTTGTTGAACTGACTGGTTTTATTGAGTTAAAACAGGAAATATTTAAGTATAAACAAGGGGAAGATAAGTGGTAAGAAAGGTAGTTTTCATTCTCCAGGTATTCATACCAATACTCTTTCTCCTAGGTGATAGAAATGAGAATTGGTCTTCTAAACAATGATGGTATGAATATGAAAATCAGGATTTTGAGTATGGACATTGCTTGTATTCAATAGAAAATAATACTAAACAAAAGCCATATACCAGAGATTCAAGTAACTGCATTTTATTCAGTGTCAGTTGTGTGACTTTGGATAAAGCAGCCAACTTGTGTTTCGGGCTCCTTGGCTATAAAATGGGAGAATGCTAAAGATTTCTCTTCTATTTAGTAAGGTAAAAGCCTGTCCTGAGGAAGATCAGTTAGATAGTAATGACCACCTCTGAGGATAGAACTCAGACAAGAGATTGGGCAGGACAGTACCAGTTTTAATATAGGGCACATTATAATTCCCAGAGTTGTTCATCAGTGGAAGGGGTGGCTTCATGAGGAACTGATCTCCATGTCAGTCAAAACATTCAGATAGAGGTTAGATGGCACCCTATTAGAAAAAGTGTCTGCATTGAGTAGGGGGCCAGATGCCGTTTTTAGCCTTTTAAGTACATAAGGTGGACTAGTTATCCATTGCTGCATGCCAAACCACCCCAAAACTTAATGGTGTAGAATATTGGCAAGTACTTATTTTGTTCACAACTCTGCAGTTTGTGTAGGGCTTAGCAAGGTTGGCTACTCTGTGCTCTATGTGGCATCAGCTGCAGCAGCTTGACTAGGGGATGGACGATTTGCTTTCAGTATGGCTTAATCATCTGGCTGGCAAGTTGATGTTGACTTTTGGCTAGGAACTCAGCTGGGGCTGAAGGCTGGGGCCTCTTCATATAGCCCCAACTTCTACACAAGATGATGGCTGAGTTCCAAGGGTGATTGTCCTAAGAGACACTGGCAGAAGCTGCATAACTTTTTCTAACTCTCCCCTTAAGTGACAGAGCATTACTTCTGTCACATTGTGTTGGTTGAGACAGTCATAAATGCCCACCGATGTTCAAGGGAAGGGGACCTCTTGATGGGAAGAATATCAAAGAATTTGTCAACATGTTTTAAATTCTTTACATAAAGCTGTTGTTTTTTTTTAAAGGAAATAACTAGTTCTTTGCTTATTCATTTAAAAAATAGCTTTATTGAGCCTTAATTCATATACCACACAATTCACTCATTTAAAGTGCACAATCAATAGTTTTAATAAGTTCACACACTTAGTTATCATCACTATGATCTAATTTTAAAACATTTTCATCCCACACAAAAGAAACCTATGCCCATTAGTAGTTACTCCCACCCCTTCCCTCCAGCCCTGGAAACCACAATTTTGCTTTTTATCTCTATTGACTTGCCTATTTTGGACACTTTGCGTCAATGGAATCATATAACATGTGGTCTTTTGTTACTGGCTTCTTTGATTTAGCATTTTTTGAGATTCATCCATATTGTAGCATGTATCAGTATGTTATTCCTTTTTATTGCTGAATAACATTCCATAGAATATTTTATTTACTTATAAATACATTTTATTTATCCATTTATAAGTTGATGGACATTTGGGTTGTTTCTACATTTTGCCCAACACAAATAATACTGCTATGAATATTCATGTATGAGTTGTTACGTAGACATACATTTTTATTTCTCTTGGGTATATATCTAGAAGTGGAATTCCTGGGTCATATAGTAACTCTCTTTTAACTTTTCAGGGATCCAACAAACTGTTCAAAATGTCTACACCATTTTGTATTTCCACCAGCAGTGTCTGGGGGCTCCCAATTTCTTCACTCATATAAATGGTTTTTTTTAATCTTTTTTTTTGAAGGGTAGTTAATCATATAAAGTTTTGATACAGGGAAAAAGCACAGGGAGTGGAAAGTGTATAGGACTGGGATTTTAATTTTATATTCTGCACTCCACTCCACCTCACTGGTAAAGTCATTTAGCTTTTCCATCCCTCACTTTTCCTAAGATCCCCTCCAGTTCTCTAGTTCTTTTGAGTATTTCATAAGGGAAGGTAAGCATTGCTAGAAGCATCCAGTCAAATCTGGGTGAACAAAGGTAATATGATAAGATGTAAAATTAAGGTTAGATTACATGAGATGAGGTGGAAAATTCTTTCCAATCTAAAAATTTCATAATTCTATTTTGTGGTTATGTATATAGCAACACAGTGAGCTGATATAAAAGTAATACTTAACGGGGGGCTTCCGGGAAGATGGCGACATGAGCAGGGCGGCAGAAATCTCCTCCCAACACTATATTTATCTATGAAAATACAGCAAATACAACTATTCCTAAAAGAGAGACCAGAATACACAGGAAAGCACACAGCGTGCAGCTACACCTGAGAGGACTCGGCACCCCGTGAGGCGGGTAAGATACGGAGCCGAGACCCGAGGACTCCCCCACCCCAGCGCACAGGGGGGAGGAGAGGATTCAGAGCTGAGGAGGAGTGGAAGTACAGGCCCGTGAAATAAACAGCCCCGGTGGTCTGCATGGGGAGCACTGACACAAATCACACGGTGTAGCGGAGATTGGAGAGACAGAGGGTGCAGGGTCTGAGCGGGGAATGCGCCAGGGTGCTTGCAGCTGGTCCCCAGGAAGGAAAAAAAAAAGAGGAAGAGCGCACGCTTTTTTCAGCTTTCTTAAACAGACAGGAGCCAGGCGGAGGACCGGATCGCCGTGGCATACTCAGCCCAGCAGGCATGGAGTCCTGGGGAGTTTCTGACCCTTTAGCTGGTGACTGAGAAAGGGTGGCCGCACTTAGACTTTCCACAAAGATCAACAGCCTCCCATTCGTTCCCACCACACCCAGAGCTATAAAAGGCCATCCGGAGTGGTGCAGGCATGGCTGAGGAATAGTGGAGCAACAGTGCCACCTACAGCCTCCCCGCAGAATCCAGTCCAGGTGAGCGTTTTCTTTTTGTTTTTTGTTTTTTGTTTTTCTTCTCTTTCTTTCTTCTTTTCTTTTTTCTTTTTTTCTTTTCTTTATTTCTTTCCTTCCTTCTTTTTCTTCCTTCTTTTTTCTTTATTTTTCTCTTTTTAAAGTCTTAAAGAGCCCAGCTGACATACGTGGCTACTACCAGCAACCACTTCTATAGCCATGAAAAGACAGAGGAATATGATCCAGACCTAAGATCAACCAGACAACCCCAGAGAGGGAGCCTGAACGGATGGAAATGCACAGTTTTCCTGAAAAAGAATTCAGAATAAAAGTCATAACCATGCTGACGGATATACACAGAAATGTGCAAGAGCTGAGGGAGGAAGTGAGGGAAGTGAGGAAAGACAATGCTGAAATCAGACAAGCGATTGACGGGCTTAACAGCAGACTGGATGAGATGCAAGAGACTGTTAATCGAATAGAAATCAGAGAGCAGGAATACAGAGAAGCTGAGGCAGAGAGAGATTAAAGGATCTCTAGGAATGAAAGAATATTAAGAGAACTGTGTGACCAATCCAAATGGAACAATATTTGCATTATAGGAGTACCACAGGAAGAAGAGAGAGAAAAAGGGATAGAAAGTGTCTGTGAAGAAATAATTGCTGAAAACTTTCCCACACTGGGGAAGAAAATAGTCTCGTAGTCCAAGGAAGCCCACAGATCTCCCAACACAAGGGACCCAAGGAAGACAACACCAAGACACATAATAATTAAAATGGCAAAGATCAAAGATAAGGACAGAGTATTAAAGGCACCTAGAGAGAGAAAAAAGATCACCTACAAAGGAAAACCCATCAGACTATCATCAGACTTCTCAACAGAAACCTTACAGGCCAGAAGAGAATGGCATGATATATTTAACATAATGAAACAGAAAGGCCTCGACCCAAGAATATTGTATCCAGCATGATTATCATGTAAATATGACAGAGGGATTAAACAGTTTTCAGACAAATGAAACTTGAGACAGTTACCCTCTCATAAACCACCACTACAGGATATCTTAAATGGACTGCTCTAGAGGGAAGCACCCCTAAGGCTAAAAAGATGTCACCAGAGAAAATAAAATTATAGCAAAGAAAGCAGACCAGCCAAATACTAACTAAAGGCAGAGAATAAAACACCTAATATATAAAGAATGGAGGAGGAAGAATAAGAAGGGAGAGATAAAGAAACATCAGATGGTGTTCATAATAACTTAACAAGAAAGTTAAGTTAGATTGTTAGATAGTAAAGAAGCAACCCTCAAACCTTTGGTAACCACGAATCTAAAGCCAGCAATGGCAACAAGTACATACTATCAATAATCACCCTAAATGTAAATGGACTGAATGCACCAATCAAAAGACACAGACTAACAAAATGGATAAAAAAGCAAGACCCATCTATATGCTGCTTACAAGAGACTCACCTCAAACCCAAAGATATACACAGACTAAAAGTGAAGGGATGGAAAAAGATATTTCATGCAAACAAAAAAGAGAGAAAAGCAGGTGTTGCAGTACTTGTATCAGATAAAATAGACTTCAAAACGAAGAAAGTAGCAAGAGATAAAGAAGGACATTACATAATGATAAAGGGCTCCATACAACAAGAAGATATAACTATTATAAATCTATATTCACCCAACACAGGAGCGCCAGCATATGTGAAACAAATACTAACAGAATTGAAGGAGGAAATGGACAGCAATGCATTCATTTTAGGAAACTTCAACACACCACTCACTCCAAAGGACAGATCAACCAGACAGAGAATAAGTAAAGACACAGAGGCACTGAACAACACACTAGAACAGATGGACCTAACAGATATCTACAGAACTCTGCACCCAAAAGCAGCAGGATACACATTCTTCTCAAGTGCACATGGAACATTTTCCAGAATATACCACATACTAGGCCACAAAAAGAACCTCAGTAAATTCAAAAATACTGAAATCCTACCAACCAACTTCTCAGATCACAAAGGTATAAAACTAGAAATAAATTTTAGAAAGAAATCAAAAAGGCTCACAAATACATGGAGACTTAACAACATTCTCCTAATTAATCAATGGGTTAACGACCAAATCAAAACAGAAATCAAAGAATATGTGGAGACTAATGACAACAACAACACAAAGCCACAACTTCTGTGGGACGCAGCAAAGGCAGTTCTAAGAGGAAACTATATTGCAATCCAGGCCTATTTAAAGAAGGAAGAACATTCACAAATGAATAGTCTAAACACACAATTACTGAAATTGGAAAAATAAGAACGAATGAGGCCCAAAGTCACCAGAAGGAGGGACATAATAAATATCAGAGAAGAAATAAATAAAATTGAGAAGAATAAAACAATAGAAAAAATCAATGAAACCAAGAGCTGGTTCTTTGAAAAAATAAACAAAGTCAATAAACCACTAGCCAGACTCATTAAGAGAACAAGAGAATCTACACACATAAACAGAATCAGAAATGATAAAGGAAAAATAACGACGGACCCCACAGAAATACAAAGAATTATAAGAGAATATTATGAGCATCTATATGCTAACAAGCTGGAAAACATAGAAGAAATGGACAACTTCTTAGAAAAATACAACCTTCCAAGACTGACCAAGCAAGAAACAGAAAAACTAAACAGACCAATCACCAGCAACAAAATTGAATCGGTAATCAAAAAACTACCCAAGAACAAAATCCCCGGACCTGATGGATTCACCTTTGAATTCTACCAGACATATAGAGAAGATATAACACCCATTCTCCTTAAAGTTTTCGAAAAAATAGAAGAGGAGGGAATACTTCCAAACTCATTCTATGAAGCCAGCATCACTCTAATACCAAAACCGGACAAAGACCTCACCAAAAACGAAAATTACAGACCAATATCCCTGATGAACGTAGATGCAAAAATACTCAACAAAATATTAGCAAACCGAATTCAAAAATACATCAAGAGGATCATACACCATGATCAAGTGGGATTCATCTCAGGGATGCAAGGATGGTACAACATTCGAAAATCCATCAATGTCATCCACCACATCAACAAAATGAAGAACAAAAACCACATGATCATCTCCATAGATGCTGAAAAAGCATTTGACAAAATTCAGCATCCATTCATGATTCAACCTCTCAACAAAATGGGTACAGATGGCAAGTACCTCAACATCATGAAGGCTATATATGACAAACCCACAGCTAACATCATATTTAACAGCGAGAAGCTGAAAGCTTTCCATCTAAGATCGGGAACAAGACAAGGATGCCCACTCTCTCCACTGTTATTCAACATAGTACGGGAGGTCCTTGCCACGGCAATCAGGCAAAAAAAAGACATACAAGGCATCCAGATTGGTAAAGAAGAAGTCAAATTGTCACTATTTGCAGATGACATGATACTGTACATATAAAACCCTGAAGACTCCACTCCAAAACTACTAGAACTAATATCTGAATTCAGCAAAGTTGCAGGATACAAAATTAACACACAGAAATCTGTTGCTTCCCTATACACTAATGATGAACTAACAGAAACAGAAATCAGAAAAACAATTCCATTCACAATTGCACCTAAAAGAATAAAATACCTAGGAATAAACCTAACGAAGGAAGTGAAAGACCTATACTCTGAAAACTATAAGAATATCCTAAGAGAGATTGAAGAGGACACAAACAAATGGAAATGCATCCCATGCTCTTGGCTAGGAAGAATAAATATTGTCAAAATGGCTATACTACCTAAAGCAATCTACAGATTCAATGCAATCCCTTTCAAAATACCAACAGCTTTCTTCAATGAACTGGAACAAATAATTCTAAAATTCATATGGAACCACAAACGACCCCGAATAGCCAAAGCAATCCTGAGAAGGAGGAATCAAACAGGGGGAATCATGCTCCCTGACTTCAAGCTCTACTACAAAGCCACAGTAGTCAAGACAATTTGGTATTGGCACAAAAACAGACCCACAGACCAGTGGTAAAGAATAGAAAATCCAAACATTAACCCAAACATATACAGTCAACTAATATTTGATAAAGGAGCCTTGGATATACAATGGGGAGATGACAGCCTCTTCAGCAGCTGGTGTTGGAAAAACTGGACAGCTATATGTAAGAGAATGAAACTGGACTACTGTCTAGCCCCATACACAAAGGTAAACTCAAGGTGGATCAAAGACCTGAATGTAAGTCATGAAACCATAAAACTCTTAGAAAAACCATCGGCAAAAATCTCTTGGACATAAACATGAGCGATTTCTTCATGAATATATCTCCCTGAGCAAGGGAAACAAAAGCAAAAATGAACAAGTGAGACTATATCAAGCTGAAAAGCTTCTGTACAGCAAAGGACACCATCAGTAGAACAAAAAGACATCCTACAGTATGGGAGAATATATTCATAAATGACGTATCTGATAAGGGGTTGACATCCAAAATATATAAAGAACTCACGCACCTTAACAAACAAAAAGCAAATAATCCAATTAAGAAATGGGCAGAGGACATTAATAGACACTTCTCTAAAGAAGAAATGCATATGGCCAACAGGCACATGAAAAGATGGTCCACATCCCTAATTATCAGAGAAATGCAGATTAAAATCACAATGAAATATCACCTCACACCAGTGAGGATGGCCAGCATCCAAAACACAATCAATGTTGGCGAGGATGTGGAGAAAAGGGAACCCACCTACACTGCTGGTCGGAATGCAAATTAGTTCAACCATTGTGGAAAGCAGTATGGAGGTTCCTCAAAAAACTCAAAATAGAAATACCATTCGACCCAGGAATCCCACTCCTAGAAATTTACCCTAAGAATGCAGCAGCCCAGTTTCAAAAAGACATATGCACCCCTATGTTTATTGCAGCACTATTTACAATAGCCAAGAAATGGAAGCAACCTAAGTGTCCATGAGTAGATGAATGGATAAAGAAGAGGTGGTACATATACACAATGGAATATTATTCAGCCATAAGAAGAAAACAAATCCTACCATTTGCAGCAACATGGATGGAGGTAGAGGATATTATGGTCAGTGAAATAAGCCAATTTGAAAAAGACAAGTATCAAATGATTTCACTCATATGTGGAGTATAAGAACAAAGAAAAAAACTGAAGGAGGAAAACAGCAGCAGACTCACAGAACCCAAGAGCGGACTAATAGTTACCAAAGGGAAAGGGACTGAGGAAGATGGGTGGGAAGGGAGTGTTAAGAGGGTAAAGGGGGCATTACGATTAGCAGACATTATTTTGGGGGTGCATCGGGAGGGCTATACAACTCAGAGAAGACAAGTAGTGATTCTATAGCATCTCACTGCGCTGATGGACAGTGACTGTAATGGGCTTGATGGGGGGGACATGAGGAAGGGGTTAGTTTAATCACCATAATATTGCACATGTACTTGTAGATTAATGATACCAAAATAAATTATTAAAAAAAAGTAATACTTAACCTTCTCTCATCATCAAGGTATATAAGGTCAAGGTACTGGTATTTATTATTTTTATAATTACATGGCACTGCCATTTTCATTCATGAAGTAACTTTTCAGCTACATAGCTATGTAGTCCTGAAACTGATTTAACAATGTTTAAATTTAAGTAATTTTATTTTAATTGAAGTATGATTTACATACAGTAAACCTTACCCTTTTTTAAGTTTACCCTTCTTAAATGTACATTGACAAATGAATACAGTCATGTAACTATCACGACAGTCAAGACAACAGTTTTATCATCCAAAGAAATTTCCTCATATTCCTTTGTAGTCACTTCTGCTCCCAGCCTTTATCAGCTTTTTATCCCTATAGTTTTATCATTCTTGAGAATGTCATATAAATAGAATCATATAGTATCTAACCTTTTAAGTCAGCCTTCTTTTAGCATGATACATATAAGATTCATCCATGTTGTTGCATGTATCAGCAGTTTCTTTTTGTTGCTGAGTAATAGTCCATTATAAGGATGTGCCACATTTGTTAACCCTTTCACCAGTTGGACATTTAGATTGTTTCCAATTTTGGTGATTTTGAATAAAGCTACCATAAAACATTTGCATACAGTTGTTTGACTGAACATACATTTTCATTTCACTTGGGTGAATACCTACTTGTGAATGGGATTGTTGAATCATATGGAAATTGTATTTTAAACTTTATAAGAAACTGCCAAACTATTTTGCATCCCCACCAAAAATGTATGAGAGACCCAGTTGCTCTGCCACTGTCACTTGGTATGGTCAGTTTTCGTTTCTTTTTAGCCATTCTCATAGGTTTGTAGTGGTATTTCATTGTGGTTTAATTTTCATTTTACTAATGACTAATGATGTTGAGCATCATTACTTGTACTTATTTGCTATCCTTATATTTTCTTTGATGAAGTGTTTATTGAAATCTTTTCCCCATTTTTTAGTGGGTTGTGTTCTTAGTGTTACGTTTTGAGAATTCTTTATATATCCTGGATACAAGGTCCCTATCATATGTGTGTTCTACAGATACCACCACCACCACCACCTCCACTTAATGACTTGTCTTAACAGTGTCTTTTGAAGAACAAAAGTTTCTGATTTTGATAAAAGTCCAATTTTCAATTTTTTCTTTTATGGACTGTGTTTTTGGTTTCACGTCTAGAAATCTTTGCCTAACCAAGATTATGGAGGTTTTCTCGTTTGTGTTCTTCTAGAAGTTTTAGAATTTTTGGTTTTATACTTAGGTTCTATGATCTGTTTTGAGTTAATTATTATATAGGGAGCAAGATATGGGAGATTCTTTTGATGTATTTTTTTACATGTAGATGTCCAGTTGTTCCACTCCATTTGTTGAAAAGACTGTCCTTTCTCTGTTGTCTTGCCTTTGCACCTATGTCAATACATATGTAAATCTATTTTTGAACTCTCTTCTATTGGTTTATATGCCTAGTAAATATTGGTTTCTGTTTGAATTGGTTAAATGTGAAGAAGCAGCCAAGAGAAGATACTTAGAAGCGAGACTGCCTAGGTCTGAGACTCAGCTCAAGCACTGAGTAACTGTGTGTGACTTGGGCAAGTTATTTAGCCTCTGGGATGCCTCCATTTTCTCATCTGTAAAGCAGAGATAATTATAGTACACAACCCCCATAGGGGTTTTTATGAGGATTGAGTGAATGATTATAAAGCACTTAGAAGAGTGCCTGGTACCTATATAGTGCTTCTTATACTCCTGATGAGACAGGGACTGTGGGTGTAGTCAGAGTAGGGGAAGGGCCTCCAGAAAAAGCAGGGCAGAATATTTACAGTCAGAGCAATATAACAATGGGCAAAGAAGTCCCTTTTGAAACAATGTGTTAAGCATTATGCAAAGTCAAGGTCACACTAATTCTCTAGGATAAAGATACCAGACTAAGAATATAGACATCTTCTATGAGGTCAGTTAAAAGTCAAAAGGCCAGGAGCAACTTGGCCTAGAATGCTTGAGTGTTTCACAAATAAAGAAGGGTATCTCAGCATAACCCGTGACTTCACTGTGAACAGCCCTAGCAAGCAGAGAACAACCCAGCCCACCTTGAGGACAGGGCACGTGGTACAAGTCCACACCCCCAAGCCATTTTTTCATGTTCTTGAAAAATCCTCATTTGCCTATAAAACCCCTAGACAACACACCACCCCGGGCTCTCTTGTCCCCTCCTGGCGTGAGCCAGGAGCTCTGTCTGTCCTCTTACTGTATCTCTCAATAAAAGTCTCCCTGGCTCTCCTACCTTGAATGTTTGCTAAGTTCATTCTTTGACTTGCAAACAAGAACCCCGGTATCACTGAGTCTTATTTTTAGACTTTACCCAGACCAGCTTTCTATTAAAATTAACAAAGGCCATTATTTCATCTCATATCATCATTATGAAAGTTTAACTATGGAGATGAATTTTAATGAAAAATGTTCTCAGTAAAAGAATAAGATGGTCACTTTTGTTTTCTGTTAGGAAAATAATGCTTAACTTAGTTTAATTAGCTGTATCAAGTGAATTCCAACTCCAGAAATGTTTCTTTGATTTGCCAGTATATCCTCTACCTTTAATGGATTGTAGTAATGATGCCGGGGCTCTTGTTCACAAAACCGAAGAATGAGCTTAGCAAACAGGCAAGGTAGGAGAGCAAGGTACAGGCTTTTATTTAGAAATAAAGTAGAAGGACAGAGCTCCCGGCTCACGCCAGGAGGGGACAAGAGAGCCCCAGGGTGGTATGTTGTCTAGGGGTTTTTATAGGCAAAGGAGGATTTTTCCAGAACATGAAAAAAAGGCATAGGGGTGTGGACTTGTACCACTTGCCCTGCCCTCAAGGTGGACTGGGTTGTTCTCTGCTTGCTAGGGTTGTTTACAGTGAAGTCACGGGTTATGCTGTGATACCCTTCCCTATTTGTGAAACACTCAAGCATTCTAGGCCAAGTTGCTCCTGGCCTTTTGACTTTTAACTGGCCTTACTGAAGATGTCTATATTCTTAGTCTGGTATCTTGACCCTAGAGGATTAGTGTGACCTTGACTTTGCATAATGCCTCAAAAGGGATTTCTTTGCCCATTGTTATATTTCTGACTGTAAATATCCCACCCTGCTTTTTCTGGAGTCCCTCACCCTACTCTGACTACACCCATGGTCCCTGTCTCATTCCCCCCTCTACAGATAGAGACCCTAGCTGCTGCTAGGGAAAGGGGGCGATGACCACTCTGGCTGCTTCATGCTGAGAAGGGGGCACAGTAAGGGGTGCAGCTAGGTCTCCATCAGTGGTCGGTTGGAGGGCCTCAGAATATGGGAGTTTCCATCCTGGGTTCTATTGCTATCACCATTTGCAGTTTCGTGGCTTCTAGGCGAGATAGAACAAATCATGTTATTAGGTTAAGTAGCAACATCTGGAGTTGGATTTTCCATTCTGGAAGAACAGACTTGACAAGGAGATTAAAGAATGCCTGGCTGACTATGAGGATTAGAAATAGTAAAACCCTAATTGAAAATCATAGCCAGATATCTTCGGGAAACTAGAATTCTGGATCTAGTCTATGTCCCAATGACTAGTATTAGGACTCAGTATAGACAAGGCTGCATTATTGAAACAATACTTTTCTCTAAAATCACCCTCATTTTTATTAGAAGTAACCAGATTAAGAAAATAATTAACACTTGGCTTGATTATTTGCATAAGTGCGGCAAGAAGAGCAAGTGATTACATAGGCTCTTTTAAATGTGCTTTGCTGGAACTTTTTATAAGGAACTTCAGATTGGACTTTTAAAGCCCTCGAGGCCAGAAAGCCAAGCCAGACTTGTCATCAGGTTTTGCCTGCAGTACCTGTAGATTTGAGTGAATTTCCTGTCTTCTTGAGGTCCCCAAGACATTCTGAGGTTCCTGCACCTGCCAGGAAGTGACCTTCCTTACTCACCTGGTAAGGCTTCTGGGAACCCTGTAAGCAAGGTACCAGGCCAGTTCTTCCAAGGGGCTTTGTTGGCTCTATAAGGTCAACCTTAGTTCCTTAGAGCTGTTCATATCTGAGTTTATGCACATGTCTCTCAGGTATAACATTCTGGTCAAAGCCTTGGTAATATAGCCAGTGTTTTTAATTGGTCCTCTTACAAGGAAAGCAGATTCTTATTGAACTTATGCAAATAAACATACTGCCATGAAATATAGAAATAGTCACTGAGAGTTCTTAAATTCTGGAGGGATCAGGTAGAGAGAAAGATAAATGTTTCAATTCTGCTTACAAAGGTATTATAATTTACTAAACTGTTGTCAGGTTAAGAGAAAAAGCTTAAAACACTTTATCAGCAACATTTGAACTTCCTTAGTTTACTTAATCCTATGTAATACCTGTTCTGCTGAAATCTAGTTCTTTACTAGTTTAGGAGTAATAAAACAGTGACTATAAATGACAAAAGACTTACAAATGACAATGGCTAAAGATCTGATGAGAGCTTATTGTAATACAGTTGACATAAGGAAATTTGGATATTTCTGCAACACAAAACATTTAATAACAAAGTTTAGCATCATTCCCTTTGACAGTGCTTTCCAGGTAATTAAGCAAGTAATTATATATCAGATAAATAAGTTGAATTAGCCACATGTTTCCCCCATGAGAAAAAAAAATCCCTCTGACATGTTCTAGGGGCCCTCTGGAAAATATCAGAGTTAACTTAGAGGTAAAAGCACCTTTTTGAATTTGGTTTTGTGAAGTTGTCAGAAGAAAGTTTCTTTGGCACTTGTTTAATAGGATTATAGGTTGCCATGAAGCAACACTTATCTATTTAACCAGAATGACAACAAAATACCTCACAGGCAAATACAGAAGGTTACAGTTGTTAGCAAAGTTTAGCTTTTAGTCCTTTTAATACTAAGATCTCATTTTCTTAAATACTCAGACAGCTCATTGAGGCTTTAAGCATGAGAAACTGCTTTGACAAAACAATTAGAAAACCCTTTGCAATCTTTCAACATTAAGTGCAGACTAACAGTTTAATAAACCTTTGTCTTTTTTAACTTAGCAAAACTTTAAGGTTTTAGGTTACTACAAAAATTCTCAGGCCGTTTGTAGGTATACACACTGTAATACACTATAACACACAATTATTAAGATGTTCACTTGCTACGCTTGGTTTACTCACTCCTAACAACTATGCTAGATTACTTACAAAACCTTTACTGAACATTAGACAAAGTCAAGCCTCTAAGCATTTTATTCTTGAAAGATTTAGCAGATAACATCAACTTAAATAACTTTAGGTAAACTTAGGCAGCTGATAACCATAAGGACATGTCCATTTCAGTTCAACTTAAATTAGCATTAATGCTTAATATCTTCTATTAGAATTTTCTGGAAGTTTTAGAATGCCCAATTTTCACAAGAACTTGTCTTTAAATCAATTTTTATTAATACCATCTGGAGGTAGAAAAATATTTTCCATTCACACTTTGACACACAAACATACAGATTGAGATGTAATGACTACAGTTAGCAATACTTTTCAAAGAACATTTACACAGATGGATAAACTGATACAAAGATTTGAGTTACTGATATCCAATTGCCTTCTTTCCTTTTAGCTTATTTGACTAAAAGTATCTGAGTTTGCAAGAATACACTCTAAGGGCGAGCAGTTTACATAACTTGTTTAAGGTTGAGATGGCCCCTGACTAACAGGGCCAATGAAGGCTTTGAACTGAAAGGGACTGTGTGTGTCTAGGTGGCTGGAATTGAAATGCAAGTACAATTCTAGCACCAGTCATTTAAAGGCAGGCTGTCTTTCAGAAGATACATTTCATCCATTTTAGGGAGTCTAGTTTAAAAATCTCTCAATTTTTGAAGATAATGAACCCAATAAATAGAGTAGATTTTCACCAAAAAATTTTAGGAAACTAGTCTCATATTGTAGTAGTCCACGGGACTTTTGACTATTTCCCTTCCTTGCATTAAAATAAATTTAGGTGCATAACCTTATCATATTGTATACTTCTCTCAGTGACCAAGCCTCTCCATTAGAGAGTTTTTATTGAGGCCAGGCTTGTGTGGAGAAGATAAGACACTTCTTTTTTAGGGTCTGGGGATCAAATTGCTCCCAGTTCTTCATAATACATACCAGAGGGGTGTCTGGTTTTAAACTTGAAGAGGATGCTCCCACCTGGAAGAGAGAGAAAGATGGGTGTCCAGCACCTAATTGGCCTCTCTGTCTGTGAGGGCATCCCCTTGCCTTGGAGCCTAGGTGACAGTGGTTAGTCACCCCCTCTGCCAGGCCTACTGGACTTAACCACTCTTTACCAGTGTGGCCTGTACCTTGCCTTGATTTCCCTCTTGCTTTCCCACTAAGCAAGAGTCACCTCGGAGCTCTGGATTTAGTGGGAGATTACCAGTGTTCTCTTACTTTACGCCTTTTGGGAGTCCCAATTTTCTCTGCACAAGCTTTAGTCATTTCTTGAGAGCTCCCTGCCTGTCTGATAAGTACAGGGACTGTGACCTCTCACTGCCTGAGCCTTGGTCAGAGTCACAAGCCTGTTTTGCTTCCCTGGGGCCATAGAAAAGGAAATGCCAGCCCCAGGATGACTGCCTCTAAGGAAGGGAGATCAGTAGAATAGAGCCATGGCTAGAATTTAAATGGGGCCATTTACATATACAGTTACAGAGGGGAGGTCTATACTCAAGCACTAGTTTCTGCCACTGCCTGGAAATTATTTAGCCAGTCACCTACTATAACAAATCTGATCTGTGAGACAAGAGGTCGGGGGTCATCTGCGACTCTCCCATAGGCAGCAGCCTAGCCGGAGGTTCAATCAGCGCCATCAGATCTATCAGCCGGAGCCAAGATCCAAGGACCACCGTCTACTAGTCCGATCTGCCCTCGGAGTCCACAGATTAGGATATAAAAGTAGGAAATCAGCTCGGCCACTCCCTGACATTCCCGTCCATCCGGAGGCAGGGGATCAAGGTGCAGCAGACACCGGGAAACCTTTCACCCGAGACTTGAAGGCTGGTAGCCGACACTAATTGTCTTTTAAGTGGCTAACGGGTGCCCAGACACATTTTCATGAGCTAAAAAAAAGTACAGTATTAAGTCAGGAATAAGAGCAAAGCGTGGATCTCCTACCTTGTGGTGGTGAGCATCGGGTTCCATGAAATTGATGAAGTTAGGAGAGAGTTAAGAATGCCCCCTGCCTCACTCAGAGGCCAGGGCAGCCTGGAGAAGCAGGCTGGAAGTCAGAGAGAGACAGAAAGAGAGATACTCCTCACGGATACCCAGTTGGGCTGTCGGGGTCTGATTCCAGACATGCAGGTCTTTGAGAAGCCTCTGAAGTGTAGCCTCAGCCTAGACTCTCGCAGTTGCCCACGGCTTTCCTCAGTCCCTCACATCCAAGGAGATGCCTATGAAAGGGAATCCTGGCCTCCACTCAGGTGACATTCCTGGCTCCCAAGGGAGATGGGGGATCCACTGAGGGAGACGCAGGGGAACCTGTCGCTTGAGACTTTGAGATCGGCAGCCAGGCTAGTCCCATTTAAGTGGCTGACAAGCACCCGATGTTGTGTGCCATAGACAGCTTCCTTCTATAAGGACAGTGAAAGAAAAGGCATGCTTGGATGCCGATACTCACCTCTGAAGCTATCTGGACAAATGATGCCAGGGTTCTTGTTCATGAAGCCGAAGAATGAGCTTAGCAAACAGGCAAGGTAGGAGAGCAAGGTACAGGCTTTTATTTAGAAATAAAGTGGAAGGACAGAGCTCCTGGCTCATGCCAGGAGGGTACAAGAGAGCCCCAGGGTGGTGCGTTGTCTAGGGGTTTTATAGGCAAATAAGGATTTTTCCAGAACATGAAAAAAAGGCTTAGGGGTGTGCACTTGTACCACTTGCCCTGCTCTCACGGTGGGCTGGGTTGTTCTCTAGTTGCTAGGGTTGTTTACAGTAAAGTCACGGGTTATTCTGTGATACCCTTCCCTATTTGTAAAACCACTCAATCATTCTAGGCCAAGTTGCTCCTGGCCTTTTGACCTTTAACTGCCCTCACTGAAGATGCCAATATTCTTAATCTGGTTTCTTGATCCTAGAGAATCAGTGTGACCTTGACTTTGCATAATGCTTAACACAGAGTTTCAAAAGGGACTTCTTTGCCCATTGTTATATTGCTGACTGTAAATATCCCACCCTGCTTTTTCTGGAGTCCCTCACCCTACTCTGACTACACCCATGGTCCCTGTCTCAGTAGGAAGTATAGCCTTAAAGAAAGTTCACTTCACAAGTGGCTCTTGCAAAAAAGTTGTTAAAACATGAACTTTCCATGTTTGTGTTTAGCCACCTTATTTGAGAAGTAGAAACTTTTATAAAATGATCATGGTACTAAGTTGTAGGTTATTATTATTTTTTGTTTTAAAGAACTTTCAGGAATTGTTGAGAAAGTACAGCAACATAAATCCCAAGTTTCTCCTTTGTAGAACATATTGACAGTCCATATAATTTTATACTACAGAACTCTTCAGCTATAAAATCTTTAACTATGGGACTAATTTCTCCCAATGAACTAGGAAAGCCAAGGTGTCAGGAGAAAATTTTTAGAAAAATAGTAAATTACATTTGACTCCTTAGCGTTGGTAGCTGTTGAGGACTGAATGTCCATCCCCCCAGAAGTCATATGTTGAAGCCCTAACACCCAGTGTGGTTGTATTTGGAGATGGGGTCTCTAAGGAAGTAGTTAAGATTAAATGAGGTCATAAGGGTAGGGCCCTGATCTGATAGGATTAATGTCCTTATAAGGAGAGACACCAGAGAACTTGTTCTGCACCCACCCAGGAAAGGCCATATGAAAATATTGTGGAAAGGCAGCTGTCTGCAAGCCAGGGAGAGAGATTTCACCAGAAACCAATCCCAATGGCACCTTGATCTGGGACTTCCCAGCCTCCAGAACTGTGAGAACTAAATTTCCATTTTTTAAGCTACCCAGTCTGTGTTATTTTGTTATGGCAACCAGTCTTAGTCTGATGAGGCTGCTATAACAAAATACCATAGACTGGGTGGCTTAAAAAAACGAAATATATTTCTCAGAGTTCTAGAGGCTGGGAAGTCCAAGATCAAGGTGCCGGCAGATAAGAGTGTCTGGTGTCAAAGATAAATACAGCCAGACATTAGTTAAATCGGTGAAAACATTTTATTCAGTAACTAATAACAGTAGGGGAAAGAGCCAAGCTCTGTTCTAATTTGTACAGAGGCAATTTGGGCAATTTAAAGGGAGAATGAGGGGATGGGGGAGAGCAGGGGCTCAGTAGAGTCAGAGAAGTGTAAATTACAAACTTGGATCACTGTAAATGTGATTGATTAGGCCAGCTGTGTTTGTTAATTGACAGTTATCAAAGTTAGGATTCTATCTTCCCACAGAGACTGGTAAACAGACCTTATCCTTTCTGGTAATTATATTTCAGAGGAATGGCTTTAGGGTCCTTAAGAAAGGTACTTCGGAGTTGTAAAAGATTTATATTCACAACTGTAAAACCATTTTCTTAAGGGTTGTTCTAAGAAACAGAAGTCAGGGGCCTATCTTCAGATGTTGGATAGAACAAATAGTAAATTTTCCTGACAGGGTTGAGCTTTCTTGGGCAGGAATTTTCATCCATGACTGGGGTCCTCTTAGGGCCACAGCTATGCGCTGCTAGAAGCCATTCTAGAGGTTTGGTAAAATCTCTTAGTGCAGGGATTTGCATGGAGTTGCAATGTGCCAAGAGTTCTGCAGTTCTCACTGGTAAGGGCCTGCTTCCTGGCTCTAGTCTGTCACCTTCTTGCTTTGTGCTCACATGGCCTTTCTAGTGTGCACATTGGGAGAGAGAGAGGTGGGAGGGAGGGAAGGAGAGATTTCTTCTCTTTCTCCTCCTCCTCCTTTTCTCCTTCTCCTGCTAATCTCATCATGAGGCCTCCACCCTCATGACTTCATCTAAACTGAATTACCTCCAAAAATCTCCACCTCCAAATACCATCACACTGATGGGTTAAGGCCTCAACATAGGAATTTTGAGAGGATGCAAACATTGAGTCCACAACACAGCCCAAATAGACCAAGACGCAGGTCAGCAGTTTTAAAGTTAAGAGTAGATTTGATTTCTGCATTTGAACAAGTCATAACTACAACTACTGATATAGTACTAATTGTATTGAAATTAATATAGTTGAAATTTCTCAGTTAAATACTATATATCATATATATATAATTTCCCATGCAAAGAAAAAACAGAGCTAAATTCCTTTAAGTAACCGGTATTTTTTAAATTTTTACCCAAACATTGGTTTGCTGCCTATTTAATTCTCAGATAAATATACTTCAAATGTTTGAACGTGTTATCTGTGTCTTAGGCAAAGATAATTTGTCCAGAATCTTGAACCCCAAATCAACTTCCCAGGAAAATATACACAAAATGTTACATAAAGTTTTAAGGAGTTCATGTGGGAGGTGGATTGGTGCCCAGAAGAGAAGGGGAAGAAAACCAAAGAATGTTTTATCCTCCTTAAGGCCTAAAGCATAACTGACTTAAACCAATCTTGCATGTTCTTTTTTCCCACTTAAGGCCTGGATTAGATCAAGATCCCATTAGCCTGCTCCATGACCTCATTCCCATCCCCTTTCACTGGCTCTTCCAAGTGGAAGGCAGCCTCAGCTTCCTTTTACTTCAAGTATGGGAGAGAAGATACTGTGAAAGGGAGAGAATCAGGGCTGGCATTAAAAGGAGTGCCTGTCCCTGGCTTCGTGTGTAATTATATTTCTACTCAGGAGTCTGCCAACTTGAAGTGACCTAAATGATAAGAATATCATTTTGCTCTTGATCAATATCAGAGTCTCCCTTCTTTGGAGATAGAGTGGAAAATGGGGTGTAGAAAACTGTATGGTTATCAAACTCAGGTACCCCTCACATTTGTTTATTCAAGAGACACCTAGAGACCACCTACTTCAAGTTTCACTCTGAGGTCCTGAAGATTAAGGAGTTTGGATGGAGTCAACAGCAATGTGTGGAATGTCTCTGTGGTGCCAGGCACTGTTCTAGGTTGGGGTAAAACAAGGATGAACAAAACAGATAATCCTTTCCCTTGTGGAGCCTATATTCTAATGGAGGGCAGGGGGAAGACAGACAATAAATATAATTTATATGTAGTGTGTTTAAAAGAAGCTAAGTGCTTTGGAGAAAAATAAAGGGTAAAGAGGTAGTATGAAGGAGGTATTTCAGTTTTAAATGGGTTGTTTATAGGATTCCAGCCCAAAGCTTACCACACAGTAGGGACATAGACTGGTATTTAATGTAATGTAGGTACTCCAAAGAGGGAGAGCAGATTTCTGGTTGAGTGAACTGGAAGCTTGACAGAAAAAAATTGACAGGTGGGCAGCTATAATCAGGAGAAGGCCTTCTGGGCAAAGAGTCAGAGGTCATACACAAGTCACAGCAAGAGCATCAGATCTGCTGAAGAATAAAGTCCTG
The DNA here is from genome assembly GCA_029783875.1 of Phataginus tricuspis. Lineage (NCBI taxonomy): Eukaryota > Metazoa > Chordata > Mammalia > Pholidota > Manidae > Phataginus > Phataginus tricuspis. The sequence goes on from JAQQAC010016209.1 coordinate 38,412,612, forward strand.
TAGGAGGGCCATAGGAGTTAAGACTAAAATGTAAGTAGGTATTACGTAGTGTTGACTTATATTGAAAGATTTTCTAACACCGGACCATTTTCACACAATGTGGGATAAATCCAGCTTGGTTATGGTGCTTTTTCTTTTTATAGGACAGATTTAATTTGCAATTTTTGTTTTACGTCTATAGGCATAAATGAAAAGGACCTAAAATTTCTTCTTTTGTTCTGTCTTTGCCTTATTAGGGTCTTACTGGGCAGGCCAACAGCATGAGTTGGGACTGTTCCTTTTATTTTTACAATTTATTTTGGTATCACTAACCTACAATTACATGTGCAATATTATGGTGATTAAACTACCCCCTTCATCAGGTCCCCCCCACCAACCATATTACAGTCACTGTCCATCAGTGTAGTGAGATGAGAATCTCTACTTGTCTTCTCTGAGTTGTACAGCCCTCCCCGTGCCCCCCGTACCTTACGTCTGCTAATCGTAATGCCCCATTTACCCTCTTATAGCTCCCTTCCCACCCATCTCCCCAGTCCCTTTCCCTTTGGTAACTATTAGTCCGTTCTTGGGTTCTGTGAGTCTGCTGCTGTTTTGTTCCTTCAGTTTTTTCCTTTGTTCTTATACTCCACATATGAGTGAAATCATTTGATACTTCTCTTTTTCGGCTTGGCTTATTTCACTGAGCATAATACCATCTACCTCCATCTATGTTGTGGCAAATGGTAGGATTTGTTTTCTTCTTATGGCTGAATAATATTCCATTGTGTATATGTACCACATCTTCTTAATCCATTCATCTACTGATGGACACTTAGGTTGCTTCCATTTCTTGGCTATTGTAAATAGTGCTGCAATAAACATAGGGGTGCATCTGTCTTTCTCAAACTGGGCTGCTGCATTCTTAGGGTAAATTCCTAGGAGTGGGATTCCTGGGTCAAATGGTATTTCTATTTTGAGTTTTTGAAGGAACCTCCATACTGCTTTCCACAATGGTTGAACTAATTTGCATTCCCACCAGCAGTGTAGAAGGGTTCCCTTTTCTCCACATCCTCGCCAACATTTGTTGTTGTTTGTGTTTTGGATGTTGGCCATCCTCACTGGTGTGAGGTTATATCTCATTGTGGTTTTAATCTGCATTCCTCTGATGACCAGTGATGTGGAGCATCTTTTCATGTGCCTGTTGGCCATCTGAATTTCTTATTTAGAGAAGTGTCTATTTATGTCCTCTGCCCATTTCTTTTTTTTTTTTACAATTTATTTTATTTTAGTATCATTAACCTACAATTATATGAGCAATATTGTGATGATTAAACTACCCCCTTCATCAGGACCCCCTGATCAACTCTATTACAGTCACTGTCCATCAGTGTAGTGAGATGAGAATCACTACTTGTCTTCTCTGAGCTGTACAGTCCCTCCCCCGTAACCCCCACCCTATGTCTGCCAATTGTAATGCCCCTTTTACCCTCTTATCCCTCCCTTCCCGCCCTTCTTCCCCAGTCCCTTTCCCTTTGGTAACTATTAGTCCGTTCTTGGGTTCTGTGAGTCTGCTGCTGTTTTGTTCCTTCAGTTTTTTTTTTTTCTTTGTTCTTATACTCCACATATGAGTGAGATCATTTGGTACTTGTCTTTTTCGGCCTGGCTTATTTCACTAAGCATAATACCCTCTAGCTCCATCCATGTTGTGGCAAATGGTAGGATTTGTTTTCTTCTTATGGCTGCGTAATATTCCATTGTGTATATGTACCACATCTTCTGAATCCATTCATCTACTGATGGGCACTTAGGTTGCTTCCATTTCTTGG
>JAQQAC010016209.1:38419416-38478153 GCA_029783875.1 Phataginus tricuspis
TTAGCTGTGGGTTTGTCATATATAGCCTTTATGATGTTGAGGTACTTGCCATCTATACACATTCCGTTGAGAGTTTTAATCAAAAATGGGTGCTGAATTGTCTCAAACACTCTTTCAGCATCTATGGAGATGATCATGTGGTTTTTGTTCTTTTTATTGATGTGATGGATGATGTTGATGGATTTTCGAATGTTGTACCATCCTTGCGTCCCTGGGATGAATCCCACTTGATCATGGTGTATGATCCTCTTGATGTATTTTTTGAATTCGGTTTGCTAATATTTTGTTGAGTATTTTTGCATCTATGTTCATCAGGTATATTGGTCTGTAATTTTCTTTTTTAGTGAGGTCTTTGCCCGGTTTTGGTATTAGAGTGATGCTGCCTTCATAGAAAGAGTTTGGAAGTATTCCCTCCTCTTCTATTTTTTGGAAAACTTTAAGGAAAATGGGTGTTATTTCTTCTCTATATGTCTGGTAGAATTCAGAGGTGAATCCATCAGGTCCAGGGCTTTTGTTCTTGGGTAGTTTTTTGATTACCGATTCAATTTCGTTGCTGGTGATTGGTCTGTTTAGTTTTTCTGTTTCCTGCTTGGTGAGTCTTGGAAGGCTGTATTTTTCTAAGAAGTTGTCCATTTCTTCTAGGTTTTCCAGCTTGTTTACATATAGATGCTCATAATATTCTCTTATAATTCTTTGTATTTCTGTGGGGTCTGTCGTTATTTTTCTTTTCTCATTTGTGATTCTGTTTATGTGTGTAGATTCTCTTTTTCTCTTAATGAGTGTGGCTAGGGGTTTATCTATTTTGTTTATTTTTTCAAAGAACCAGCTTTTGGTTTCATTGATTTTTTCTATTGTTTTATTCTTCTCAATTTTATTTATTTCTTCTCTGATCTTTATTATGTCTCTCTTTCTGGTAACTTTGGGCCTCATTTGTTCTTCTTTTTCCAATTTAAATAATTGTGTCCTTAGACTGTACATTTGGGAATGTTCTTCCTTCTTTAAATGGACCTCTGCCCATTTCTTAATTGGATTATTTGCTTTTTGTTTGTTAAAGTGCGTGAGTTCTTTATATATTTTGGATGTCAACCCCTTATCAGATACGTCGTTTATGAATATATTTTCCCATATTGTAGAATGTCTTTTTGTTCTACTGATGGTGTCCTTTGCTGTACAGAAGCTTTTCAACTTGATATAGTCCCATTTGTTCATTTTTGCTTTTGTTTCCCTTGCCTGGTGGGATATGTTCATGAAGAAGTCGCTCATGTTTATGTCCAAGAGATTTTTGCCTATGTTTTTTTCTAAGAGTTTTCTGGTTTCATGACTTACATTCAGGTCTTTGATCCACCTTGAGTTTACCTTTGTGTATGGGGCTAGACAGTAGTCCAGTTTCATTCTCTTACATGTAGCTGTCCAGTTTTTCCAACACCAGCTACTGAAGAGGCTGTCATCTCCCCATTGTATATCCAAGGCTTCTTTATCAAATATTAATTGACTGTAGATGCTTGGGTTAATGTTTGGATTTTCTATTCTTTACCACTGGTCTGTGGGTCTGTTTTTGTGCCAATACCAAATTGTCTTGATTACTGTGGCTTTGTAGTAGAGCTTGAAGTCAGGGAGCATGATTCCCCCTGTTTGATTCCTCCTTCTCAGGATTGCTTTGGCGATTCGGGGTCTTTTCTGGTTCCATATGAATTTTAGAATTCTTTGTTCCAGTTCATTGAAGAAAGCTGTTGGTAGTTTGATAGGGATTGCATTGAATCTGTAGATTGCTTTAGGTAGTATAGCCATTTTGACAATATTTATTCTTCCTAGCCAAGAGCATGGGATGCATTTCCATTTGTTGGAGTCTTCTTTAATTTCTCCTAGGAGTGTCTTGTAGTTTTCAGAGTACAGGTCTTTCACTTCCTTCGGTAGGTTTATTCCTAGGTATTTTATTCTTTTTGATGCAATTATGAATGGAATTATTTTTCTGATTTCTGTTTCTGTTAGTTCATCATTAGTGTATAGGAAAGCAACAGATTTCTGTGTGTTAATTTTGTATCCTGCAACTTTGCTGAATTCAGATATTAGTTCTAGTAGTTTTGGAGTGGACTCTTTAGGGTTTTTTATGTACAGTATCATGTCATCTGCAAATAGTGACAATTTGACTTCTTCTTTACCAATCTGGATGCCTTGTATGTCTTTGTTTTGTCTGATTGCAGTGGCAAGGCCTCCAGTACTATGTTGAATAACAGTGGAGAGAGTGTGCACCCCTGTCTTGTTCCCGATCTTAGATGAAAAGCTTTCAGCTTCTCACTGTTAAGTATGATGTTAGCTGTGGGTTTGTCATATATGGCCTTTATGATGTTGAGGTACTTGCTATCTATACACATTTTGTTGAGAGTTTTAATCATGAATGGATGCTGAATTTTATCAAATGCTTTTTCAGCATCTATGGAAATGATCATGTGGTTTTTGTTCTTTTTATTGATGTGATGGATGATGTTGATGGATTTTCGAATGTTGTACCATCCTTGCATCCCTGGGATGAATCCCAGTTGATCATGGTGTATGATCCTCTTGATGTATTTTTGAATTCGGTTTGCTAATATTTTGTTGAGTATTTTTGCATCTACGTTCATCAGGGATTTGGTCTGTAATTTTCTTTTTTAGTGAGGTCTTTGCCTGGTTTTGGTATTAGAGTGATGCTGGCTTCATAGAAAGAGTTTGGAAGTATTCCCTCCTCTTCTATTTTTTGTAAAACTTTAAGGAGAATGGGTGTTATTTCTTGTCTATATGTCTGGTAGAATTCAGAGGTTAATCCATCAGGTCAGGGAGTTTTGTTCTTCGGTGGTTTTTTGATTAACGATTCAATTTCATGGCTGATAATTGGTCTGTTTAGTTTTTCTGTTTCCTGCTTGGTGAGTCTTGGAAGGCTGTATTTTTCTAAGAATTTTCCATTTCTTCTAGCTTTTACAGCTTGTTAGCATATAGATGCTCGGAATATTCTCTTATAATTCTTTATATTTCTGTGGGGTCCGTCATTATGTTTCCTTTCTCATTTCTGCTTTTGTTTATGTGTGTAGAGTCTCTTTTTCTCTTAATGAGTCTGGCCAGGGGTTTATCTATTTTGTTTGTTTTTTCAAAGAACCATCTCTTGGTTTCATTGATTTTTTTCTATTGTTTTATTCTTCTCAATTTTATTTATTTCTTCTCTGATCTTTATTATGTCTCTCCATCTGGTGACGTTGGGCCTCATTTGTTCTTCTTTTTCCAATTTCAATAATTGTGTCTTTAGACTGTTAATTTGGGATTGTTCTTCCTTCTTTAAATAGGCCTGGATTGCAATATACTTTCCTCTTAGAACTGTCTTTGCAGCGTCCCACAGAAGTTGTGGCTTTGTGTTGCTGTTGTCATTAGTCTCCATATATTCTTTGATTTCTGTTTTAATTTGGTCGTTATGAGCCTTTTTGTTTTCTTTCTAAAATTTGTTTCTAGTTTTATACCTTTCTGATCTGAGAAGTTGGTTGGTAGGATTTCAATATTTTTGAATTTACTGAGGTTCTTTTTGTAGCCTAGTATGTGGTCTATTCTGGAAAATGTTCAATGTGCACTTGAGAAGAATGTGTATCCTGCTGCTTTTGGGTGCAGAGTTCTGTATATGTCTGTTAGGTCCATCTGTTCTAGTGTGTTGTTCAGTGCCTCTGTGTCTTTACTTATCCTCTGCCTGGTTGATCTGTCCTTTGGAGTGAGTGGTGTGTTGAAGTCTCCTAAAATAATTGCATTGCTGTCTATTTCCTCCCTCAATTCTGTTAGTATTTGTTTCACATATGCTGACGCTCCTGTGTTGGGTGCATTTATATTTATAATAGTTATATATTCTTGTTGGACTGACCCCTTTATCATTATGTAATGTCCTTCTTTATCTCTTGCTCCTTTCTTCATTTTGAAGTCTATTTTATCTGATACAAGTACTGCAACACCTGCTTTTTTATCTTTGTTGTTTGCATGAAATATCTTTTTCCATCCCTTCACTTTTAGTCTGTGTATATCTTTGGGTTTGAGGTGAGTCTCTTGTAAGCAGCATATAGATGGGTCTTGCTTTTTTATCCACTCTGTTACTCTGTGTCTTTTGATTGGTGCATTCAGTCCCTTTACATTTAGGGTGATTATTGATACATATGTACTTATTGCCATTGCTGGCTTTAGATTCGTGGTTACCAAAGGTTCAAGGGTTCCTTCTTTACTATCTAAGAATCTAACTTAACTTTCCTGTTAAGTTATTGTGAACGCCGTCTGATGTTTCTTTATCTCTCCCTTCCTATTCTTCCTCCTCCTTTCTTTATATATTGGGTGTTTTATTCTTTGCCTTTAGTTAGTATTTGAATGGTCTGCTTTCTTTGCTATGATTTTATTTTCTCTGGTGACATCTTTTTAGCCTTAGGGGTGCTTCCCTCTAGAGCAGTCCGTTTAAGATATCCTGTAGTGGTGGTTTATGAGAGGCAAACTCTCTCTACTTTAGTTTTTCTGGAAATTGTTTAATCCCTCCATCATATTTAAATGATAATCGTTCTGGATACAATATTCTTGGTTCGAGGCCCTTCTGTTTCATTATGTTAAATATATCATACCATTCTCTTCTGGCCTGTAAGGTTTCTGTTGAGAAGTCTGATGACAGTCTGATGGGTTTTCCTTTGTAGGTGATCTTTTTTCTCTCTCTAGCTGCCTTTAATACTCTGTCTTTATCTTTGATCTTTGCCATCTTAATTATTATGTGTCTTGGTGTTGTCTTCCTTGGGTCCCTTGTGTTGAGAGATCTGTGGACTTCCGTGGACTGTGAGACTATTTCCTTCTCCAGCGTGGGAAAGTTTTCAGCAATTATTTCTTCAAAGACACTTTCTATCCCTTTTTCTCTCTCTTCTTCTTCTGGTACTCCTATAATGCGAATATTGCTCCGTTTGGATTGGTCACACAGTTCTCTTAATATTCTTTCATTCTTAGAGATCCTTTTATCTCTCTCTGCCTCAGCTTCTTTGTATACCTGTTCTCTGTTTTGTATTTCATTGACAGTCTCTTGTACCTCATCCAGTCTGCTGTTAAGCCCATCTATGGCTTGTCTCATTTCTGCATAGTCTTTCCTCATTTCCTCCCTCAGCTCTTGCACATTTTTCTGTAGATCCGTCAGCATGGCTATGACTTTTATTCTGAATTCTTTTTCAGGAAGACTGTGCATGTCCATTTCTTCAGGTTCTCTCTCAGGGGTTGTGTGTGTCTGAAGCTTTGTCTGTACCATATTCCTCTGTCTTATGGAATTGGTTGCTGGTAGTTGTCACGTATGTCAGCTGGGCTCTTTATGACTGCCTCGCCAGCTGCCGAGTCCTCTCAGGTGTGGCTGCAAGATGTGCTCTTTCTTGTGTCTTCTGGTCTCACTTTTAGGAATAGTTGTATTTGCTGTGTTTTCGTGGATAAATATAATGTTGGGAGGAAAATTCTGCCACTCCGTTCATGCCGTCATCTTCCTGGAAGTCCCAAGAGCTTGTTCAGATTCCATCAAGGTGTTCAGTGCGGTTTTAGAACAGGAGAAGCTAAACAAAGTAAGAGAAGCGGCCCCTCGAGCCCTCCCTGGCCTGCGCCCTTCCGTGCCTGTGCAGATTCCAGACTAACAACCGGGACTGTTCCTTTTGTCTCTATTTTCTTTATGGGTTTGCATAAAACTGGGATGAATAAAGTTGCAATCTGCTTATAAACCATCAGGGCCTGGTTTTTTCTTTGTGAGAAACACCCACTTATTCTATACCGTCAGTAGTAATAGCTTTTTATTTAAGTTCTTAACTTCTTGAGTCAGCTGTGGTAACTTATTTTTTAAGAGATTCACTCATTTCATAGACAAAATCTTTTAAAATTGTTCATACCTACTCGATATTATTCCTTTAACCTCTACTTTATAGCTTTACCTGCCTTTTCTTTTTTCTTATTTAATATTTTTTCTTTTTTTAAATTTATTTTGGTATCATTAATCTACAGTTACATGTGCAATATTATGGTGACTAAACTATCCCCTTCCTCAGGTCCCCCCCACCAACCCCATTACAGTCACTGTCCATCAGCGTAGTGAAATGCTATAGAGTCACTACTTGTCTTCTCTGAGTTGTACAGCCCTCCCCGTGCCCCCCCCAACATTACATCTGCTAATCGTAATGCCCCCTTTTCCCTGTTGTCCCTCTCTTCCCACCCATCCTCCCCAGGCCCTTTCTCTTTGGTAACTATTAGACATTCTTGGGTTCTGTGAGTCTGCTGCTGTTTTGTTCCTTCAGTTTTTTTCTTTGTTCTTATACTCCACATATGAGTGAAATCATTTGATACTTGTCTTTTTCGGCTTGGCTGATTTCACTGAGCATAATACCCTCTAGCTCCATCCATGTTGTTGCAAATGGTAGGATTTGTTTTCTTCTTATAGCTGTATAATATTCCATTGTGTATAGGTACCACATCTTCTTTATCCATTCATCTACTGGTGGACACTTAGGTTGCTTCCATTTCTTGGCTATTGTAAATAGTGCTGCGATAAACATAGGGGTGCATATATCTTTTTCAAACTGCACTACTGCATTCTTAGGGTAAATTCCTAGGAGTGGAATTCCTGGGTCGAATGGTATTTCTATTTTCAGTTTTTTGAGGAACCTCCATACTGCTTTCCACAATGGTTGAACTAATTTGCATTCCCACCAGCAGTGTAGAAGGGTTCCCTTTTCTCCACATCCTCGCCAACATTTGTTGTTGTTTGTGTTTTGGATGTTGGCCATCCTCACTGCTGTGAGGTGATATCTCATTGTGGTTTTAATCTGCATTTCTCTGATGATTAGCAATGTCAGGCATCTTTTCATGTGCCTGTTGGCCATCTGAGTTTCTTCTTTGGAGAAGTGTCTATTCATGTCCTCTGCCCATTTCTTAATTGGATTATTTACTTTATGTTTGTTGAGGTGCGTGAGTTCTTTATATATTTTGGATGTCAACGCCTTATTGGATACATCATTTATGAATATATTCCACCATACTGTAGGATCTCTTTTTGTTCTACTTATGGTGTCCTTTGCTGGATAGAAGCTTTTAACCTTGATATAGTCCCACTTGTTCATTTTTGCTTTTGCTTCCCTTGCTATGGGAGATATGTTCATAAAGAAGTTGCTCATATTTATGTCCAAGAAATTTTTGCCTATATTTTTTTCTATGAGTTTTATGGTTTCATGACTTACATTAAGGTCTTTGATCCATTTTGAGTTGTCTTCTGTGTATGGGGTTAGACAGTAGTCCAGTTTCATTCCCTTACATGTAGCTGTCCAGTTTTTCCAACACCAGCTGCTGAAGAGGCTGTCATCTCCCCATTGTATATCCAAGTTACCTTTATCAAATATTAATGGACTGTATATGTTTGTGTTAATGTTTGGATTTTCGATTCTGTCCCACTGGTCTGTGGGTCTGTTTTTGTGCCAATACCATATTGTCTTGATTACTGTGGCTTTGTAGTAGAGCGTGAAGTCAGAGAGCGTAATTCCGCCTGTTTTATTCCTCCTTCTCAGGATTGCTTTGGCTATTCGGGGTCTTTTGTAGTTCCATACGAATTTTAGAGATATTTGTTCCAGTTCATTGAAGAAAGCTGTTGGTATTTTGATAGGGATTGCGTTGAATCTGTAGATTGCTTTAGGTAGTATAGCCATTTTGACAGTATTTATTCTTCCTAGCCAAGAACATGGGATCCATTTCCATTTGTTAGTGTCCTCTTTAATTTCTCTTAGGAGTGTCTTGTAGTTTTCAGAGTATAGGTCTCTCGCTTCCTTCGTTAGGTTTATTCCTAGGTACTTTATTCTTTTTGATGCAATTGTGAATGGAATTGTTTTTCTGATTTCTCTTTCTGTTAGTTCATCGTTAGTATATAGGAAAGCAACAGATTACTGTGTGTTAATTTTGTATCCTGCAATTTTGCTGAATTCAGATATTAGTTCTAGTAGTTTTAGAGGGGAGTCTTTAGGGTTTTTTATGTACAATATCATGTTATCTGCAAATAGTGACAATTTGACTTCTTTTTTACCAATCTGGATGCCTTGTATTTCTTTCTTTTGTCTGATTGCCATGGCTTGAACCCCCAGTACTATGTTGAATAACAGTGGAGAGAGTGGGCATCCCTGTCTTGTTCCCGATCTTACATGAAAAGCTTTCAGCTTCTCGCTGTTAAGTATGATGTTAGCTGTGGGTTTGTCATATGTGGCCTTTATGATGTTGAGGTACTTGCCCTCTATACCCATTTTGTTGAGAGTTTTAATCATTAATGGATGCTGAATTTTGTCAAACACTTTTTCAGCATCTATGGAGATGATCATGTGGTTTTTGTTCTTCTTTTTGTTGATGTGGTGGATGATGTTGATGGATTTTTGAATGTTGTACCATCCTTGCATCCCTGGGATGAATCCCACTTGATCATGGTATATGATCCTCTTGATGTATTTTTTAATTCAGTTTGCTAATATTTTGTTGAGTTTTTTTACATCTATGTTCTTCAGGGATATTGGTCTGTAATTTTATTTTTTGGTGAGGTCTTTGCCAGGTTTTGGTATTAGAGTGATGCTGGCTTCATAGCATGAGTTTGGAAGTATTGTGTCCTTCTCTTTTTTTGGATATCTTTAAGGAGAATAGGTGTTATTTCTTCTCTGTATGTGTGGTAGAATTCAGAGGTGAATCCATCAGGTCCGGGGGTTTTGTTCTTGGGTAGTTTTTTGATTACCACTTCCATTTCGTTGCTGGTGATTGGTCTGTTTAGTTTTTCTGTTTCTTGTTTGGTCAGTCTTGGAAGGTTGTATTTTTCTAAGAAGTTGTCCATTTCTTCTAGGTTTTCCAGCTTGTTAGCATATAGATGCTCATAAAATTCTTTTATAATTCTTTGTATTTCTGTGGGGTCTGTCATTATATTTCCTTTCTCATTTCTGATTCTGTTTATGTGTGTATATTCTCTTTTTCTCTTAATGAGTCTGGCTAGGGGTTTATCTATTTTGTTTAGTTTTTCAAAGAACCAGCTCTTGGTTTCATTGATTTTTTCTATTGTTTTATTCTTCTCAATTTTATTTATTTCTTCTCTGATCTTTATTATGTCCCTCCTTCTGGTGACTTTGGGCCTCATTTGTTCTTATTTTTCCAATTTCAGTAATTGTGTCTTTAGACTATTTATTTGGGAATGTTCTTCCTTCTTTAAATAGGTATGAATTGCAATATACTTTCCTCTTAGAACTGCCTTTGCTGCGTCCCACAGAAGTTGTGGCTTTGTGTTGTTGTTGTCATTAGTCTCCACATATTCTTTGATTTCTGTTTTGATTTGGTCGTTAACCCATTGATTCATTAGGAGAATGTTGTTATGTCTCCATGTATTTGTGAGCGTTTTTGTTTACTTTCTAAAATTTATTTCTAGTTTTATACCTTTGTGATCTGAGAAGTTGGTTGGTAGAATTTCAATATTTTTGACTTTACTGAGGCTCTTTTTGTGGCCTAGTATGTGGTCTAGTCTGGAAAATGTTCCATGTGCCCTTGAGAAGAATGTGTATCCTGTTGCTTTTGGGTGTAGAGTTCTGTAGATGTCTGTTAGGTCCATTTTTTCTAGTGTGTTGTTCAGTACCTCTGTGTCTTTATTTCTGATTGGGTGATCTGTCCTTTGGAGTGAGTGGTGTGTTGAAGTCTTCTAAAAATAAATGCATTGCTGTCTATTTCCTTCTTTAATTCTGTTAGTACTTCTTTCACATATGCCACCTCTCCCGTGTTGGGTGCATATATATTTATAATGGTTATATCCTCTTTTTGGATTGACCCCTTTATCATTATGTAATGTCCTTCTTTATCTCTTGCTACTTTCTTCGTTTTGAAGTCTATTTTGTCTGATACAAGTACTGTAACACCTGCTTTTTTCTCCTTTTTGTTTGCATGAAATATCTTTTTCCATCCCTTCACTTTTAGTCTGTGTATATCTTTGAGTTTGAGGTGAGTTTCTTGTAGGGAGCATATAGATGGGTCTTGGTTTTTTATCTATTCTGTTACTCTGTGTCTTTTTATTGGTGCATTCAGTTCATTTACATTTAGGGTGATTATCGATAGATATGTATGTATTGCCATTGCCGGCTTTAGATTCATGGTTACCAAAGGTTCAAGGATTGCTTCTTTACTATCTAACAATCTAACTTAACTTTCTTGTTAAGTTATTGTAAACACAGTCTTATGTTTATTTCTCTGCCTTCTTATTCTTCCTCCTCCATTCTTTATATATTAAGTGTTTTATTCTTTGCCTTTAGTTAGTATTGGGCTGGTCTGCTTTCTTTGCTATGATTTTATTTTCTCTGGTGACATCTTTTTAGCCTTAGGGGTGCTTCCCTCTAGAGTGTCTGTTTAAGATATCCTGTAGTGGTGGTTTATGAGAGGCAAACTCTCTCAACTTTCATTTGTCTGAAAATTGTTTAATCCCTCTGTCATATTTAAATGATAATTGTGCTGGATACAGTATTCTTGGTTCAAGGCCCTTCTGTTTCATTACATTAATTATATCATGCCATTCTCTTCTGGCCTGTAGGGTTTCTGTTGAGAAGTCTGATGATAGTCTGATGGGTTTTCCTTTGTAGGTGATCTTTTTTCTCTCTCTAGCTGCCTTTAATACTCTGTCCTTATGTTTGATCTTTGCCATTTTAATTATTATGTGTCTTGGTGTTGTCTTCCTTGGGTCCCTTGTGTTGGGAGATCTGTGGGCTTCCTTGGACTATGAGACTATTTTCTTCCCCAGCGTGGGAAATTTTTCAGCAATTATTTCTTCAAAGACACTTTCTATCCCTTTTTCTCTCTCTTCTTCCTGTGGTACTCCTATAATGCAAATATTGTTCCATTTGGATTGGTCACACAGTTCTCTTAATATTCTTTCATTCCTAGAGATCCTTTTATCTCTCTCTGCCTCACCTTCTCTGTATACCTGTTCTCTGATTTCTATTCGATTAACAGTCTCTTGCATCTCATCCAGTCTGCTGTTAAGCCCGTCAATCGCTTGTCTGATTTCAGCATTGTCTTTCCTCACTTCCCTCACTTCCTCCCTCAGCTCTTGCACATTTCTGTGTATATCCATCAGCATGGTTATGACTTTTATTCTGAATTCTTTTTCAGGAAGACTATGCATTTCCATCCCTTCAGGCTCCCTATCTGGGGTTGTCTGGTTGATCTTAGGTCTGGATCATATTCCTCTGTCTTTTCATGGCGATAGAAGTGGTCACTGGCAAGTGCCACATATGTCATCTGGGCTCCTTAAGACTTTTAAAAAAAGGGAAGAGAAAGAAAAGAGAAAAAAAGAAGGAAGAGAAAGAAAAGAGAAAAAAAGAAAGAAGGAAAAGAAAGAAAACAAAAGAAAGTAAAGGGGGAAAAAAAGCCCACTGGGAGTAGTTTCTGTAAGGATGCTCTAGGTCGCGCTGTTGCTCCACTATTCCACCACCGCGGCTGCACCACTCCGCTGGGATTTTGCAGCTCTGCCCAGGGCGGGTAGGAATGGGAGGCTATTGTTCTCTGTGTGAATTTTCAGTGCGGCTACTTTTTCCCAGTTGCCAGCCAATGGGTCCAAAATTCCTCAAGACTCCCAGCCTGCTGGGCTGCGTTGCTGGGATGATCATAAGACCGCTGAAAAAAGCGCATGCTTTTCTTTTGTCCTGGGAGCTGGGTGCAAGGTCCTGGGTATGTTCCCAGCTCAAAACCCACACCTTCTGCCTCTCCAGTCTCCGCTACACCATGCTATGTGTGTCAGCGCTTCTGGCGCAGATCACCAGGGTTGGTTATTTCACGTCCTGTATTTCCACTCCCTCCCGGCTCTGAGTCCTCTCCTCCCGCTGGTGCGCTGGGGTAGGGGGATGGTCGCGGTTCCATATCTTACCCGCCTCGCAGGGTGCCGAGTCCTCTCAGGTAAAGATGCACACTGTGCGCTTTCCTGTGTATTCTGGTCTCTCTTTTAGGAATAGTTGTTATTGTTCTATTTTCATAGATATATATAATTTTGGGAGGAGATTTCTGCCACCCTGCTCACGCCGCCATCTTCCCAGAACTCAGCGGTTTACCTGCCTTTTCATTCATACTGCTTGCGTTTCCATTTTTCTTTGCTTGATACTTCTCGCCAGATGTTTGCCTATATTTTAGTTTTTTTTTCTCCCAAAATACCTATTTTGGGCTTTGCTGATGTTTTCCATTGTATATTTGATTTCTAAGTCTTTAATTTCTGCTATTAGTTTCATCTTTTTCCTTCTACTTTCTGAAGGTTTATTATTTATTGTCTGATTTTTTTATTAAGGTATCATTGTTATACAATCTTATGAAGGTTTCACATGAAAAAAAACAATGTGGTTACTACATTCACCCTTATTATCAAGTCCTCCAAATACCCCATTGTGGTCACTGTCCATCAGTGTAGTGAGATGCCACAGAGTCCCTATTTGTCTTCTCTGAGGTACACTATCTTGCCCCTGACCCCCCTCACACCATGTGTACTAATCATAACACCCCTCTATCCCCTTCTCCCTCTCTCCCCACCCACTCTCCTCCACCCCTCCCCTTTGGTAACCACTAGTCCCTTCTTGGAGTCTGTGAGTCTGCTGCTGTTTTGTTTGTTCAGCTTTGCTTCATCGTTATACTCCAAAAATGAGGGAAATCATTTGGTACTTGTCTTTCTCCGCCTGGCTTATTTCACTGAGCATAATACCCTCCAGCTCCATCCATGTTGTTGCAAATGGTAGGATTTTCTTTCTTATGGCTGAATAGTATTCCATTGTGTATATGTACCACATCTTCTTTATCCATTCATCTACTGATGGACACTTAGGTTGCTTCCATATCTTGGCTATTGTAAATAGTGCTGCAATGAACATAGGGGTGGATATGTCTTTTTGAATCTAAGAACTTGTTTTTTTTGGGTAAATTCCTAGGAGTGGAATTCCTGGGTTAAATGGTATTTCTGTTTTGAGGTTTTTTTTTAGGAATCTCCATATTGCTTTCCATAATGGTTGAACTAGTTTACATTCCCACCAGCAGTGTAGGAGGGTTCCCCTTTCTCTGCATCCTTGCCAGCATTTGTTGTTCCTAGTCTTTTCGATGTTGGCCATCCTAACTGGTGTGAGGTGATTTCTCATTGTGGTTTTAATTTGCATTTCCCTGATAAATAGCTATGTAGAGCATCTTTTCATGTGCCTGTTGGCCATCTGAATTTCTTCTTTGGAGAATTGTCTGTTCATATCCTCTGCCCACATTTTAATAGTGTTATTTGCTTTTTGGGTGTTGAGGTGTGTGAATTCTTTATATATTTTGGATGTTAACCCCTTGTCAGATATGTCATTTCCAAATATGTTCTCCCATACTGTAGGATACCTTTTTGTTCTACTGATGGTGTCCTTTGCAGTACAGAACCTTTTTAGCATGATGTAGTTCCATTTGTTCATTTTTGCTTTTGTTTCCCTTGCTCAAGGAGATGCATTCAGAAAAAAAGTTGCTCACGTTTATATTCAGGAGATTTTTGCCTATGATTTCTTCTAAGAGTTTTATGGTTTCATGACTTAGATTCAGGTCTTTAATCCATTTTGAGTTTACTTTTGTGTATGGGGATAGACAATAATCCAGTTCCATTCTCTTGCATGTAGCTGTCACGTTTTGCCAATGCCAGTTGTTGAAGAGGCTCTCATTTCCCCATTGTATGTCCATGGCTCCTTTATCTTTTATTAATTGACCATATATGCTTGGGTTTATATCTGGGCTCTCTAGTATGTTCCATTGGTCTATGGGTCTGTTCTTGTGCCATTACCAAATTGTCTTGATTACTGTGGCTTTGTAGTAGAGCTTGAAGTTGGGGAGTGTAATCCCCCCAGCTTTATTCTTCCTTTTCAGGATTGCTTTGGCTATTCGGGGTCTTTTGTGGTTCCATATGAATTTTAGAACTATTTTCTCTAGTTCATTAAAGAATGCTGTTGGTATTTTGATAGGGATTGCATTGAATCTGTAGATTGCTTTAGGCAGGATGGCCATTTTGACAATATTAATTCTTCCTATCCATGAGCACAGTATGTGTTTCCATTTATTGGTATCTTCTTTAATTTCTCTCATGAGTGTCTTGTAGTTTTCAGGGCATAGGTCTTTCACTTCCTTCATTAGGTTTTTTCCTAGGTATTTTATTCTTTTTGGTGCAATTGTTAATGGAATTGTTTTCCTGATTTCTCTTTCTGCTAATTCATTGTTAGTATATAGGAATACAACAGATTTCAGTGTATTAAGTTGTATCCTGCAACTTTGTTGAATTCAGATATTAGATCTAGTAGTAGTTTTGGAGTAGATTCTTTAGGGTATTTTATGTACAATATCATGTCATCTGCAAACAGATGTCCCTTCTTTTACTGACTTTGGGCCTCATTTGTTTTTCTTTTTCTAGTTTCATTAATTATGAGTTTAGACTGTTCATATGGGATTGTTCTTCTTTCCTGAGGTAGACCTGTATTACAATATACTTCCCTCTTAGGACGGCCTTTGCTGCGTCCCACAGATTTTGCGGTGTTGAATTATTCTTGTCATTTGTCTCCATATATTGCTTGATCTCTGGTTTTTTTTGGTCATTGATCCATTGAGTATTTAGGAGCATGTTGTGAAGCCTCCATGTGTTTGTGGGCTTCTTCATTTTCTTTGCTTAATTTATTTCTACTTTCATGCCTTTGTGGTCTGAGAAGCTGGTTGGTACAATATCAGTCTTTTTGAATATACTGAGGCTCTTTTTGTGGCCTAGTCTTTGATCTATTCTTGAAAATGTTCTATGTGTAATTGAGAAGAATGTGTATCCTGCTGCTTTTGGATGGAGTGTTCTGTAGATGGTTGTTAGGTCCATCTGTTCTAATGTGTTGTTCAGTGCCCCTGTCTCTTTACTTATATTCTGTCTGCTTGATCTTTCCTTTGGAGTGAGTGGTGTGTTGAAGTCTCCTAAAATGAATACATTGAATTCTAGTTCCCCCTTTAATTCTGTTAGTATTTGTTTCACATATGTAGGTGCTCCTATTTTGGGTGCATAGGTATTTATAATGGTTATATCCTCTTGTTAGACTGACCCCTTTATCATTATGTAATGTGCTTTTTTGTCTCTTGTTACTTTCTTTGTTTTGAAGTCTATTTTGTCTGATACAAGTACTGCAACTCCTGCTTTTTTCTCCCTGTAATTTGCATGAAATATCTTTTTCCATCCCTTCACTTTTAGTCTGTTTATGTCTTTGGGTTTGAAGTGAGTCTCTTGTAGGCAGCATATAGATGGGTCTTGTTTTTTTTATCTTTTCAGTGACTCTCTGTCTTTTGATTGGTGTATTCACACCATTTACATTTAGGGTGATTATCTTTAGGCATGTACTTATTGTCATTGCAGGCTTTAAGACTCGTGGTTACCAAAGGTTCAAGGGAACTTCCTTACTATCTAATAGTCTAATTTAACTCACTTAGTATGCTATTACAAACACAATCTAAGGGTTCTTTTTTTTCCCTCATTTTTCTTCTTCCTCCATTCTTTACATATTAGGTATCATATTCTGTATTCTTTGTCTATTCCTTGACTGACTTTGGGGTAGTTGATTTGATTTTGCATCTGCTTTGTAATTAATTATTCTACTTTCTTTACTGTGGTTTTATTTCCTTTGGTGACCACTATTTAACCTTAGGAACACTTCCATCTGTAGGGCTCCCTCCAAAATACACTGTAGAGACTGTTTGTGTGAGGTAAATTCTCTCAGCTTTTGCATATCTGGAAATTGTTTAATTGTTCCTCAAATTGAAATGATAATCTTGCCATGTAGAGTATTCTTGGTTTGAAGCCCTTCTGCTTTATTGCATTAAATATATCATGCCACTCCCTTCTGGCCTGTAAGGTTTCTGTTGAGAAGTCTGATTATAGCCTGATGGGTTTTCCTTTGTATGTGATCTTTTTCTCTCTCTGGCTGCTTTTAATAGTCTGTCCTTCTCCTTTATCTTTGCCATTTTAATTGTTATGTCTTGGTGTTGTCCTCCTTGGGTCCCTTGTGTTGGGAGATCTGTGTACTTCCATGGCCTGAGAGACTGTCTCCTTCCCCAGATCGGGGAAGTTTTCAGCAATTACCTCCTCAAAGACACTTTCTATCCCCTTTTCTCTCTCTTCTTCTTCTGTTACCCTTATAAATGTGAATATTGTTTCCTTTGGATAGGTCACACAGTTCTCTCAATATTCTTTCATTCCTAGAGATCCATTTTTATCTCTGTGCCTCAGTTTCTTTGTATTCCTGTTGTCTAATTTCTATTCCATTTACTGTCTCTTCTATTACATCTAATCTGCTTTTAAATCCCTCCATTTTATGTTTCATTTCAGGCATTGAATTCCTTAATGATTGAATCTCAGTCCTGAATTCCTCCCTGAGTTCTTGAATATTTTTCTGAACCTCCATGACATCTTTATGATTTTTATTTTGAAATCTCTTTCAGGAAGTTTGATGAGTTCATTTTCACTTGGCCCTTTTTCTGGTGTTTTGGGGATTTTGGTTTGAACCAGGTTCCTTTGATGTTTCATATTTGTATGTGCTGCCCTCTAGTCCCATAATCTCTACTCTCTGGAGCTGCTCAGCCCCCAGAGTGATATTGGGGGTTGCAGGGGAACAGCGCTGGTGCCTGGGGGTCGAAAGAGCTGTTTCCTGCTTCCCTGCTACTGTGCCTGTCTCCACTGCCAGAACCAGTGGGCCGAGTGCACAGGTGTAAGCCTCTATGCTTTGTGTTTGTAGCAAACCCTTAGGCAGGGCCACTCTCTGGCTGGCCTGATGCCAGGGCAGGGGCTGCTGGTTTGTGAGTGGTGCTAGCCAGCCAGGAGGAAGGTGCAGCAGTTTGCATATCACGGTAAGGTCCTTGGAGCTGTGTAGCCAGCCAGGGGGCTGGAGCGTCTGAAGCTCCTGAGAGTTCCTAACCTGCTGGGCAGAGTGTGCCTGGACAATTTTGTCCACTTGTCTGTTCTCTTGAGCAGTAAATTCTGTGCAATCCTTGTCCCATTAGCAGCCTCCTGACTGTTAGGACGTCTCTCCGACTGCCTGCCTTTGTTTTGTCCCAGAGTGGCTGGATATGGATCCCTGTTTTCCACAAGTGGCTGGAATCTCAGTCTCTCCAAGTATTCCACCTGTCTTAGCTTTCCAACCCCACTAATCTCCAGAGCACCATGCAATGTAGGTTCGTGTTCCCAGAACAGATCTCCAGGACTCGGTGTTCAGCAGCTCTAGGCCTCCACCCCCTCCCCATTCCGTTTTTCTTCCTCCCACTGGTGATCTGGTAGGGGAACAGCTTGGGTCCCACTGGATCACAGCTTGGTACATTACCCTGTTCTGTGATGTCTGTTTTTTTCTCCAGGCGTATGCAGTCTAGTGCAGCCTTCTTTCCTGTTGCTCTTTCAGGATTATTTGTAGTGACTATTTTTGCATTACATGTGATTTTGGGAGATGGCCTCTTTCTCACCTCTCACACCACTATTTTAATCCTCTCTAATTTCTTAAGATAGACATTTTAACTCATTACTTTTGAGAGTTTTTATTATAGCTATTTAAGGTTATAGATTTCCCCCAAAACACCATTTTTTGCCACTTCCCATATGTGGTGTCTTAACAGTTAATTCTAAGTATTTTTAATTTTGATTATGATTTATTCTTTAACCAATGAGTTACTTAGCAGTGTTTTTTTTTTTAATTTTCAAATAGGCAAGATTTTTTTAAGTATCTTTTGTTATTCTAATTTAATTGCATGTTGGTCCAAAATCATGGTCTGTAAGTCATCTATTTAAAATTTGTTGAGGTTTTCTTTATGATCTAGTATGTGATTTAAAAAAAAGTCTTTAATGAGTGCTTAAGAAAAGTGTGAGTATACTTGTTAGATGCAGAATTCTAGCTTATTCTTTGTGAGGTTCAGATCATCTATATTCTTGTTGATTTTATTTTTTTTGGTCTACTTGAGCAATCACTAAGTGAGAGAAGCAGCATTAGAAGATACTCCTTAGATTTTAATTCACCAGAGGTCGTGAACAACTGTCATAGTTCCCAAATGTTTTTCCCAGCTCTTCACTAGCACAAGGCTTTTGCCCTGCACTTAATTTATTCCCAAGGAAGTCTGGACAAGAGGTCTGAGTCCCAGCAGGTGTAGGGGAAGCAGATTGTCTCAAGATTTTGGAGGGGGAGAAACGAGAAGCAAGGAACCAGAGGTCCCTTTTCTATTTTACCTTCCCACACCCCACCACAGGATTTCTCATCATTCCCTCTTTTCTTGGTGTTTCTCACTTGGTCCCTTTGGGAGTTGATCTTTGGCAATGGGGAACCAGCAGTTATGCTAGTTCAGTATCTTGGTAGGTAACAAACTGTAACCCTGGACCTTTATAAATGTGTGTCACTTGTAAATCCTAGAAGTGGAATTGCTTGAACACCTCTTCCCACATTAAACCTGTGTTACCTGCTGTATTTTCCTTTTTTTTGGTATGTGGCACTACCAACATTAATCACATAAACCACAGAAGTGTTTCATCAAACCTGTGGGTGGGATAATAGATAATATTATAAGGCTTAACACAAAATAAAGGAAAGTATTATTTTGTGAAGCTTTTATTTCATTGGTATGTATATTTGCACAGATACTCGTAAGTTTGTGTACTGGACTGTGCTGAAGAATTAACTAATATGATTTGTGGTCAAAAAAGTTGAAAAACACTGGTAGAAAACTAGAGATAATTTTTGGCCCACCCTTGTCTTACCTCCTACAGTCATTGAATGACCAAATCTGCAGAGTCTACTTCTTCATTATTTCTCAAAGTCATCCCATCTTCCTCTTCCCTACTAACCACTGCTCTGCTCTCAGTCCTTTCTGACTGCTCCAGCCTCTTAGATCCGTGCTCCACTTTTCCTTATTCTTATCAGAATAATCTTCCTGAAACGTACATTTTGCTTATTTAAATCATTCTGTGGCACCCTATTGCCCATGGGTACCTTCTGAGCTTTATAGTATGTCCCATGCCTACCTCTAGCTTCATCTGCTCCCATTCCTGTATCACTGGTAACAACAAATCATTTTCTGTTTTCCTCATACTCCCTGAAGAGTTTTATTTTGTTCATTCCTTCACTTTTTCCTGATGTGGGAAGGGAGAATCCTTTACTCCCACCCCTTTTACCCAGTTAACTGCAGCTTATTCATTCTCTCTTTGTACAGGAAATCTTACACCCCTATCTCCCCTACCCCTGGTGTCCTTCATCTGTGTTTCCAGAATATTCTGGAAATCTCTCATTACATAGCCAGGTTGTTTTTAAATCATCTGTTTAGGTTAATGTTTACTTCTTTTATGGCAAGAGCTGGTCTTATTCATTCTAGTACCTAAAATGATGGCTCATATTGGGTGTTCAGTGTTGGTTGAATGACTGGAGATCCAGAAAGTTAAAGTGCCTTTTTCAAGATCATGTTTTTCACAGGTGACAAAATTGAAATTGGAAAATAAGTGCCTCTTTTATTGCCTCATGCTGTAGTCTGGGACTCCTTCTAGTACATTATATGTAACTGGATAAGTACATTTATTGTGCAATCCTGAATAAGTCACTTTAGCTTACTAATGATTAAGATGATTAAGTTATCCTTTGTAAATAATCGAATAATCAATTTTTTACATACTGTATCTATGGGAACTTGTTTCTAGTGCATGAATAATTTTGTGTGAAATTTAATTTTTACAAAGCAGCAAAACAGTTCAGGTAGATTCAAAAGTAATTTGGAAAGATCAAGATGGCCTTTTAGTAACTGTATTTTAAGAGGTCAGTTAAATTTTTTTAAAATAATATGACAGATTCCAGGCACACTGTTTAAAAAATTATGTGAACTTCAGCTTAGAATATCTAAAGATGGAAATGGTGAAATTTGAAAAATTACATTGTAGAAATAACAGTAAATGTTTGAATCAAATTTGTAGATGCAAGTTCTGACATACAGTGGGTGGTTTTTGTGCCTTCAGGTTCTTCCATTATCTGTGGCATATTGCAGAAATCAGTGTGGTTTAGAAACTAAGACCCATGCATCAATTTATGGAAGCATAAAGAAATATATTTCAATTTGGGTGTATTTCCAATTTCAGAAGTTTTTAAAGAAGAAGTTGTTTTGAAAGAGAATTTTAAAGTGAACTAAGCACTAGAAGAAGAAAAATGGCTAGAGCTGAAATACTCTTTAATATCAACCAATATTTTGTGGGTATGTGTGAGAATTTCCCAGGTTGTTTCAAGAAAGTAGTTTTCTTTCAGTTGGTAAGTTGAAACAGGATCAAAAAAAATGCCCACACATTGTTTGGTTGGTGTGTCCTTGAGTCCTTCTTTATCTAAAGCAGTTTCTGGCCCTTTTTCCCTCTCATGCCTTTTATTTA
The DNA here is from genome assembly GCA_029783875.1 of Phataginus tricuspis. Lineage (NCBI taxonomy): Eukaryota > Metazoa > Chordata > Mammalia > Pholidota > Manidae > Phataginus > Phataginus tricuspis. The sequence goes on from JAQQAC010016209.1 coordinate 38,439,848, forward strand.
TTGTAAACAAAATTTGCCCTGTTCATTTTATTACTATGTTGCAAAGTCAGTGAGAATAGGAGCACACTACTTTAGCACTAAGAATTGTGCCTAGCACCCAAGAGACAATGAATATTTGTTGAATAACATTGATAATACTGAAGGTCTGTGTTTTGTCCCTACAGGTTGATCCTAAAGACTACGTGTTCAGTGGACTGAAGGATGAGACAGTAGGTCGCTTACCTGGGAAAGTGGCAGGACAACAGTTTCTCATTCAAGATTGTGAGAACTGTAGCATCTATATTTTTGACCACTCAGCTACAATTACTATTGATGACTGTACTAACTGCATAATTTTCATGGGACCCGTGAAAGGCAGTGTGTTTTTCCGGAATTGCAGAGATTGCAAGTGTGTATTAGCCTGCCAACAGTTTCGTGTGCGTGATTGCAGAAAGCTGGAAGTCTTTTTATGCTGTGCCACTCAACCCATTATTGAGTCTTCCACAAATATCAAGTTTGGCTGTTTTCAATGGTACTACCCTGAATTAGCTTTCCAGTTCAAAGATGCAGGGCTCAGCATCTTCAATAATACCTGGAGTGACATTCATGACTTTACACCTGTGTTAGAAGAACTCAACTGGAGCCTCCTTCCAGAGGACACTGTAGTTCAGGACCATGTTCCTCTGCCTACTACTGAAGAGCTCAAAGCTGTTCACATTTCCACAGAAGCCAATAGAAGTATTGTTCCAGTATCTCGGGGTCAGAGACAGAAGAGCAGCGATGAATCATGCTTAGTGGTGCTATTTGCTGGTGATTATACTATTGCAAATGCCAGGAAACTAATTGATGAGGTAAGGAGAGAAAGAAGAGAAACAGACATACACCTAGTTGGAAACACAGGCAATCCTTAAGTTATAGTCCTCTGCCCCCTATAGAGCTATCTGTAAGATTGCTTGGGCCTCAAAATACTTTCCCAAAGAAACTTTTAAAGGATATAATTCAATTCAGTGAGCATTTATTAAAAACTTATGTACAAGCTATTCTGTTACCATATTTCATTGATTATAGGATGCACATCTGTTTTCCACATTTTTGCTTATCTGAAATACATCTTATAATGTATGGCATCTTATAATGATGGCAACTTAGAGCTGATGAAATATAGTATATGCTGGGGGTGAAGATACATACACAAAATTCTCTGCCCTCAACTCCCATTCTTTCTAATAAATGATTCCTGTGGAAGCTCACAAAAGTTAGGACTCTATAGTAAAGCATGAATTTTTACAGTTATTTAATGGGGAGATTTATTGGGAGTTTTAATTGATTAGGGGGTGGGAAAGACATTTAGGAAGATAGCTTTTGGACCCCCTTGTAACTGAGAACAACTTCCATGTTACTTTCCTTATTTTCTTTTGACCTATTGCCATGGAGGGGAGGCTGGTGCAGAAGAAAAGTGGGAGCTGGGGTAGTACAAGTTGTGGGCTCTGTGTTGGTTGGTGCTCAAGTGGGGAGGCAGCAGTAGGACATAGTGATTATCCATTAATCAGATGTTCTTCAGGAAGAGTCTGTTTTAATTTAAAAATCAAATTTCCAGAACTAGAGAAGTGAATGGAAAACTCATCAAGTCTCTTTGGATTTTTTAAGTTTTAAAAGTTCTGTCAAAAGGGATGATTTTAGGGAAAAAAAAACTAAAAATGACTATCTCTTTGTAGCTATACATTCTACAATGTAGAAAAACCCATGTCTGAAATATGCAAAATATATCTGAGGTCTAGTTCTCAAAACAACAGAAGCCAAAGTATAATTTTAAGACTTTGATATTTTGTTTTTTGATTATGCAAATTTGATAAGTAACATGCTATGGATCTGGTAAGATATATAAAAATGCTTCTGGCCTTTGAGCTGTCTAATCATATGTTAATCCAACATCTGAGAGGTAAATATTTTTATTATACTGTGTAATAATTTTTTTTAAATCAACATACAGCTTTGAAAAGATGTCATTATTCACGTGAAGCCTCTATTAGGTAGGTAACAAGGAGTGGACATAAAGAATATATAACATGTTTAAAGAAAAAAGCCATCAAGACAAACACCATCTTTCTTCATGAGCCATCAGATAATCTTGACTTTTTAAGTTTTGGTATCTGATGTGCAAAATGGCTGTTTGAATCCAGGGAAATGACGTTCTTTAGATGTCCTTCTGGATTACAAAATAATTTAAAACAAAAATCCCACAATAACAATAGCAACAACAATAGTAATAACAGCTAACACTTAACATAGTGTGTACTTATATGCCAGGCACTGTTATGAGGGATTTAAGTGAATTAATTCACTTAATTAATAATAACCTATGAAATAAATGCTCTTATTCCTCTTTTTACAGATAAGGAAAATGAGCCACAGAGAGTAAGTAATTTGCAAAAGGTCACTCAGCTGCCAAATAGCAGAGCCATGATTTAAATCTAGGCACTCTGGCTTTGTAGGCCACCATCTCAACCCTTAGGCACAATGCCACTATGCTGCCTCAGTGGTAAAGGAAAGCTGGTGAATGCCTGGTGGAGCAGGCATGTGACTGAAAGTGCAGAAAATAAAGGCAGATACTGCCCTCCAGCCTAGAAGGAAAAACCCTGAGACTTTGGCTAGAGTTGTCCTAATTTTGAAAACACAGAATTAAGGAATGAAAAGAGAACAAAAAGAAGAAAATGCCAAGTACAAGTGAAGAGTGTATCAAAATGTGCTGAAAGACCTGTGACTTACATAGCAAGAGAGCGATTACATATTTTTTAAAAAATGAAGCTCGAGTTCCCAGGAAAATATATGTAGAAGCTAGTTAATTCTGAGATGAAAAAAAAAACTTGAGTCTTTCTCATATCATAACACAAATATCTCAGGACAGCTTAGACTGGAACCGTGATTGCTAGCTCTGGTTTTATGAAACCCCTGGAGTATCACAGAATTTTGTTTCACATTGTTTTTATAAGTTAAACATATAATGATATTTTTGGGGAAAGGGAGTGTAAAATTTGAAAGGTAGAAATCCAGAAAAGCTGGATAAAGCAGAAAGCACATTCCATAGGGAGTCAAGGGAGTTACTGCGCCTCAGCTTTCTCATCTAAAACTCAGATTCCTCTCTTCCTCTTACATACATCACAGATATGCACAGAATAAATGAGAATAAAGTGTGAGAATTGTTTGGCAGTAAAGTACTACATAATTTAAGTTGGGTATTTACCACTATTTTCAAGTCTTTAAAAATGGGAAAATCTTCATGAAAAAGAGTCTCTTCAAACATCTGCAGTGAAATATCAACATGGATATAGTTACAAAGTTCATTATTTGTTTTTAGGTAATGGTATTTTGAATTAATCATCTTTTGTCAGTTTATGTGTCTGACTATAAAATGAGTGGTAACGAGCAGTCTGCAAAATTAGAAACAGATGTCAGATTTTTTCTGATATTTTAAGTAACTTTGCAGTCATCATCTGGCAGTAATGTCATTGTAATTTTGTGCTACTTTTTTATGTATGTTTCTTTTTTTCTGGGGCAGCACTGAGGGCTCTGAAAAAGGATTTGAGTTTGAATCCAATTTGATGCAATAGTATGAAATAGTGTAGCCATAGCACAAAATACTATCAGCGATTAAAACTGATTTTATAGTAGAATACTGGGGACGTGTTCACAGTCAAGTAAGTGAAAATTCATAGAACATCATGCAATTTTCTGATTTTTTCCTTGAGTAGAATAAGTCTGGAAAGTTACATATACTAAAATATTAATAGTTGCGATTGTTCTTAGGAAGTAGATTAAGAGCAGGGTTTTCTTTTCTTTTTTGCAGTTCTGTGGATTTTATAATGAACATACATTATTTCTGTAATGGGAGAAAAGAAAAATGAAAGGTGAAAAGAAATATACTTATTGGGAGTGGCATCTTTGAGAGGTAGCACCTTGGTTGATATTCCTTTATTTGTATTTTTCAGTTCTGTGTTGAGTATATATGTTACTTTTATAGTTAAAAATCCAATCAGCTTTGCAAAAAAAAATTAGGTGGTTGAATGACTTTGTGTTTTAGCAAACTACTTTCATAATTATTTTCAAAATTAATGTGTACTCATTTTAGAGAACTGTAGAAATAAAAAAGAGTAGAAATAAGTTTAAAAATCATCCATAATGTATCTTGTATAGTCTTTTTAGGAATAATTTTAAATTGATGTAGCCTATAATCAGATTAATTGGGTTTGCATCACAGTTCTGTTAGTTAATAGTTATATGATCTTGGGCAAGTTCCTTAATCACTCAGTGCCCTAGTTTTCTAATCTGTAAAATGAGGGTAACAATAGTACCTACCTCATACAAGGGTTAAATGTGTTATACCTATAAAGTGCATAAAACTGCCTGGCACATAGTAAGTGCTCCATAAATGTAGTCTGTCATTATTGGGCTATACCGTATGTCTTTGTGTCATGCTTTTTAAAATTAACATCATTAAATATGCTTTCCCATTTTATTATTTGTTTTATTTCATCATGTAAATGTACCCTAATTTACTTAACCATTCTCTTCTCATTGGACATTGCAGCAGCACCAAACTAAAGCTTCCATCTGTTAGTTTCAGTCAAAAACATTTTTTAATTGTTTTAAATTTTGACGGATAATTCACATTTATTTGACCCTTAATCTTCATGGTAGGCATTGCAGTACTAATTCTTAAACAGAAGCACCCATCTGGAAGAAAGAGTCTTGTATATATGAAAGCTTGTTATAGCAAATGCCTTGAATTAGAGTCATAACTAAAACAAAGAAGTTCATCTTAAAATCTAAATGAAATTTTATTTTCTACAGATGGTCAGTAAAGGCTTTTTCCTAGTTCAGACAAAGGAAGTATCGATGAAAGCTGAGGATGCCCAGAGGGTTTTTCAGGAGAAAGCACCTGACTTCCTTCCTCTTCTGAACAAAGGTACCTTCTGGATGATTGGTGTATTTTTGCAGTTATTCTCTTGATGTGCTGATTAGATTTACTCTTGCCTTTAGTGTTTCTCTTACATTGCCTTCTCTTTCTCATTTGTTCTGTTTTTCCTCTTAGTATTAAGAAATGTCAAAATTTCATATCATTCAAAAAACTCAAACTAGAAATTAGGCATTAGCGGGGTTTTTGGGTAGTCTATCATCTTAGTACTTGAAAGTCACATTTTATTATGTATTCTATTATTTTTAATTATTACTTATTTTAGTTCTTATTATTGTTGGATTATTGTACTATAGTGAGGGACTGTTTCATTCTCTCTGCCCAAAGTTACAAAGAAGTTGATAAGGATTCTTTCTGCCTTCAGTGTAATTTGACCATACTGGAAAAGAAATAAGAAATATAAATAAAATGGTATACTATTTTATATGTTTAATATGATTGATTAACTTACCATACATAATTATAATTGTCTTCCTCATTGGGAAGATGCCAGCAATAAATTTCAGATACTGGGAATATGTCTACAAACAGAGGAACTGGAGTTCATGTACTCCTGAAGAGTTGCTGTCTGCCTATAAGTATTTGAAAGTAAACTGATTATAGAGGACAGAGTTCTATTTATCTGTCAGAGTAGAGACATTGTTTGCTCAAGGCTCAGCAGACTTGTCCTGACTGCCTGAGCAGATATGTACAGTAATATGCAATGTTGATTGGGTATACCCTACATACTCTTTATGTATAAATAAATTGTAATTAACTGCAAAAACTCTAGGAAAATGCTGGAGGGTTGTTAGGATAATTTTAATAACTAATGCTGGGTCTGACTCAGCCATTACATATTAATATAGTATTTCATATCCCTTTGTGGTTATTGTAGTAGTAGCAAGGACTTGCTCTAACCCAGTGCAGGAATCTCCCCTAGATTATATGTAGGAAATTGTGACCTGGCTCTTCTGATGCAACTCTTTTGACATGGGAACATTCTGATGGAACCTTGAAAACAAACCTTTAAATTCTCAGCAGCTTTCAGAATTTGAATCAAGTAATAAGTATAATGGACATCCTAAAGTGTGAGGATTAGGGATGAAGTGAGCATATGAGTGGGTCTAAAGTAATGATTTAGGTACTCATGTGATGTTAGGTAAGTGGTTTCATAGAATTGCTCCAACTCCATTATAATATTTGTGTTTAAGTAACAACATTCCACATGGAAGGAGTAAAATGTTCTCGCTGCAAAAACTAGAATCAAAACCAACAGGCAGATGTTACAGGAACTTCAAATAAACATCATATAAATAATTTCTAAAACCAGAGATAACCCTAGGAGGTACTCAACAACTAATGAGAGCATGTCAAAAGGTAACAGGAGGGACTTCCACGAAGATGGCGGCGTGAGCAGGGCAGCGGAAATCTCCTCCCAAAACCATATATATTTATGAAAATACAACAAATACAACTATTCCTAAAAGAGAGACCAGAAGATATAGGACGGCACCCAGCCTGCAGCTACACCTGAGAAGACTCGGCACCCTGCGAAGTGGGTAAGATACAGAACCGCAACCCAGCGGGACCCGAGCACTCCCCCACCCCAGCGCACTGGTGGGAGGAGACAATTCAGGGCAGGGAGGGAGTGGAAGAACAGGCCTGCAAAATAACCAGCCCTGGTGATCCGAGACAGGAGCACTGACACACATCACGTGGTGTATTGGAGATTGGAGAGTCAGAGGTGCAGGATCTGAGCCAGGGAAGGCACCCAGGTCCTCTCAGCCGGCACTCCAGGACAAAAGAAAAGTGCATGCCTTTTTAGCGGTCTTAAAGAGACAGAGGCCCAACGGAGGAGCAGGATCGTCCCAGGACACTCAGCCCAGCAGGCTGGGACTCCTGGGGAATTTCAGACCCCTTGGCTGGCGACTGGGAAAAAGTAACCACACTAAGACTTCCCACAGAGATCAGCAGGCTCCCATTTGTTCCCACCCCGGCCAGAGCTACAAAGGGCCCTGCGGAGCAGCAGCCGCGGTTGCAGAATAGTGGAGCAGCAGTGCCACCTACAGCATCCTCACAGAATCTACTCCCAGCGGGCGGTTTTTTTTCTTGTTTTGTTTTGTTTCTTTTTTTTTTTCTTTTTTTTCTTTTTTTTTCTTTTTAAAAGTCTTAAAGAGCCCAGCTGACATGAAACCTACCAGCGACCACTTCTATTGCCATGAAAAGACAGAGGAATATGGTACAAACAAAGCTTACCCAGACCCAGACAACACCAGAGAGGGAGCATGATGGGATGGAAATGCACAGTCTTCCTGAAAAAGAATTCAGAATAAAAGTCATAACCATACTGATGGATCTACAGAGAAATATGCAAGACCTGAGGAAGGAAGTGAGAGAAGTCAGGAAAGACAATGCAGAAATGAGACAAGCCATCGACGGGCTTAGAAGCAGACTGGATGAGAGGCAAGAGACTGTTAAAGCAATAGAAATCAGAGAACAGGAATACAGAGAAGCTGAGGCAGACAGAGAAAAAAGGATCTCTAGGAATGAAAGAATATTAAGAGAACTGTGTGACCAATCCAAACGGAACAATATTCGCATTACAGGACTACCAGAGTAAGAATAGAGAGAAAAAGGGATAAAAGTGTCTTTGAAGAAAAAATTGCTGAAAACTTCCCCATGCGGGGGAAGGAAATAGTCTCGCAGTCCACGGAAGCCCACAGATCTCCCAACACAAGGGACCCAAGAAAGATAACACCAAGACACATAATAATTAAAATGGCAAAGATGGAAGATAAGGACAGAGTATTAAAGGCAGCTAGAGAGAGAAAAAAGATCACCTACAAAGGAAAACCCATCAGACTATCATCAGACTTCTCAACAGAAACCTTACAGACCAGAAGAGAATGGCATGATATATTTAACATAATGAAACAGAAAGGCCTCGAACCAAGAATATTGTATCCACCACGATAATCATTTAAATATGACGGAGGGATTAAACAATTTCCAGACAACTGAAAGCTGAGAGAGTTTGCCTCCCATAAACGACCACTACAGGATATCTTGAAGGGACTGCTTTAGAGGGAAGCACTCCTAAGGCTAAAAAGATGTCACCAGAGAAAATAAAATCATAGCAAAGAAAGCAGACCATCCAAATACCAACTAAAGGCAAAGAATAAAACACTTAGTATATTAAGAATGGAGGAGGAAGAATAAGAAGGGAGAGAAACAAAGAAACACCAGACTGTGTTTACAATAACTTAACAAAAAAGTTAAGTTAGACTGTTAGATAGTAAAGAAGCAACCATTGAACCTTTGGTAACCACGAATCTAAAGCCAGCAATGGCAATGAGTACATATCTATCGATAATCAAACTAAATGTAAATGGACTCAATGCACCAATCCAAAGACACAGAGTAATAGAATGGATAAAAAGCAAGACCCATCTATATGCTGCTTACAAGAGACTCACTTCAAACCCAAAGATATACACTGACTAAAAGTGAAGGGATGGAAAAAGATATTTCATGCAAACAACAAGGAGAAAAAAGCAGGTGTTGCAGTACTTGTATCAGACAAAATAGACTTCAAAACGAAGAAGGAGCAAGAGATAAAGAAGGACATTACATAATGATAAAGGGGTCAGTCCAACAAGAAGATATAACCATTATAAATATATATGCACCCAACACAGGAGCACCGGCATATGTGAAACAAATAGTAACAGAATTAAAGGAGGAAATAGAAAGCAATACATTCATTTTAGGAGACTTCAACACACCACTCACTCCAAAGGACAGATCAACCAGACAGAAAATAAGTAAAGACACAGAGGCACTGAACAACGCACTAGAACAGATGGACCTAACAGACACCTACAGAACTCTACACCCAAAAGCAACAGGATACACATTCTTCTCAAGTGCACATGGAACATTTTGCAGAATAGACCACATACTAGGCCACAAAAAGAACCTCAGTAAATTCAAAACTATTGAAATTCTACCAACCAACTTCTCAGATCACAAAGGTATAAAACTAGAAATAAATTTTAGAAAGAAAACAAAAAGGCTCACAAATACATGGAGACTTAACAACATTCTCCTAGATAATCAATGAGTTTAAAAAAGAGATCAAAGAATATTTGGAGACCAATGACAACAATAACAAAGCCACAAATTCTGTGGGATGCAGCAAAGGCAGTTCTAAGAGGAAAGTATATTGCAATTCAGGCCTATTTAAAGAAGGAAGAACATTCCCAAATAAATAGTCTAAAGACACAATTACTGAAATTGGAAAAATAAGAACAAATGAGGCCCAAAGTCACAAGAAGGAGGGACATAATAAAGATCAGAGAAGAAATAAATAAAATTGAGAAGAATAAAACAATAGAAAAAATCAATGAAACCAAAAGCTGGTTCTTTGAAAAAATAAACAAAATAGATAAACCCCTAGCCAGACTTATTAAGAGAAAAAGAGAACCTACACACATAAACAGAATCAGAAATGAGAAAGGAAAAATCATGACAGACCCCAGAGAAATACAAAGAAGTATAAGAGAATACTATGAGAATCAATATGCTAACAAGCTGGAAAACATAGAATAAATGGACAACTTCTTAGAAAAATACAACCTTCCAAGACTGACCAAGCAAAAACAGAAAAACTAAACAGACCAATCACCACCAACAAAATTGAATCGGTAATCAAAAAACTACCCAAGAACAAACCCCGCAGACCAGATGGATTCACCTCTGAATTCTACCAGACATATAGAGAAGAAATAACACCCACTCCCCTTAAAGTTTTCCAAAAAATAGAAGAGGAGGGAATACTTCCAAACTCATTCTATGAAGCCAGCATCACTCTAATACCCAAACCGGGCAAAGACCTCACCAAAAAAGAAAATTACAGACCAATATCCCTGAACAACATAGATGCAAAAATACTCAACAAAATATTAGCAAACTGAATTCAAAAATACATCAAGTGGCTCATACACCATGACCAAGTGAGATTCATCTCAGGGATGTAAGGATGGTACAACATTCGAAAACCCATCAACATCATCCACCACATCAACAAAAAGAAGACCAAAAACCACATGATCATCTCAATAGATGCTGAAAAAGCATTTGACAAAATTTAACATCCATTCATGATAAAAACTCTCAACAAAATTGGAATATAGGGCAAGTACCTCAACATCATAAAGGCCATATATGACAAACCCACAGCTAACATCCTACTTAACAGCGAGAAGCTGAAAGCTTTTCACCTAAGATCGGGAACAAGACAGGGATGCGCACTCTCCCCACTTTTATTCAACATAGTACTGGAGGTCCTAGCCACGGCAATCAAACAACACAAAGAAATACAAGGCATCCAGATTGGTAAAGAAGAAATCAAATTGTCACTACTTGCAGATGACATGATATTGTACATAACAAACCCTAAAGACCCCCTCTGAAGCTATTAGAACTAATATCTGAATTCACCAAAGTTGCAGGATACAAAATTAACACACAGAAATCTGTTGCTTTCCTATACACTAACAATGAGCTAACAGAAAGAGAAATCAGGAAAACAATTCCATTCACAATTGCATCAAAAAGAATAAAATACCTAGGCATAAACCTACTGAAGGAAGTGAAAGACCTATACCCTGAAAACTACAAAACACTCCTAAGAGAAATTAAAGAGGACACTAACAAATGAAAATGCATCCCATGCTCTTGGCTAGGAAGAATAAATATTGTCAAAATGGCTATACTACCTAAAGCAATCTACAGATTCAACGCAATCCCTATCAAAATACCAACAGCTTTCTTCAGTGAGCTGGAATAAATAATTCTAAAATTCTTATGGAACCAGAAAAGACCCCGAATAGCCAAAGCAATCCTGAGAAGGAGCAATAAAACAGGGGGAATTATGCTCCGTGACTTCAAGCTCTACTACAAAACCACAGTAATCAAGACAATTTGGTATTGGCACAAAAACAGACCCACAGACCAGTGGAACAGAATAGAAAATCCAAACATTAACCCAAACATATATAGTCAATTAATATATGATAAAGGAGCCTTGGATATACAATGGGAAGATGACAGCCTCTTCAGCAGCTGGTGTTGGAAAAACTGGACAGCTACATGTAAGAGAATGAAACTGGACTACTGTCTAACCCCATACACAAAAGTCAGCTCAAAATGGATCAAAGACCTGAATGCAAGTCATGAAACCCTAAAACTCTTACAAAAAAACATAGGCAAAAATCTCTTGGACATAAACATGAGCAACTTCTTCATGAACATATCTCCCCGGGCAAGGGAAACAAAAGCAAAAATGACCAAGTGGGACTATATCAAGCTGAAAAGCTTCTATACAGCAAAGGACACCATCAGTAGAACAAAAAGACATCCTACAGTATGGGAGAATATATTCATAAATGACATATCCAATAAGGGGTTGACATACAAAATATATAAAGAACTCACGCACCTCAACAAACAAAAAGCAAATAATCCAATTAAGAAATGGGCAGAGGACATGAATAGACACTTCTCCAAAGAAGAAATTCAGATGGTGGTCAACAGGCATATGAAAAGATGCTCCACATCGCTAATCATCAGAGAAATGCAAATTAAAATCACAATGAGATACCACCTCACACCAGTAAGGATGGCCAGCATCTGCCCCGGCCCGCAGGGCTGGTTATTAGCAGGTCTCGAGGAGGATCCCTGTACCTAAAGGATGGGATGGAGAGAGAGACGGAGGCCAAGCAAATTGTCAAGGCTTTGTTTATTTTTAGAAAAGGCAGGGGATATATAGCATTTGAAGGGGCATGGTAGGGAGTGGCTTCTTCTGGTTGGTTGCCCATTATGATAATGAGGCGACCTACAAAGTCCAATCACACACCGAGCTGTGCACATGCGCAGTCATCACTGACGCAAGCAACTGACCTGATTGAGAACACCTGGCAGGAAGCTGTGGCGGGAAATTGTCAAGAAGAAGTAAACAACAAGATGGAGTCTTTAAAACAAAATGGAGTCCTATTTAATTCTTGTAAATCTATCTCTTGCGTGCCTAACTGAAAAGGTTATGTTATTTCCTGAAGCAGAGCGTAGGATAAAAGAAGAAGGGCAGGTTGGGCAAGGATTTGTAAGTTCTTTTGGCCTTTTGTAAGGTCCGAGGTGATTGCAAGCTCCGGAGTGGTCACCAACAAGCATCCAGAACACAAACAACAACAAATGTTAGAGAGGATGTGGAGAAAATGGAACCCTCCTACACTGCTGGTGGGAATGCAAATTAGTTCAGCCATTGTGGAAAGCAGTATGGAGGTTCCTCAAAAAACTAAAAATAGAAATACCATTCGACCCAGGAATCCCACTCCTAGGAATTTACCCTAAGAATGCAGCAGCCCAGTTTCAAAAAGACAGATGCACCCCTATGTTTATCACAGCACTATTTACAATAGCCACGAAATGGAAGCAACCTAAGTGTCCATCAGTAGATGAATGGATAAAGAAGAGGTGGTACATATACACAATGGAATATTATTCAGCCATAAGAAGAAAACAAATCCTACCATTTGCAACAACATGGATGGAGCTAGAGGGTATTATGCTCAGTGAAATAAGCCAAGCCGAAAAAGACAAGTATCAAATGATTTCACTCATATGTGGAGTTTAAGAACAAAGAAAAAAACTGAAGGAAGAAAACAGCAGTAGACTCACAGAACCCAAGAACGGACTAATAGTTACCAAAGGGAAAGGGACTGGGGAGGATGGGTGGGAAGGGAGGGATAAGGGGGGAAAAGTGGCATTAAGACTAGCCGTTGTAAGGTTGGGTGGGGCATGGGGAGGGCTGTACAACTCAGAGAAGACAAGTAGTGATTCTATAGCATCTCACTACGCTGATGGACAGTGATTGTAATGGGGTTGGTGGGGGCGACCTGATGAAGTGGGTGGTTTAATAATCATAATATTGCACATGTAATTGTAGATTCAGGATACCAAAAAAGAAAAGAAAAGAAAAGGTCACAGGAGCCAGCTTCAAGCAGTTTCTCCTGACCAAATTTGGGATGATTTGAGCATCAGAAAGAGTATCGAAGGGAACTGGTTTAACAATAGAAATCCATGCATCATACTGATAAAAAAAAGAGTGGGGAGGGAGTTTTAACGACCAAAGGATTAAAATTGGTGGCGTGAGAGGTGAGACACAGGCTTCCTCCTAAAAGAGTGGGGACGAGGAAATAAAGGAAACCTCTTCTCCTCTTTACAGGGTACTGTGAGTTAATAAATGGAGATGGAATGATAGACTTTGTAATTCACTATTTTCCAACCTCTGATTAATAATTCAGGTAAAAATTATCAGTCTATGCCAAAACCATTGGGGTAAAAGTTGCTAAGAAGTAGTATATTTATACATTCTAATTTCAAGGGGAAATGTACCTTTATGGGAGAGATTTGGTGATCACCCCAATCAAACTTAGCATCACTGATGGCGGAACAGACTAACATGCATTTCTTCTGATGTGATGCAGTGAGAAATACACAACACCACCTATGAAGTATTCTCGCCAAAACAATTTAACCTGAATATAATCAAAGCCAAGAGTTAACTTTTAGTTTATAGGAAAGAAAGGAAATCTAGGGACATGTTAAATGACACCCTGAGGAAACAATGACTCAAATCCAAAATCAAAGACATTCTGTAAGACAACTGGCCAGGATTCTTCAGACAGTCCTAGAACAAAAACAAAAGTGATGGGGGACTGTTCTGGATTAAAAGAAACAATAAAATGCAGTAAATGAACCTTGATTGGATCTTGGATTGGGATGGGGTGAGCTATAAAGCTGTAAAAGACATTTTGGGGAAAACTGGGGGAATTTGGGGATGCTATTATGGAATTATTGCTAGTGTCCTTTAAGTATGATGATGGTATTGTGGTTATGTAGGAAATGTATGCTGAGGTGTCATGGTGTGTGCTACTTTCAAGTGGCTCAGCAAAACAAAAAACAAAGCATGTGTGTGCGTGCACGCAGATGGTGCATAGCATGTGATAAAGGAAACATGGCCGAATGTTAACATTTGATGGGTGTAGGTGAAGGGCAAATGGATGATTATGCTATTCTTTAAACTTTTCTATAATGTTTGGAATTTGGGGAAAAATTTAAGGTGCCTAATAGTGCATTGATTGATGTGGAGATCAGTCAGTGGAGATATTCCAGCAGAAGTGGGGTGGATTGAGTCCTTATCTAAAAGTGTCCATTGTCATTCTAAGGAGGGTTTCTCAGCCTCAGTGCTGTTGACACTTTAGGACAGACAGTTCTTTGTTGTGGACACTGTAGGGGGTTTAGCACTGTCCCTAGCCTCTACCCACTGGATGCCATTAGCACTCCCACACATACAGTTGTATTTCAAATAGTTTATACCTCAGAGTCTCTAAATTTTCCTCTTCGGTTAAAGGAGTAACAGTTACTTTCAATTAGTTAAGCTTTGATTCCTTTATGTCAGAACACATTGTATTTTCCATTTTGAGAATCTTCTAAACCTGGCCAATCCTCAGAACCGTGTAGGGTGCTTTTAAAAATACTAATTTCTAACTCTCCCCCCCCCCAAAAAAAATGGATTCAAAAATTCTGAGATATATACCCTTGGAATATGCATTTTTTTCAAGTTCCCTAAATGGTTATGATGATTAATCAGACTTGGGTTCCTTTGTTTTAGAGGCCATTCACTCATGTACTCAACAAACATAGTAGATGGGGTCTGAGACGTAGTAGAGGACTCAGATAATGCGGGGCCTTGCAGACCACTGTAGACTTTGGCTTCTAGTTTGAGGTGAGAAGCTATTAGGCATTTTGTTTATGAGGCATTATTGACATGTAACATTATATTAGTTTCAGGCATACAACATAATGATTCAGTATTTGTATATATTGTGAAATGATCACCACAATAAGTCTAGTTAACATGTCACCATACATAGTTACAAATTTTTTTCTTGTGAAGAGAACTTTTAAGATTTATTCTTTCAAATAGGCAATAAAGTATTATAACTATAGTTACCATGCTGTATATTACATCTCCATGACTTTGCATTTATTTTATACTGGAAGTTTGTACCTTTTGACCCCCTTCACACATTTCACCTGCTCCCTGCCTCTGGTGACCATTATTTTGTTCTCTATATCTTTGTGCTTGTTTTTTTGTTTTTGTTTTTTTAGATTCTACATATATGTGAGATCATTTGGTATTTGTCTTTCTGTGTCTGAGTTATTTCACATAGCCTAATGCTCTAAAGTTCCATCCGTGTTGTCACAATTGGCAAGATTTCCTTCTTTTCTATGGTTAATATTCCCATGTGTGTGTGTGTGTGTGTGTGTGTGTGTGTACACCACATTTTCTTTACCTGTTCATCAATGGACACTCAGGTTGTTTGCTTCCATGTCTTACCTATTGTAAATGATGCTGCAGTGAACATGTGGGTGCATATATCAAGTTAGTGTTTTCATTTTCTTTGGATAAATACCCAGAAGTGGAATTGCTGGACCATATGGTAGTTCTATTTTTAATGTTTTAAGAAACCTCCATACTGTTTTCCATAGTGACTGCACCAATTTACATTTCCACCAACAATGCAAAAGAGTTCCCTTTTCTCCACATCCTTCCCAACACTTGTTATTTGTTCTCTTTTTGATGATAGCATACTAACGGGTGTGAGGAAATACCTCATTGTGGTTTTGATTTCCATTTTCCTGATTATGAGTGATGTTGAGCACCTTTTCATGTGTCTGTTGGCCATTTGTACGTCTTCTTGTGAGAAATGTCTATTCAAATACTCTGCTCATTTTTTAATTGGATCATTTTGTTGTTTTTCTACTGCATTATATGAGTTTTTTATATATTTTGGATATTGGCCTCCTATCAGATATAAGATTAGGAAATATTTTCTCCCATTCATTTGTTTTTTTAAATAAACTTTTTATATTGGAATAATCCTAGATTTACAAAAAAATTGTAAAGGTAGTATAGAGAATTTCCATATACCTTTATCCAGCTTCCCTTCATGTTAACCATGGTACATTTGTCAAAACTAAGAAAATTATTGCAGCATTATTTACAAGAGCCAAGGTATAGCAGCAACCTAAGTGTCCACCCATATGTGAATGGATAAAGATGTGGTATGTGTATACAATAGAATATTACACAGCTGTAAAAGTGAATGAAATTTTGCCATTTGCGAGAACATGGATGGACCTAGAGGGTATTATATGAAGTGAAAAAAGACAGATAAATACCATATGATTTAACTTACATGTGGAATCAAAAAAATAATAAATGAATAAACAAGCAAAACAGAAATAGACTCTTAAATACAGAGAATGGACTGGTAGTTACCATTAGGGGAGGGGGGTTGGGAGATGGGTGAAATAAGTGATGGGGATAAAGAGGTACAAATTTCCAATTATAAAATTAATTAGTCACAGGGATTAAAGTAAAAAAAGAAAACCAAGAAATTTACTTAAGGTAAAATACTATTAACTTAAACTATTGACTTTATTCATATTTCACTAGTTTTTCCACTTAGGTCCTTTTCCTGTTCCAGAATTCAATCCAAGATCCCACATTGCATTTAGTTGCCATGTCTCCTTACTCTCCAAGTAATATGTGACAATTCCTTAGTCTTTCCTTGTTTTTCATAATCTTGAAATACTGTAAGAATACTGGTAAGTTATATTGTAGAATGTTCCTTAGTTTGGGTTCATCTGATATTTTCTCTGATCATACTGCGGTTAAGGCTTGGGGGAAGAGATGAAGTGCCCTTTTCATCACATCACATCAGGGAGCACATGATATGAACATGACTTACTGCTGATGACGCTGAACTTAATGACTTGGTTCAGGTGGTATCTGCCAGGTTTCTCAATGTTACGTTCCTACTTTTCCCTTTCCATATTCTGTCCTTTGGAAGTTGAATCACTAAGAGTAGCCTACATTCAACATTCAAGGAGAGGGAAATTAAGCTCTACCTCCTGGAGAGGGTAGTATCTACATACATTATTTGGAATTCTTCTATAGGAAAGATTTGTCCCTTCTCCCCCACTCATTGATCCAAACATTTATTTCTGTCAGTAGGGACTCATGGATATGTATTTTATTCTTTGGTTATAATCCAGTACTGTCAAATTGTTCCAGTTTTAGCCATTGGGAGCTCTTCTATATTGGTTCTTCTGTCCCTTTGACATGTCTTTTATTTCTTTTTCTTCATTATTATTCTGACCAGGACTTCCACTATGATATTGTATAGAATAGTAAGAAGAGGACATCTTCCCCTATTGCTGATATTAGGATGAAAGTGTTCAATCTCACCATTAAGAATGATGTTGGTTGTAGGTTTTTCATTTTATTAGGCTAAGGGAAATTCATTCTGTTCCAGCTTTTTTTAATTTTTTAATGCATGGATGTTGAATGCTTTTTCTGTATTTACTGAGATGGCCATATGTTTTTTATTACATAGTCATTTAATCTAGTAACTTTTGATGATTTTCAATGTTGAACCAGCCTTGTATTCCTGAGATGAACTTCCCTAATCATAATGTATTATCTCTTTAATATATTGCCAGATTTGATTTGCTAATATTTTATTGAGGATTTTTTGCATCTTTGTTCATGAGGGACACTGGTCGGTAGTTTTCTTGTAATATCTTTATCTGACTTGATACTAGAATAATACTTGCCTCATAAAATAAGTTGGGATATGTCCTTCCTCTTGTATAATCTTGAAGATATAGTAGAGAGTTGGTATCATTTCTTCCTTAAATGTGTAGTAGCACTCACCAGTGAAACCATCTGGGTCCATAGCTTTTGGGGGAGATATTAAGGTATAAGTTTAATTACTTTATTATATATAGGGCTCTTGAAGCTGTCTTTTTCTTGAGTGAGTTTTGATAGTTTTTGTTTCAGGGAATTGTTTGATTTCATCTAAGTTATCAAATTTATGGGAATAGACTTGTTTATAGTACTTACTTATTGTCTGTATCAGTAGTGATAACCCACTTACATTCCTGCTATTGGTAATTTGAGTTCTCTCCCTCTCCTGTCAGCCTGAGTAGAGATTTATCTTTTTATTGATAATTTCAAAGAATCAGGTTTTTGTTTCATTGATTTTCTGTATTGTATGTCCCTTCAATTTCATTGATTTCTGCTCAACTATTTAGTATTCCCTTACTTTCACTTGCTTTAGATTTAATCTGTTTTTTTCTCTAGTTTCTTAAGGTTTAAGCTTAGTTTACTGTTTATAGATATTTCCTCTTTTCTAATACAGTTAATTCTTATTATTCAGAATACCTCTATAAAGTCACTATAAACACTGAAAATGTAAGGCAGTGTGGTCCCCAAAGCCTAAAATATTTACTATCTGGCCCTTTATTGAGAAAGTGTGTTGACCCCTGATGTAGTTCAGAATATTTTTTAGTTTCCCTTGAGACTTTTCGTTTGATCCATGGATTATTCAGAAATATATTGTTTAATTTCCAAACACTTGGAGATTGTCCAGATGTGTTTTCTGTTATTGGTTTCTAGATTAATGCTGTTATGGTCTGGAGTTCTTTAACTGGCTAGGTTTGTTTTATGACACAAAATATATTCTATCTTGGTGAATATTCTATGTACATGTGAGAAGAATGTATAATCTGCTGTTGTTTGGTGGAATATTCTATAAATATCCACTATGTAAATTTAGTTGACAGTGCTATTCAGGTCATTATATCCTGACTGATTTTCTGGCTACTTATTATTATTTTTTTTGGTATAATTAATATACAATCACATGAGCAACATTGTAGTTACTAGATTCTTCCCATTATCAAGTCCCCACCACTTAACCCATTACAGTCACTGTCCATGAGCATAGTAAGATGCTATAGAGTCACTACTTGTCTTCTCTGTGCTATTCTGCCTTCCCCATACCCCCCCCATGTTATGTGTGCTAATCGTAATGCCCCTTATTCCCCTTCTCCCTCCCTTCCCACCCACCGTCCCCAGTCCCTTTCCCTTTGGTAACTGTTAGTCCATTCTTGGGTTCTGTGAGTCTGCTGCTGTTTTGTTCCTTCAGTTTTTGCTTCAATGTTATACTCCACAGATAAGTGAAATCATTTGGTACTTGTCTTTCTCTGCCTGGTTCATTTCACTGAGCATAATACCCTCTAGCTCCATCCATGTTGTTGCAAATGGTAGGATTTGTTTTCTTCTCATGGCTGAATAATATTCCATTGTGTATATGTACCACATCTTATTTATCCATTCATCTACTGATGGACACTTAGGGTTGCTTCCATTTCTTGTCTATTGTAAATAGTGCTGTGATAAACATAGGGGTGCATATGTCTTTTTGAAACTGGGATCCTGCATTCTTAGGGTAAATTCCTAGGAGTGGAATTCCTGGGTCAAATGGTATTTCTATTTTGAGTTTTTTGAGGAACCTCCATACTGCTTTCCACAATGGTTGAACTAGTTTACATTCTCACCAGAAGTGTAAGAGGGTTCCCCTTTCTCCATATCCTCGCCAGCATTTGTTGTTCCTTGTCTTTTCAATGTTGGCCATCTTAACTAGTGTGAGGTGATATCTGATTGTGGTTTTAATTTGCATTTCCGAGATAATTAGTGATGTGGAGCATCTTTTCATGTGCTTGTTGGCCATCTGAATTTCTTCTTTGGAGAAGTGTCTCTTTATATCCTCTGCCCATTTTTTAATAGGGTTGTTTGCTTTTTGGGTGTTGAGGCATGTGAGTTCTTTATATATTTTGGATATTAACCCCTTATCGGATATGTCATTTACAAATATATTCTCCCATACTGTAGGATGCCTTTTTGTTCTGCTGATGGTGTCCTTTGCTGTACAGAAGCTTTTTAGCATGATGTAGTCCCATTTGTTCATTTTTTATTTTGTTTCCCTTGCCCGAGGAGATGCGTTCAGGAAAAAGTTGGTCATGTTTATATTCAAGATATTTTTGCCCATGCTTTTTCTTCTAAGAGTTTTATGGTTTCATGACTTACATTCAGGATTTTTGATCCATTTTGAGTTTACTTTTGTGTATGGCGTTAGACAATAATCCAGTTTCATTCTCTTGCAGGTAGCTGTCCAGTTTTGCCAACATCAGTTGTTGAAGCAACACCAGTTGCTGTCATTTCTCCATTGTATATCCATAGCTCCTTTATCATATATTAATTGACCATATATGCTTGGGTTTATATCTGGGCTCTCTAGTCTGTTTCATTGGTCTATGGGTCTGTTCTTGTGCCAGTACCAAATTGTCTTGATTACTGTGGCTTTGTAGTAGAGCTTGAAGTCAGGGAGCATAATCCCCCCTGCTTTATTCTTCCTTCTCAGGATTGCTTTGGCTATTCGGGGTCTTTTGTGGTTCCATATGAATTTTAGACCTATTTTCTCTAGTTGGTTGAAGAATGCTGTTGGTATTTTGATAGGGATTGCATTGAATCTGTAGATTGCTTTAGGCAGGATGGCCATTTTGACAATATTAATTCTTCCTATCCATGAGCACAGCATGTGTTTCCATTTATTGGTATCTTCTTTAATTTCTCTCATGAGTGTCTTGTAGTTTACTGGCTACTTATTCTGTGAATTAATGAGAGAGGTGTTGATATCTCCAGTGACAAGTGTGGATTTGTCTCTATTTCTCTTTTCAGATCCTATCAGGTTTTCCCTCATGAATTTTGAAACTGATGTTTTAGATTGTTATGTCTTCTTGGAGAATCCTTTATCATATCTCTTTGTGAAGATAATATTTCTCTGAAATCTACTTTGTTTGAAATATAGCTACTCTAGCTTTCATTCAGTTATTAGTGTTTCATCATATATCTTTGTCTTGTTTCTTTTAATTTATCAGTCTGTATATCTAAAGTGCATTTTTTGTATATGGTATATACTTGGTTCTTGGTTTTCAATCTAATCTGGCAATGTTTGTCTTTTAACTGCTGCATTTAAACCATTCACATTGAAAGGAATTGATATAGTTGGATCAACATCTAACATCTTTCTTTTCCATTGTTGTTTGTTTCTTGTTATGTCTTATTCTGTTTGATTGGGCATTTTTTATGATTCCATTTTATCTCCTCTGTTGACTTATTATTTGTACATCTTTTTCTAAAACTTATTTAATGGTCACCATAGGTTTTACTGTATATGTGTTTAAATAATTTGAATGCACCTAATAATATCATAGCACTTACATATTATGTAATATATAATATGTATATAGAAAATATTTATTTTATATTACATATCTTATAATATATTATATATTAATATATAAGGGCCTAATAACAATCTCAAATCTTCCTTCCCACCCTTGTATCATTTTTATGTTTTATTATTACATATGCTATAAACTCCTAATACATTGTTAATGTTACTGCTTTAAAGCATCAATTATTTTAGAACAATAAAAATAATAAAAATAGAGATCATATTTTGCTGGCAGTTCTAGAGCAGAGGAATGTCATGGTGTGTTTAATGTGTAACTCTTACCACAGGTTGCCCTAAGGAGAAAGCAGAAAGACCACCTGAGAGGCTGTTGCTATAATCTAACTGAGACATATTAGTGGCTTGTTCCAGGGTCAGGTGAGATAACCCAGAAGAGTTTGTTAGGACATCTAGAAATCTTTTTGTTTACTTCAAAGTCTCACAATTTCTCATGTCAGCTCAAATATTTAGATTTAAAGCTACTGCAAACTATTGATAAGATGTTCACACTAAAAACATGACCAGTGATCCTTTTTGACCTCATGGTTCAGTTCGAAATAATCACAATAATTGTAGTGTTCATCATTAGCTAAAGAGACAAATAGACTGCTTAAAAAGTGCCTTGTCAGCATTGTAGATTTTTAAAAATTTAGGATTATCTACATACGTTAATGAAAACTGATAGACTCGTCCACCTATTTTATTGGTGTTTTGTTGCTGGCAAATTATTAGGTCACTTATTGGGAGTTCATTTTATTCTGCTCAAAGAATATCAACCAAGTTACATGCCTGGGTAACTGTGGATAAAGTGAAGGTTCCTATGGCCAGGATTCTCACCTGGCCCTGGTTGGCTCGCTCAGTACACACGTGTGGGCAATACTTTGTTATTGACTCCAGAGAAAAAGCTCCACCCAGTGGTCTGGGCAACACGATGGCACAGCTGCAAGGCTGCAGGAGAGCAGAGCAGAGGCTGGAGTGGTGACAGTGCTAAGGACAGAGGCCCAGAGGATGGCTGTGACTGTGCAGGCAGAGAGGCCCAGAGGACAGCTGTGCAGGCAGAGAGGCCCAGAAGACCACTGTGCGGGCAGAGAGGCCCAGAGGCAGAGACCAGCTTGCTGCACGTAGACTTGCTCTGAGTGAACAAGATTTTAGTGATTGACCTGCCACCATGGAAATAAAGTTGGGTATAACCCTTTGTAGGGACCCCACCCCCTCTCCCCTCCAGTTTCCTTACTGTTCTATGAGGACAGCTGTCTGCTGTTTCATCCTAAATATTTCTGGCCTTGTATGGAGCCAGATATGTCTGGCCTTGAGAAAACTGAAAACACAGCATGTGTACTCCTAAAAAAGAAGCTAGATAAGGGCCCTAAAGGCCAGGCATCTGGCCATAAAGGCCACATGCATGTGCGTCTTCAATACTGTAACCATGAATTAGTACTGTAGCAGTTTAAGCGGTACAGCTGTGTGCAGAATAAAGCGGCCTCTTTGAGCACCCTCCATGACGACTCCCACTGCCTTCTTTGCTCTTCACATTGCCCCAAAACCTCAAAGGCAACCCCCGGACCCTGACACTTGGCGCTGTGAGCAGGATGAGGTAGGTGGTCGTGAGAGCAATAGTCCTTCGACTTTCCTGGACATGGAGGGGCAGGTGGAGGGATGTGGCCCCCAGCCTCTGTTTGGTACCTGGTGGCAGCATGCTTGATCACTTAGGCAGCACTGGGGAATTGGAAGTCTGTAGTGCTGACCCTAGAGGGTATACGGATGGCATTGGAAACACTGGAGTCCTTAGTCCCTCCGGCCCACAGGGAATCTGCTGGGCAAGTAGCATGAATGTTCCTGACAGTCATCCACCATGCCGCTCGCGAAACTGCAGAGTTGCAGTAGTGAGTGCAGAGTCTCCACTGGAAGGAGGAGGACTTAGAGCAATGGCTGGCCGAAAGCTCCAGGAGCAGTGCAGCAACCCGTGGAGATGCAGGAACCAGTAGCTGCAAGGGGGCAGGTGAGTGGCCCCCCAATATCTACCCAGCAAACGACATACACGCCATGGAATTGCAGAATTTGGCCAAGCAGTGTGCGCAACATTTGGGGTAATCTTTGCCTGCCTGGCTGCTCTGACTGTGAGGTGAAAGCGCTGAGAACACAAAGCAGTGTCGGCATTAGCTTGCTTGCGAGACGTGCCAATAAAGCGACCTCAAGCGACCAAAGTGAGAACTACCACAGTAAAGCCGCCCAAGGAAAAAATATATATAGCCACCGTGAAAACAGCGCCAAAGACAGCCGCAGTAGGACCGCTGAAAGTGAGCCGCAGACAGGTATGAACTAACCTTTTGGCTGCTGGCTTGGCTTGTGAAAAGCTTAATGAACAGCCTTTGAAAGTCTTAATGGGGCTATGGAAACACTTGCACCCAGACCAACGCTATCACCCACTGCCCATGAAGCAGGTGCAGGCAAGTGCTGTGGCAGACCAGGAACTCGCACCTTGTGCGCTGACTGATTTCCTCCTCAACTAGGGATGGGGCCGAGGTACCCAGAATACTGAGACACCAGAGGACTGGAGGCTACTTGTTAAACTTGCCATTCACTGGTCCCCACAGAACGTACAGTGGGTGTTGGCACTGGTGGATATGGTGCTGACTCCACTCTCCTTCAGGGCAACCCAGGTATGTTTTGGGGCCCCTCTGCAGTCACAGAGTTGTATAGTGGACAAACAGTGTGCATGCAGCGAATAACTCTAACTTTGAAAATTGGGTGCTTGCCCCCATATCAATATGCGGTTTATGTATCTTCGATAGCAAAATACATCCTAAGGGTGGATGTGCTGCATGGTCTAACAACGCAAACAACTTTGGGGGAGTTTCAGTTGCGTGTGCATGTTTAGAGAACAGTGAGGCAAGGTCATACCCACCACACATTTTTGGTGTTGCCACAAGCCATCCACATAGTAAACATTAAACAATACCAGATGCCTGGTGGACAGGAGGAAATTGACCAAACCATTTTGCGGTTGGAGGAAGCACACATCATCCGCCCACCACACAGCCCTTTTAATTCACCCCTGTATCATGTGAAGAAGCCTGACGGCACTCAGAGAATAACAGTGGACTATCGGAAACTAAACAAAGTAACTCCCCTACTGCATACTGCAGTACCGAACATTACTAACCTGATAGATAAACTAGCTGAAACTTTGGGGACCTATCACTTTGTGTTGAATTTGGCTATTGCCTTCTTTTCCATTGACATTGCACAAGAAAGCCAGGAACAGTTTGCCTTCATGTGGGAAGGCCGGCAGTGGACATTCACTGTCCTTCCACAAGGAGACTTGCACAGTCCTACTTTGTGTCACGGCTTGGTGGCTAGTGACCTGGCCACCTGGTCCCATCCACCCTCAACATCTAATTCTTTTCCAGATCTAGAAGCTGCAGCTTACAGTTTGCACCAGGCCCTCCAGGGGCGAGGATGGACCGTCAACAAAGACAAGATGCATGGACCTGGTTATTCTGTCAAGTTCTTAAATGTCTGGTCAGATAAAACAAAAGTTTACCTGAAGCAGTGATTGATAAAATAAAATAGTACCCCCCACCCAAAAACTGTTAGGCAGCTACAAACATATGTAGGCTTGTTGGGGTATTAAAGAACATTTATCCCTCACTTAGCCATGCTATTAAAGCCACTGCATTGCCTTATAAAGCCATGGGGAACATGGGACTAGACGCCAGAAGTAGAAAAGGCTTTTGCTGAGACAAAAAGAGCAGTGGCTCAGGCCCAGATGCTGCGAGTCACTGACACCTCCATACCGTTCCTGCTGATGGTGTGTGCCAGCACGGATGGGTATGGGTGGGGATTATGGCAGAAGCATGAGGCCTGCAAAGTCCCAGTAGGATTTTGGTCTCGGTTGTGAAAGGGAGCTGAGACTCACTATTCGCTCTTGGAAAAAAAGCTGGCAGCAGTGTATGCTGCCTTAATGGCTACTAAAGGAATCACTGAAATTCAAACAGGTGATTACTGTCCTCCTGATTGAGGGGTGGCTGTGAGCCTGGGCTACAGTTCTCCAGACTGGAGTTACCCAGACACCCACCCTGACGAAATGGGGAGCCAATTTAGAACAATGGGCTAAATTCTCCAAAAGCCCTCTCGCACAGGATTTGCAGCAAGTCCCAGGACTGTTAACCTTTGTGGTTGAAGCTGCGCCCCCCTTACCGAGTGTGGAAGTGCCAACGGTAAGCCCCTATGAGGAGGAAACAGGGACGCCACCAGCAGAGGCCTGGTATACAGATGGATCTGCAAAGGGCCACCCACTGACATGGGTGGCTGTCGCCATTCAGCCCTTACAGAAAGAGTTCTGGTATAAGTCTAAAGTAGGTCAATCCAGTCAATGGGCTAAATTACAGGTAATATGACTTGTTTTAACTAGGAGATCAGGTCAGAATAACATGGCTTATACCTTGGTCAGGGCTTGTATGCTCCAGAAACTGCCCCTTGTGGACATGGGGCCATGGTTGCATAAAAAACTAGGGTATGTAGGCCCTAGAACCATGTATAAAGTTGCCCAAAGATGGCACATTCCACTGACGTTTGCTGACAAAACAAGCGGTGCAAGCATGTGCTCAATGTGCTCACTTTTACCCACATCATCATCAGGTACCCACGTTTCAGAGGTACTGAAACATTTAGGATAGATGCAGTGGGTGAAGCACTTACCTGTAGCATTACACTTGCTGAATGAGCAACCAAAGAAAACTGGGGAAAGTCCCATAGAAAAGTTGTTTGTGGCTTGCCTGTGTCTCTTAAAATATTTAAAACAAGGCCCCAGTGAGTTGGAGCCACGGTTGCTGGAAGAAACATTGCTCCTTCCTGCCCCATGTACACTGTCTCCTGGCCGTACCAAGGAGTGGACATGGCTGTGGACCTGGGTGTTTGAAGGACACCCATTGGTTGCATTGTATAAGGTATGGGGGGAGGGGCTGACCCATGGGTTACAAGCTCATAGGAAAGTGGCCTTTTAAACTGACTGCTTCCTTGCCAGAGAGGGCAGCAGCCATAATTGGCAAGAAATATGGTCATGCGAGTACAGACAACACAAAGGCTAAACCTAATGCTCTGCCAGTGTCTTCGAGCACTCTGGTATGGTATCACAGACCAGGGAAACCGCCCCTGGCAGCCACTGTTTTGTCACAAGATGACAAGGTTGCTTATATCCTCCCAGAGAACCGGGACTTGCCATTAATGGTGTGTTTATCTGCCCTGTCTTTCTGCCCACGCTGACAGAGAGCAATAGTATGGTGGCTTGGGCCCATAATTTTGCCCAGGTCATAATGTCTCCCACTGCTGGGTGTGTATAGAACTGCCTATGGAAGTCACTGCTGGACTGCCATAGAAAATTGCTCCTGCCAACCTGTCTGCGTGAAAACACCTTCGAGCGTGGAATCACAGTGATGCTGAAGGTGAAGCAAAATGGTGTGCAACTAAGCAGTTGATCCAGCAATCAGCACACGCTCTGCCTGGAGAGGATACCATGTATAATGGGAGGGATTGGATGTCTAGTATACATATAACCTTGCAAACTATAGCTCCGCTGTGCATTGAATAGCAGGTTTCCATACTCAGTCACATGGTTGGCTAGTTACCCAGAAAACTGTGTGCCAATGTCAGTGTTAATTTCACCACTAAATGCTGGTGGGATGGTCACGCCCATGTGGACATTGTGCCGACTGACTCCCTGCCGGGAGAAAACATTTGGATATGTGGGGAATATGGCTGGTCCTATCTCCCTGCAAATTAGACAGGCCATTGTACATGGGGCCGCCCCTACATATTAGGACATATATTGCAAACATTGCCGCAGCCCACACATAACTGGAATGCTGTATATTCCCACTGGCATCGTCCCAAATGGATGACATGGTGGTTTTACCCCCTCACTCTCTTCCTTCCAAGAGCCAGCACTATAAATGTAGAATTACAAATAGATGCCCTGGCATAGCATGTTGCTCGTGCTTTGAATGTAACAAGGTCCTTGCTAGCCCTATTGCCAAATAAAGTCACCCAAATGTGGAAGGTGACTTTACAAAACAGAATGGCTCTGGATATACTCACAGCTTCAAAAGGGGGCACCTTTGCTTTACTGCACGTTGACTGCTGTGTGTATATCCCAGATTACCAGGACCAAATACAAGCTATGCTCCAAAAAGTGGATAATGTAGTGTCTCAGATACAAGCCTTGTCCCAAGACACCCTGTGGGGAAGTTTGGGTTCCTATGACCAGGATCCTCACTGAACTTAAACCACTTGATGATGTAACTGGCCTGTTGCTAGGCTACCACTTCCACACCTTTAGGCAATAAGCTATTATTACACTATATAGAGAGCTCAGTCCAGTGCTCTGGGCGGAGATAGAGACACTAGTGCTCGATCAACTGCCAGGAGAACAAGCCAGGTAATAAACCATTTCACCCCAAAGAAACATTCTACTATCATTTCTTTGGTCACACTGAATCCATAGCAAACTTGCCTGGGGATGACACCCACTGGCAAGACAATTGGTGAAGTCTGCAGGGTTCATTGTTGGCCAAGGAAAAAGGCTTCCCTTATAGGAGGGGTGCCTCAGGGGGCTGCCCCTATGAATGGGAGACAGTCAACTGTCCCCCAGTGGATATGTAGTCTGAGGTGGCTTGCCTTCTAGAAGACTGGGCCCCACCCCAGGCCTGGAGGCAAGTGGAGGTGATACCTGTGGCAGCAGGGGTGGCCCTTGGTATAGTAAGTAGGTCTTTTGAGAGACAGAGTGCCCATGAGGCATCGGGGACGGTGGCTTGGCTGCTTTTCACAGTATTAAAAAAGTCTACAGAAGAGAAGGACATGCTCCTGAAAAAGACCCAAGAAATGGCAGCACGAGAATGCGAGTTGCAAACTTCTGTGGATTCCATGAAGAAGGAAAAGGCGTTGATGCAAGAGGAGGCAGCACAAGAATGCTGGCAGCAAGGTGCTGTTGAAGAGGTAAAAGATTCCTTACAGAACAAGATATCAGTGCTGCCAGGTGGTCTGAAGGCGTAAAAGGCCATCAAGGAAAAAGATGAACTCCTGAGGGACACACAGGTGGAGGTGGCACGAGAACACCAGCTGCAAAGCATTGAGGTGAAGGCAAGAGACCTGCTGAAGACTGAGCTAGCATTGCTGCGAGGCACAGTAGAGAAGCTAAAGGTTGTAGCAGAGGAGGCACTCAGAGTATGGGAGAGAAAAAGTGCCATCAGCCCCGGAAATGGAGGAGCTGGGGAAGGATGAAGAGATGATGCTGGAGGCAATGACCCCTCCTTTATTGAAAGCATGCCCAGTGGTTGTAAAGAAAATAAAGACCCAGCAGCCGAGAGTTCCCCAAGGAGAGGAACAGCCTCCCTTCCCAGGTCGTGAAGCACTCTATGCTCTGCCCCCATACTCAGGCTGAGTTGGTGGATTTGGGCTCCCAGTTTAGGCAGAAGCCATTGGAGTCAGTATCAGCTTGGCTCCTGCATCTGTGGGACTTAGGGGTGAATGGAACTGTCTGATGGGATCAGAGATGGAAAGCTGGCTTCCTTGACAGTACAGCCCGCCTTGGGGCAGAGGATACAAAGTGCACATCAGACCCCAGGGAATCACTCCCTCCTCGGTTGGCTTATGGCTGCGCTTCGTGCTCTGTGGCCCAATCAGGGTGATCTACCATCCTCTCCTGTTAGATGGCAGACGTATGCTGAGCTCCAACAGGTGTTACAAGAGCTAGGCATAAGAAATGTCATCTGTAGTCCAGAGAATAATGGCCAACATGAAGAGATTTTCACTACTGGGATGAGAAATATTGTGCTTCAAGCAACTCCCACATCCCTCTTTGTGTCTCTAGTGGCCATTCTTTCCCCTCAGGGCAGCCCATAAGTGAGATGACACGTACAGTAGCAGACTTAGGAGAGGCTGAAGCAGTGAGAACATGGGAAGAAATAAGTTCTGCTACTCAAAAGAATTTAAAGGGCCCCATGAAGGTTATGAGGACCGATGTGGGTTGATTTAATACGGGCAGGAGAAGATGAAAGGAAATAAGATGGGAAGTCAAACAGGATCTTACTAGAGCTATGGCAGCAACTGAAACCAGAGCAGCAGTTGCAGCCATTAAGACCAAAGAGGCAGAGGTCAGAGACAGAGACACAAGTCCGGCCTGTGTGTTTGCTAGACAACCTGCTGGAGAGCGAGCCAACCTCACTCGAGCCCACACAGGAAGATGATTGGGGAACATGGTTCAACTGAGGGGAAGGTTGAGGTACCTGCCCTGAGGGACTGGGGGGCGGGACTGGAGGACACATGTTGAAATAGCTATCCATTGGTCCCCAGTGAACATACGTGTCCTGGCTCTCGTGGACACACGGGCTGAATGTTCACTGATTCGTGGTAACCCTGAGCAGTTCCCAGGAACCCCCACTATCATAGATGGATATGGGGGTAAGGCTATCAGACTGAAAGAAGCCCAAATCCCTTTGGGAATAGGGCATCTACCCCCAAAAGAGTATACTGTGTATACTCTCCTATCCCTGAGTATATTTTGGGGATTGATATCCTGCAGGGTCTATGGCTGAAGACCACTGCAGGTGAGTTCAGACTGAGTACATGTGGTGAAGGCACTTCTGAGGGGGCATGCTAGGTACCCACCCATAGCTTTGTCTGTGCCTTGGTGGGTGACTAATACTAAAAAATACAAACTGCCTGGAGGGCATAAAGAGATTGGAGAAACTCTCCAGGAGCTGAAAAAGGTGGAAATTATAAAGCCCCCCCCCCCCATAGTCCTTTCAATTCCCCAGTGTGACCAGTAAAAAAGCCAGATGGCTCCTGGCATATGACTGTGGATTACAGAGAACTGAATAAAGTCATACCCTCTATGCATGCTGCTGTCCCCTCTATTTCACGCCTGATGGATACCCTCAGACATGAACTAGGAACATACTATTATGTGGTAGATCTTGCTAATGCCTTCTTTTCCATTGACATTGAGTAGGACAGTTTGCCTTCATGTGGGAAGGAAGGCAATGGACTTTCACCATCCTTCCACAGGGTACCTCCACAGCTCCACCATCTGTCATGGACTTGTAGCCCAGAACTTGGCTACATGGGAGAAACCGCCAACGGTGTGGCTGTACCATTGTATTGATGATGTCATGCTCACGTCTGATTCTCTTTCAGATCTAGAAGATGCAGCACCTAGACTGCTACAACATCTACAGGAGATAGGATGGGCTGTGAACAGTACCAAGGTTCAGGAACCTGGTTTGTCTGTCAAATTTTGGGGGGTCGTCTGGTCAGGTTAAGACCAAAGTTATACCATAAGCAGTTATAGATAAAATCCAGGCCTTTCCTACCCCTACAACAGTAGCATTGCTACAGCAGTTTTGGGGTCTTCTAGGCTACTGGAGAGTGTTTATCCCACACTTGGCACAAATTCTGAAGCCTGTATACTGGTTGGTACAAAAGGACATCAGGTGGGACTGGGATGAGACATGTGCATCTGCCTTTACTACAGCAAAATGGACAATCAAGGCTGTGCAGGCCTTGAGTGTGATAGACCCATCAAGGCCCTGTGAGGTGGATGTTCATGTGACTGAAGACGGTTATGACTGAGGTCTCTGGCAGAGGCTTGAATGAACTTGCCAACCTATTGGTTTCTGGCCACAACTCGAAAGGGGCAGAGGTACGATACACTTTGATAGGAAAACAACTGGCTGCCATGTGTCACGCTTTGCTGGCTACAGAACCCATCACTGGAATGGCCCCAATAAAGGTAATAACCACCTATCCCAACTTGGGGTGGGTAAGAGACTGGACCCAGAAGCCAAGGAGTAGTGTGGCACAAACACCCACACTAGCCAAGTGGGGTGATTACCTACAGTAGTGTAGTGCCCTCTCTAGTAGCTCCTTGAGTGAAGAACTCCAACACTTATTGCAGCCAGTGTCATATACTAGTGAAAAGCAGGAAGAACTTGCTTTTGAACCATTAGTAGCAGAGAGTCCCTATCGGGAGGGAAGAGCCCCTATACCCGAAGATGCATGGTACACAGGTGGCTCCAGCCGTGGGCAGCCCCCAAAATGGAGGGCCATAGCTTTCCATCCTAAGACTGAGACAATATGGATGGAAGATGGTGAGGGAAACAGCAGCCAATGGGCAGAGTTGCGGGCCGTGTGGCTTGTGATCAGCCAGGAGCCCTCCCCATAGTTGTCTGCACTGACAGCTGGGCTGTCTATCGGAGCTTGACCCTGTGGCTACCAATCTGGTACCATGCCAACTACTTGGTTGGTAACCAACCCCTTTGGGGGTAATAATTGTGGCAAGACTTATGGGCCTGTAGTCAGACTAAAATAATTACAGTATACCATGTGACAGGTCATTTGCCACTGGCATCCCCAGGAAATGATGAAGCAGATAAATTGGCCCAGATACATTGGTTAGAAGGTAAGCCTGCCTCTGATATAGCCCAATGGTTACATCAGCATTTGTTGCATGCGGGGCAAAAGACAATGTGGGCTGTAGCCCGTCCGTGGGGCTTGCCTTTGACCTTTGAAGAAGTTAGTAGAGCCCAGCAGGAGTATTTCATATGCTCCAAAAGGGACTTACACCAAGTTCCACAGCAACATGGGACAATAGCTAAGGGGCCTATACCCCTCATCAGGTGGCAAACAGACTATTATTGGGCCTCTACCTGTGTCAGAAGGATATCAGTATGCCATAACATGTGGACACAGCTACTGGACTTCTGGTTGCTTTTCCAACCCATTGTGCAGACCAGCAGATGACCAAAAGAGGCCTGGAGCATCTCTTTGCTGCCTATGGCTGACTACAGGTAATTGAGAGTGATCAGGGCACCCATTTTACTGGACATACACTGCAAGAATGGGTGCGACAGCTGGGAATCAAATGGAAGTTTCATATGCCATACAATCCTATCACAGCAGGCATGATAGAGAGGCACAATGGCTTGTTAAAATCCGGAATAAAGTCACATACCAATAATCTGCAAGGATGGCCAGCCCACTTAGGGACCGTGCTCCAGCGTTTCAATGAGAGACCCCGAAAGGGAGCCCTGAGCCCCATAGACATGTTAACACATATGGCTGCCTCCCCTATACAACTGCAAGTACAAACCAAGGAAGAATCACTGAACCTGAGGTTCGGCCACCAGAATAAGATCTTGCTGCCAGGACTAACTGCACTGAGCCCTGGAGACTCCATTGAGTGGATGTGGTCTTGGACCTTTCAACACATGAAACAATGAGGCTGGCTCTCCTGACACCTTGTGGACAAGGCCTGGAAGCTGGCCTCCTGTGTATTCCCGGAATAACAGCAGAGTGGCCACCAAAGATCACAGTAGTATATCCTGAACGGCCAGAAGGTAGGAGCATCTTACCAGGAGTTTTGTTTTATCATTATGGCCAATGCATGCACCTCCAGTAGCACTATATATAGACCCTTCAGTAACCCCCATGGGGAGAGGAGTAAAAGTATGGTATACTAGACCTGGACGGGACCCCCTTCCTGCGACAGTCCTATCACAGGACCACTCTCTTGCATGCATCCTACCTGATAGACAAGATTTGCCTATGTTGGT
The DNA here is from genome assembly GCA_029783875.1 of Phataginus tricuspis. Taxonomy (NCBI): domain Eukaryota; kingdom Metazoa; phylum Chordata; class Mammalia; order Pholidota; family Manidae; genus Phataginus; species Phataginus tricuspis. Next base: position 38,472,661 of record JAQQAC010016209.1, read on the forward strand.
GTCATTAAAACATGTGTCTTATCACCCCTAAGGTCTTTGTGGATTGGGAACTTCCTCTGGCTTGAGGATTATTATAATTTTTGTTATTAGGAACCTCCTCTGGCTTGAGGATTATAATTTTTGTTACCTGTATAAAAATCTTGTTGTATCTTAATTTTTGTTATTATCTCTAAGTTGTTATCCTCTGTTGCTGTTGTGGAATCTGGTTACAGTGCTCCAGTTTTCTCGCCCAGGGACCATTGCAGAACATTGAGAGCATGTAGATTGTAAGGCAAGAATTCTGTAGGGGTGGAGTGTGGTGAAGCTGGGGTTCCTATTGCCAGGATCCTCACTGAATTTAAACCACCTGATGATGTAACTAGCCTGTTGCTAGGCTACTGCTTCCACACCTTTATAAGCAATAAGCTATTATTGTGCTATATAGAGAGCTCGCCCGTTGCTCTGGGTGGAGGCAGAGACGCTAGTGCTCAACCTACTGCTGGGAGAACAAGCCGGGTAATAAACCCTTTCACCCCAAAGAATGTTCTGCTGTCAATTTCTTTGGTCGCATTGAATCCATAGTGAACTTGCCCGGGGATGAAACCCATTGGCAAGACAATGGGAGAAAGTCGGCAGGGTTCATTGTTGACCAAGGAAAAAGACAGGCTGCCCTTATGGGAGGGGTGCTTCAGCAGGCTGCCCCTGTGAATGGGGAAACTGTGGATCGTCCCCCAATGGGTATGTGGTCTGAGGTGGCTTGCCTCCTAGAGGACTGGGCGCCACCCCAGGACTGGAGGCAAGTGGAGGTGACAGCTGAGGCAGTAGGAGTGGCCCTTGGTATAGTAAGCAGATCCTTTGAGAAGCAGAGTGCCCGTGAGGCAGTGGGGACTGTGGGTTGGCTGCTTCTCACAGTATTAAAAAAGTCTACAGAGGAGACCCAAGAAATGGCAGCACGTGAATGCGAGCTGAATTTCTGTGGATTCCCTGAGGAGGGAAATGGCATTGATGCAAGAGGCAGCATGAGAACACAAGCTGCAAACTTCTGTGGACTCCCTGAGGACGGAAATGGCATTGATGCGAGAAGAGGTGGCACGAGAATCCGAGTTGCACACTTTTGTGGATTCCCTGAAGAAAGAGATGGCATTGATACAAGAGCACCGGCAGCAAGGTGCCATTGGAGACGAGACGGCAGTGCTGCCAGATGTTCTGAAGGAGGAAGAGGCCATCAAGGAAAAAGACGAACTCCTGAGGGAAGCACAGGTGGAGATGGTACAAGAATGTCAGCTAGGAAGCATTGAGCTGAAGGTAAGAGACCTTCTGAAGACTGAGGTAGCATTGCTGCGAGGTACAGTAGAAAAGGTAAAGGTTGTAGCAGGGGATGCACTCGGGGGAGGGGAGAGAAAGGTGCCACCAGCCCCGGGAATGGAGGAGCTGGAGAAAGACAAAGGGGTGATGCCAGAGGCACTGGCACCTCTGTATTGAAAGCACGCCCAGTGGTTGTAAAGAAAATATAGACCCTTCAGTAACCCCCACAGGGAGAGGAGTAAAAGCATGGTATACTAGTGAGACAGGGACCATGGGCTTAGACAAAATAGGGTGAGGGCCTCCAGAAAAAGCAAGGCAAGATATCTGCAGTCAGAGCAATGTAACTAGTTGCAAGGAAACCGCTACCAAAACTCTGTTAAACACTGAGCTCTAGGGTCATTCTTCAGTGAGATCAGTTAATATCCCCCAGATAAAGAAGAGTAGCACATGTTTTTATTATGCTAATCATTTGAAATCATGTGTAAGATTCACTTTAGCATGCTAAAAGGCCCAGGCCTATGTGCTGTCTTTCCTCTTTCAGATCTGATGGGGTGGTTTTGCGAACTGGGCAACTAATTTAGCATGCAGACCCAACTGTAAACAACATATTAAAAGGCAAGAAAGATTCTACCTTAAAGATAAGATTGCACTTAAGTTACTCTTTAGCAAACAATGCCTCAGCCCACCTTGGGGTCAGGCTGAGCAGGTGGCCTTGTTTCATATGCCCCCAGACCAAGATGCTGGTATCTCGGGTAGAAATCAACACAGCAGGAGGTTACTTGTATCAAGTTACTTGTAAATATTCTAGGACCGCTTAATAAGTCCACACCCCTAAGCTTTTATCATGTTCTCGAAAAATTCTCATCTGCCTATAAAACCCCCTAGACAACGCACCACCCCAGGCTCTCTTGTCCCCTCCTGGCATGATCCAGGAGCTCTGTCCTTTCACTTTGTCTCTAAATAAAAGCCTGTACCTTGCTCTCCTACCTTGAGTGTTTGTGAAGCTCATTCTTTGGCTTCATGAACTAGAACCCCAGCATCACTAGGCCTGGAAAGGACCCCTTTCCTGCTATAGTCCTATTACAGGACCACTCTCTTGCATGCATCTGACCTGATGGACAAGATTTGCCTATGTTGGTGGCATTAAAACATGTGTCTTTTCGCCCTTAAAGTCTTTGTGGATTGGGAACTTCCTCTGGCTTGAGGATTATTATAATTTTTGTTATTAGGAACCTCCTCTGGCTTGAGGATTATTATAATTTTTGTTACCTGTATCTTAATTTTTTATTATCTCTAAGTTGTTATCCTCTGTTGCTATTGTGGAATCTGGTTACAGTGCGCCAGCTTTCTCGCACAGGGACCATTGCGGGAGATGGAAAGCGTGTAGATTGTAAGGTGAGAATCCTGGAGGGCTAAAGTGTGGGGAAGTTGGGGTTCCTATGGCCAGGATCCTTATTGAATTTAAACCACCTGATGATGTACCTGGCCTGTTGCTAGGCTACCGCTTCCACACCTTTAGGCAATAAGCTATTATTGTGCTATATAGCGAGCTCGGCCCAGTGCTCTGGGTGGAGGCAGAGACCCTAGTGCTCGACCTACCGCCGGGAGAACAAACTGGGTAATAAACCCTTTCACCCCAAAGAACGTTCTGCTGTCAATTTCTTTGGTCGCATTGAATCCATAGCGAAGTTGTCCAGGGCTGAAACCCATTGGTAAGACAGAGTTGCAAAGTGATCCTTTTCTAATCAAGTTACTACCTCTTCATTTATTTATGGATGTGTCTTGCCAATGGGTTTCAGCCCCAGGCAAGTTCACTATGGATTCAGTGAGAACGAAAAATGACAATGGAATGTTCTTGGGGTGAAAGGGTTTATACCCAACTTTATTCCTACGGTGGCAGGTCAATCACTAGAATCCCATCCACTCAGAGCGAGTCTGCATGCAGCAAGCTGGTCTCTGCCTCTGGGCTTCTGTACCCCTACAGCCATCTCTGTCTCTGTCCTTGACACTGCCACCACTCCAGCTTCTGCTCTCCTGCAGCCCTGCAACCGTGCAGCTGCAACCGTGCAGTAGCTGTGTGGTCATGTCACTGTGTAGCCCAGAGTACTGGGCAGAGCTGTTTATATAGAGTCAGTAACAACGTATTGCCCACACATGTGTAGTGAGCTAGCCGACCAGGGCCAAGTGAGAATCCTGGCCAAAGGAACCTTTACTTTATCCACACGATGTTAACAGAACTTCTCATACACCAGAACTGTTTGGTTAACGTAAAATATGCTTTGTAGCAGAAAAGCAGAATGCTTAAAGGGAAAATAATTAAGTTTCAATTTTCGGAGCAATGAATTGGTACCCTAACAGCCTACAGTGGTGTCCAATTTTGATTTCTTCTCTCTTTTCTAAATATTATGGGCTCATGACTTTATAGATTCAGTATGTTTTAATAAATTGCAGTTATTAGTCCTTCTGATCTTATCTCATCTTTGGCCATTGGGCTCCCTTCAAGCTGGTTCATATGTCTTTTTGATATAGTTCCATTAGCCTTTAATAGCCTCATTGTTTTTGGGCTCAACAGGATGTTCCAGGTTAATCTTACCCATTGCTTGCACCACACATAGAATCATCCATTTTTCTGTGAAAATGTTCTCCTTACTTTCTTGTCTTTATCAGCTCCTATCTTGATCTACACACTCTGACGCTGAAAAACCCATACTTCAATTTGTTCTCTATATCTAATTTCACAGCTGACTGTTACATATCCTCCTGCCTTTTTGGCATTTGTCTGTATTAAATCACAAGCCTCAGTTATTTCGGTGCCCAGTGCAGTGTGATCTTTTCTCTTCTTGTCTTGTGCTTTGTCCTAGGGCATGTGGCTGCATTCAGCTTAGTGTTTCATATTCATACACCATAGTATTTCATTACTTTTAGTAATTCATTCTTTTTTTAAATTTATTTTAGTATCATTAATCTACAATTACATATGCAATATTATGGTTTAAACTACCCACTTCATCAGGTCCCTGCCACCAACCCCATTACAGTCACTGTCCATAAGCATAGTGAGACGCTATAGAATCACTACTTCTCTTCTCTGAGTTGTACAGCCTTCCGGGCGCACCCCCAACATTATGTCTGCTAATCATAATGCCCCTTTTTCCCCATTGTCCCTCCCTTCCAGCCCATCCTCCCCAGTCCCTTTCCCTTTGGTGAGTATTAGTCCATTCTTGGGTTCTTTCAGTCTGCTGCTATTTTGTTCCTTCAGTTTTTTTCTTTGCTCCTATACTCCACATATGAGTGAAATCATTTGATACATGTCTTTTTCCGCTTGGCTTATTTCACTGAGCATAATACCCTCTAGCTCCATCCATGTTGTTGCAAATGGTAGGATTTGTTTTCTTCTTATGGCTGAATAATATTCCATTGTGTATATGTACCACATCTTCTTTATCCATTCATCTCCTGATGGACACTTAGGTTGCTTCTATTTCTTGGCTATTGTAAATAGTGCTGCGATAAACATAGGGGTGCATCTGTCTTTTTGAAACTGGGCTGCTGCATTCTTAGGGTAAATTCCTAGGAGTGGAATTCCTGGGTCAAATGGCATTTCTATTTTGAGTTTTTTGAGGAACCTCCATACTGCTTTCCACAATGGTTGAAATAATTTGCATTCCCACCAGCGGTGTAGGAGGGTTCCCTTTCTCCACATCCTCGCCAACATTTGTTGTTGTTTGTGTTTTGGATGTTGGCCATCCTCACTGGTGTGAGGTGATATCTCATTGTGGTTTTAACTTGCATTTCTCTGATGATTAGCAATGTGGAGCATCTTTTCATGTGCCTGTTGGCCATCTGAATTTCTTCTTTAGAAAAGTGTCTATTCATGTCTTCTGCCCATTTCTTAATTGGATTATTTGCTTTTTGTTTATTGAGGTGCGTGAGTTCTTTATATATTTTGGATGTCAACCCCTTATCAGATACATCATTTATGAATATATTTTCCCATATTGTAGGATGTCTTTTTGTTCTACTAATGGTGTCCTTTGCTGTACAGAAGCTTTTCAACTTGATATAGTCCCATTTGTTCATTTTTGCTTTTGGTTCCCTTGTCCGGGGAGATATGTTCATGAAGAAGTCGCTCATGTTTATGTCCAAGAGATTTTTGCCTATATTTTTTTCTAAGAGTTTTATGGTTTCATGACTTACATTCAGGTCTTT